>CM069441.1:72563176-72688566 GCA_035610835.1 Ophiura sarsii | reverse complement strand
TGTTAATGAAGAGGTCAGCGGGAAGTATGAAGGAAGGTGAACAGTGCGTGACGCCTCCACTGATGGCTTTAGATTCGGCACTGCAAGACATGCTTTATCGGTATAATCCGGACCTGTTCACTTAAGAAGAGGGGAGGTATGTTGATTTAATGAGAGAAATGTTTTAGAAACATGTTTGAGTAAGCTTTACTTGGAACTAATTATTTAATACTAGCCATGTCGTTTCAGAGAAGATAAGACGTCTGGCATAGGATGATGCTACACAAGACGGAGTCTGATAACCGGGAAGGATGAGGAAGATCCATTTGCAGAGAGATGCAGAAGAGACTTATAGAACTGAGAAGATTCCTTTGGCAATGAAGAATAGTTAGCGCAGGATTTTGATTCAGGAGAGATACAGAGAAAAGGTGAACGGAATGAAGGTCGGGAGGAGAGTGGGTAAGTTTGGAATTATATTTTGTTGTCTATCCACGTCTGCTATGTGCCCGTCGTCTAAGAGCCGTGCGCCCCAAATAGTGTATTTGATTAATGTGTTTCTTTCAGGAGGACGAATAGCGGGATAGGAAAATTCTTATTTGCGGTTGAGCTAGCGAATTAGAAAATAAGGATAATATTCATCATCATCAGGGTATAGTTCGCTCCCTTGAGAGGAACCCCTCCCTAGAATGCCTCCACAGACTTTTGTTTCTTGCTAGTCTTGACCATGTAGTGCCCAGCTGTTGGTTAAGGTCGTCTCTCCAGCGTGTTTTGGGGCGTCCACGTTAACATTACGGGTCCAATTTGGAGTCCACTCTGTTGCTCTGACTGTCCACCGGTTATCTGTTAGTCGTGCAATGTGTCCTGCCCATCTGTGTTTCGCCATCCTGATGTTATCGATGATGTCGCTGACACCCGTCTGTTGTCGAATCCAGGTGTAATAATAGACTATCTCCACCAGTCCCCCAACTAGACGTTCCACCAGTCCCCGAAGTGTCGTCCCGCACCCGCTGAACAAATATACCCAGAATGCATAGCGCGGTCTCCACTTGGGGGCGTACATCACTAATTCGGCTCCCATAGACCTTACTTGCTTTGGAGGCTGTGTTCAAATCGCTCTAACCTGAGTTAGCTCGCGAATTTTTCTCTGAAATTTTGATATGTTTTAACACAAACGGTATTTTATAACATATCTGAAACTCAACCCCGGGTCATCAGGTGGATTTTTAGCTAGAAGCCGGCACGTCAGAGTGTACTGATTTTGTACTTATAAGTCGGCTTTTACCCGTGCATGCAACGTGTGTGTAAATCGGTCCGTAAAATTATGTTTCAGTTAAAATCACGTATTTTCTTTTGAAACATTAAATATACATTCTTAGGAATACGCAGAACACAAATTTGACACAAAAACAATAATGATTAGTTTCATTTGCTACCATTCTTTCCGTCAAATAGGAACTATTATCGTACTCAACTTTGCCGGAAGTGCCGCGTATTATCGAATTAGTGGTGTACGCCCTTGAAGAGCACTTTTTTTTCAAAAGTCATATCAATCATATACCATTGTTTTCAGTGTTAAATTTTGAGTTTAAATGCCAAATCTTATAGAATTCTGAAATATAGTTTTAGAGATGTAGTCATTTGAAGAGGCGTATCGCCATGCGTAAATTTGTATTTTGCGCGTGTTTTTAAAAACTATCTCCGTGCCGCGTGGAATGCGCACGAAGTAGGCCTACTGTCTTCAGTAGATAGCATCCCGTGCATCGGCAAGTTTTGTGATTTTATACTGTATGAAGTCATTGAAACTTTTCAAAAAATGAACAATATAAGAATATAAACACATTTTGCCCGAAAGGATAAGCATTTTAAGTGATAAATTACTCTCGACACATAATGCAATTCGCCCAAAACTAGTAAATTTCGATATCCGCGATCGTCCGTCACCCTTTGATCGAGTGTTCAAACGGTGTTGGGGCGGACATCATCTGACAGAAATTTACTACATTTGTTGCAGCACTGATGATATGTCAGGTTGAAAATTGAAAAGTTAAAGAAACTTTTAATCTTATAGACCTCTACACTATTTTCTGAGTCGGAAGCTCCCACCCCCCCCCCCCCCCCCCCCCCCCCCCCCCACCGTATTTCAAATAATGTCGCATTTTCCTATTAATAAAAGGCGGGTTTACGTTTTTATACTGCAAAAATATGAGTTTTGTGAAACCACTGATGGCTTTAGATTCGGCAACTGCAAGACATGCTTTATCGGTATAATCGTATTGCGTATGTTTTGTGTATGCTTTACGACGTTTGGTGAATCAGCTATAGGCCTTTAACATGTTTAATGGTGTTGGCTGTGGATTATGTTTTCCTTTGATATAATTATTATGTCTTCTGAAGAACAGTCTTCATCGATAGAGCCTCAGGTTCAGGCAAGTACTATTTAGTATCGTATCTGGGTGTTTTTTTTTCGAGTATGGCTAAACAAGTCATAGGCAGTGTTCTATCTTACTTTTATAAAAAGTGGGACGATGACTATTCAATGGCGTAAGTTTTCCAGATAAAGATGGCTGCCTATATCTTATTCAAGTTTAAATACATTGGTATTCGGAATATATGAGTTTGACCTGAGATGTATAATCGTCTTAATAGGGCAGAAGGTCATAGCATGGACTTTATAAGTCCATGGTTTTATTATGATGAATAATTTTCTGAGGAATTTGCGTCTGATGACAGTGATTATCATTAAGATGAGAACTTTATTCACAATTGTGTAAGCCAGAGCTGCTAGAGAAAGATAGGGAGGTAAGACTGGTAAACAGTTTACAGTTTAAGCTTTGAGCTTATTTAGTGGTTTTTGTTTCTGACAACCTTTTTCGAGGCTTTATCCCACAGAATAAGTACCAGTTTAGCCACATAAGTTTTCGGTACCAGGCTCCACAGGCACTTGGGATGCCGTAAATCTGGGGTTGGAGATGAGATTGTATACTACCGACTAAACAAGTGGGTTTGCCTGGGAGGCATAAAATATCCAGACAATACAGGTATGTGATACTTTACAGATTTTATTCTCAAGCTTGTGTGTTTATTTTCGTGAAGTGTAAAAGTTTTACACTACATCTCTTGACATTTAATAAGTGTTATTACACTGTCTCTAGTATTTTATGCTATCACAAATCAATATGTATTGTGAGTGGAGTATTATAGTTAATTTTAATCTTGGTACCAATCGATGTAACATGATATGTTATTTATTCTGCTGATACAGATTAAAACGTGTATTACGACACAGGTGTCTCTACGTTAACGATTTTTATCTGTGTATTGTTTATGAATGAACAGGGGTATTTAGCTCCTATGATTGAAATCAGTGTACGACTTTTGAGTCTCCACAGGCGCAGGCACTAACCGGAGGTGCTATTTGTTATCGAATGGGTACAATTTACCTTTTGTTCCTACCACCTGTGTTTGAAGAACTTTAAATCTTCATTTTAATCATAATTGATTTTGTTTCAGAGATAATTGAGTGTATTCTCAGAATTATCCAAAGCATGCACCTTTGTCGGTTTCCTTTCAAGATTCAGGAACCCGGGTTCAGGTATATATTTTATAAGTTCTTATGGAATAAATTTGTTTTCCTTTGACGATTAGTGTATAGGTAGGCTTATAGAGCTTTTCCACGAAGGGATTCTTGTGTTCCTTCGACCAAGTCCATGCTTCGACTTATATCAGCATATCATCATATTGATATCACACTGCATACTTATGAGTTGAGTTGGATGTTTTAAGATGGTATTTGATATGTTTGTATAGTTTTGCCCTGTATATTTTTATTCAGTGTATGCGATCATGGATCAAGACTGGTGATACAAAGGTACCGTATTATTATACGAAGGGTCCTACACTCAAACGATGGGTAGATAAGAAACAACACGAGGAGTGTAATCTGAATCTGCAGTATTTATAGCAGACCCGATAGCTGCTGGAGTAGAGCCAACAGAATATCTGTTTGTTTGGTAATAGATTGGTTTGGGATATACATGGGATGCGATATCAGGTTACTTGGTAGTTACAGGATGAAAGTCATGTTTTAATTTGTATTGTTTCTATTCTAGATCGGATGCATACCTCCAATCGTGGTCATAGCAGGCTAGATGTCTATAGTTTACAGGCTATTTAACATGTATAATGCCTCTGTATGTTTATCCCATCATTGCCAACTGAGTATATATTTATCCATCATGAGAGTGGCACTGGGATAAGGTATTTAGATTACTGCAGACAGTGGTATTATTGATAATAATAATATTCTTTTGAGAAGAGATTATCGTATATTTGAATAACCGAATGGTATTTGTATACCACATTTCTTATGCATTCAAATGCAAGTGGAGTTATGTTCAATGTGATGTATTGAATTTAACCAGTCACGTGAGTCGTAGGAAACAGGTAAAAGCTCCACATGAAGAGAGTTGAAAGAGTGTTCCTAGCTTTAGAAGCATTTCTGCCAGAGTTTTTTAAGGAAATGTGAACTGTTCACAGATAATAAAGGCATAGTCTCAATCGTGAGTAAGGGTAGTATGATACATTTCTATTGTGCATGTCATGTCTCACACTGGAGTCTTAATAATATAGACTTTGATCCTGACAGTCAGAATTGTATCCACTGAGCGTGATAGTTCAGTAGCCACGGGGCTCTATATATTATCGTAGCTATACTGGACTTGACGATTTGGAATAATCTGCCATCGCTCATGGTTTTGATTATTTGGTGCAGATATTTATATGGTTTGATAATTGCCATAGCCACTGGGTTTATAGACTGTTTTAGTCTTCAGTGGATCCACGAGATGATAATACTTAAGTATATTGTTTTTTGACGATTGGGGTGTATGACAATTCTTTCAATTGGTCGTATTTTGGGGTTCTATGATTCAGTTCGAAGATTTCTTTTATACCAACTAGCCAAATAAATGTTGGTGCGCATGTTCAGATCATGCGGATGCATTTACGATTAGCCAGGCTGGGGCCATAGTTGAGTTGTTCCCCCATATGTTTCTAGTTCCTAGACATATTTGTCTTTTAAGCACGTCAAACTGTATGTTGGTCTTATGAGTTCTCAGATTTCTGATCCTCCTTGTTTTTCGTGCATGGGAGAAATCACACATCTATCTTTGGATCTTAGATGATAAGTGATTAGGACATGTATGTGTCAGGATATAATAATGCTTGTCTGTGAGCACTATTATAAGTTCGTGTTCTAGCGGCAGAACTTTTCTTGGAGTTGTAAATCCACTGGGTGTACTCCAAGTGTATAAGTCATGTCTTACTGGAGACTTAGACTTCAATTCTGACAGTCAGAATTTTAGCCACTGGGTTTGATAATTTTGAAGTAGCCGCGGGGCTAGATAATTGTCGTATCCACTGGGCTTGACGATGGTATAGCCACAGGGCTAGATGATCTGCCATTATAGCCGATGTGCTTGATTATTTGGTGCAGCCACATGGCCAGATTATTTGCCGTAGCTACTGAGTTTTTAGACTGTATATACATGATATATGTCTTTCATGATATTAATTTCATTCTTTTAGGTATCTTTATTGTACAGGGATGTAGAGTATTTTCCTACCATGTGGAAAATTAGCCACGATGTTCAAGCAAGGTACTTTATCCATCTATTATTATAATAACGATGTTTTTGACTCCTATCTGTCTATCGATTCAGCATTTTATGCTATCAAGTTGCACTTTGACTGTTGCCCAGCCCACCTGTGGCAGACAACCCGTGCGACATGAAATTACTCATCGGTGGTTTGCTATAAGAAGTACTAGCTAAATCGGTAAGGTAGAAAGAATCTTACAGCCGATATGCTTCACATAGTAGTGGAGAAGTTTGTGATTATCGTATGCATAGTAGAATGTGTGCATATATTTGCTACTAATTTCTTACGCCGGTTTTTCATCCGTTAAGAATAATATGAGGATTTTTCTTACAGTAGATGTGTGTGGTGTTCAGCTGTATTCATATCATGCTTATTATTGTTAGACAAGTATAACAGTTCAGTGTTTAGAAGGGGCATGGATGATAGTAGTTGCCTCTGGTTATACCACTTGTCCAGTTTTTATAATACCAATGGAATATTTATCCCTTGCTAAACTAGATATGAGTTCTGATGATTGTCTCCAGGCAGGTCACTTTTTGTTGTTGTTGTTTTTTAAAAATATGTACCCGGCTATATGTACCCAGGAGTCTCATACCATGCATACAGTAGATGCCGTGAAAATTTTACATTTTCCCCTAGAATTATTGGATTGTTTCCTAAACATTTTTGGACTTTATAGTTTGAGTTCTGGTGGAGCATCAGCAGAAGCTGCTGTAGTAGTTCCATACGGTTTGCTTAAGAAGCATGGTATATGGCAAACATATATCCGAGGATAGGTATGTTAATGAGGAACTTATTCATCAACTTATAGGTGATTCATGGACTCTCAGTATCATGTTAGTGTCCTGCATGAAACATGATATATATAATTGTTATTCTCTTCACATCATAGGTGTGTATGATTGGTATGCCAATGGTTAACATTTTGATGTTTCCTTACATGTACATGTAAAAGTAATATTTAGTGATCTGGTGTCACTTTTTTTTGTTTAGAGAAATACATCAGTATTGATAATGTATAATTCTCAAACGATACTTGTATTGCCCGTTCTTTGATATCTGATTAGGGGTTAGCGGAGGCTATGTGCCCGTCGTCTAAGAGCCGTGCGCCCCAAATAGTGTATTTGATTAATGTGTTTCTTTCAGGAGGACGAATAGCGGGATAGGAAAATTCTTATTTGCGGTTGAGCTAGCGAATTAGAAAATAATTGTATTTCCTATCATTAGCAGGAGTACTCTGAATGCGGTATTGTTATGTTAATGAAGAGGTCAGCGGGAAGTATGAAGGAAGGTGAACAGTGCGTGACGCCTCCACTGATGGCTTTAGATTCGGCACTGCAAGACATGCTTTATCGGTATAATCCGGACCTATTCACTTAAGAAGAGGGGAGGTATGTTGATTTAATGAGAGAAATGTTTTAGAAACATGTTTGAGTAAACTTTACTTGGAACTAATTATTTAATACTAGCCATGTCGTTTCAGAGAAGATAAGACGTCTGGCATAGGATGATGCTACACAAGACGGAGTCTGATAACCTAGTTGGAAGGATGAGGAAGATCCATTTGCAGAGAGATGCAGAAGAGACTTATAGAACTGAGAAGATTCCTTTGGCAATGAAGAATAGTTAGCGCAGGATTTTGATTCAGGAGAGATACAGAGAAAAGGTGAAGGGAATGAAGGTCGGGAGGAGAGTGGGTAAGTTTGGAATTATATTTTGTTGTATATCCACGTCTGCTATGTGCCTGTCGTCTAAGAGCCGTGCGCCCCAAATAGTGTATTTGATTAATGTGTTTCTTTCAGGAGGACGAATAGCGGGATAGGAAAATTCTTATTTGCGGTTGAGCTAGCGAATTAGAAAATAATTGTATTTCCTATCATTAGCAGGAGTACTCTGAATGCGGTATTGTTATGTTAATGAAGAGGTCAGCGGGAAGTATGAAGGAAGGTGAACAGTGCGTGACGCCTCCACTGATGGCTTTAGATGGCACTGCAAGACATGCTTTATCGGTATAATCCGGACCTGTTCACTTAAGAAGAGGGGAGGTATGTTGATTTAATGAGAGAAATGTTTTAGAAACATGTTTGAGTACGCTTTACTTGGAACTAATTATTTAATACTAGCCATGTCGTTTCAGAGAAGATAAGACGTCTGGCATAGGATGATGCTACACAAGACGGAGTCTGATAACCTAGTTGGAAGGATGAGGAAGATCCATTTGCAGAGAGATGCAGAAGAGACTTATAGAACTGAGAAGATTCCTTTGGCAATGAAGAATAGTTAGCGCAGGATTTTGATTCAGGAGAGATACAGAGAAAAGGTGAAGGGAATGAAGGGCGGGGGAAGAGTGGGTAAGTTTGGAATTATATTTTGTTGTCTATCCACGTCTGCTATGTGCCCGTCGTCTAAGAGCCGTGCGCCCCAAATAGTGTATTTGATTAATGTGTTTCTTTCAGGAGGACGAATAGCGGGATAGGAAAATTCTTATTTGCGGTTGAGCTAGCGAATTAGAAAATAAGGATAATATTCATCATCATCAGGGTATAGTTCGCTCCCTTGAGAGGAACCCCTCCCTAGAATGCCTCCACAGACTTTTGTTTCTTGCTAGTCTTGACCATGTAGTGCCCAGCTGTTGGTTAAGGTCGTCTCTCCAGCGTGTTTTGGGGCGTCCACGTTAACTTTACGGGTCCAATTTCTTGGAGTCCACTCTGTTGCTCTGACTGTCCACCGGTTATCTGTTAGTCGTGCAATGTGTCCTGCCCATCTGTGTTTCGCCATCCTGATGTTATCGATGATGTCGCTGACACCCGTCTGTTGTCGAATCCAGGTGTAATAATAGACTATCTCCACCAGTCCCCCAACTAGACAAGTTCCACCAGTCCCCGAAGTGTCGTCCCGCACCCGCTGAACAAATATACCCAGAATGCATAGCGCGGTCCTCCACTTGGGGGCGTACATCACTAATTCGGCTCCCATAGACTTTACATGCTTTGGAGGCTGTGTTCAAATCGCTCTAACCTGAGTTAGCTCGCGAATTTTTCTCTGAAATTTTGATATGTTTTAACACAAACGGTATTTTATAACATATCTGAAACTCAACCCCGGGTCATCAGGTGGATTTTTAGCTAGAAGCCGGCACGTCAGAGTGTACTGATTTTGTTACTTATAAGTCGGCTTTTACCCGTGCATGCAACGTGTGTGTAAATCGGTCCGTAAAATTATGTTTCAGTTAAAATCACGTATTTTCTTTTTGAAACATTAAATATACATTCTTAGGAATACGCAGAACACAAATTTGACACAAAAACAATAATGATTAGTTTCATTTGCTACCATTCTTTCCGTCAAATAGGAACTATTATCGTACTCAACTTTGCCGGAAGTGCCGCGTATTATCGAATTAGTGGTGTACGCCCTTGAAGAGCACTTTTTTTTCAAAAGTCATATCAATCATATACCATTGTTTTCAGTGTTAAATTTTGAGTTTAAATGCCAAATCTTATAGAATTCTGAAATATAGTTTTAGAGATGTAGTCATTTGAAGAGGCGTATCGCCATGCGTAAATTTGTATTTTGCGCGTGTTTTTAAAAATTATCTCCGTGCCGCGTGGAATGCGCACGAAGTAGGCCTACTGTCTTCAGTAGATAGCATCCCGTGCATCGGCAAGTTTTGTGATTTTATACTGTATGAAGTCATTGAAACTTTTCAAAAAATGAACAATATAAGAATATAAACACATTTTGCCCGAAAGGATAAGCATTTTAAGTGATAAATTACTCTCGACACATAATGCAATTCGCCCAAAACTAGTAAATTTCGATATCCGCGATCGTCCGTCACCCTTTGATCGAGTTGTCAAACGGTGTTGGGCGGACATCATCTGACAGAAATTTACTACATTTGTTGCAGCACTGATGATATGTCAGGTTGAAAATTGAAAAGTTAAAGAAACTTTTAATCTTATAGACCTCTACACTATTTTCTGAGTCGGAAGCTCCCACCCCCCCCCCCCCCCCCCCACACCGTATTTCAAATAATGTCGCATTTTCCTATTAATAAAAGGCGGGTTTACGTTTTTATACTGCAAAAATATGAAGTTTTGTGAAACCAAAACATTGTTTTAATCAAGAAGAAGTCGAATATATTCAATTTCCCTACATCCAACTTCTTTTTATAATGGTCCGTTGTCTATCTCATGGGCAAAATGGGGGGAAAATCGTAAAAAAAGTAAAGAAATCATTGGCTCACACGGGTTCTTTGAAGTAGGCCTACGGTCATTATTTGCGAGTTTGTGATTAAAAAACCCGCCCAAGACTGCATGTATTTTGTTGGTACTCGTTACCCTGCACATGCCCTTGGCGAGTGAAACCACCGGGAACTAGTGATGTGTACCTTGAAGAGCACTTTTTTTTCAAAAGTCATATCAATCATATACCATTGTTTTCAGTGTTAAATTTTGAGTTTAAATGCCAAATCTTATAGAATTCTGAAATATAGTTTTAGAGATGTAGTCATTTGAAGAGGCGTATCGCCATGCGTAAATTTGTATTTTGCGCGTGTTTTTAAAAACTATCTCCGTGCCGCGTGGAATGCGCACGAAGTAGGCCTACTGTCTTCAGTAGATAGCATCCCGTGCATCGGCAAGTTTTGTGATTTTATACTGTATGAAGTCATTGAAACTTTTCAAAAAATGAACAATATAAGAATATAAACACATTTTGCCCGAAAGGATAAGCATTTTAAGTGATAAATTACTCTCGACACATAATGCAATTCGCCCAAAACTAGTAAATTTCGATATCCGCGATCGTCCGTCACCCTTTGATCGAGTTGTCAAACGGTGTTGGGCGGACATCATCTGACAGAAATTTACTACATTTGTTGCAGCACTGATGATATGTCAGGTTGAAAATTGAAAAGTTAAAGAAACTTTTAATCTTATAGACCTCTACACTATTTTCTGAGTCGGAAGCTCCCACCCCCCCCCCCCCCCCACACCGTATTTCAAATAATGTCGCATTTTCCTATTAATAAAAGGCGGGTTTACGTTTTTATACTGCAAAAATATGAAGTTTTGTGAAACCAAAACATTGTTTTAATCAAGAAGAAGTCGAATATATTCAATTTCCCTACATCCAACTTCTTTTTATAATGGTCCGTTGTCTATCTCATGGGCAAAATGGGGGAAAAATCGTAAAAAAAGTAAAGAAATCATTGGCTCACACGGATTCTTTGAAGTAGGCCTACGGTCATTATTTGCGAGTTTGTGATTAAAAAACCCGCCCAAGACTGCATGTATTTTGTTGGTACTCGTTACCATGCACATGCCCTTGGCGAGTGAAACCACCGGGAACTAGTGATGTGTACCTTGAAGAGCACTTTTTTTTCAAAAGTCATATCAATCATATACCATTGTTTTCAGTGTTAAATTTTGAGTTTAAATGCCAAATCTTATAGAATTCTGAAATATAGTTTTAGAGATGTAGTCATTTGAAGAGGCGTATCGCCATGCGTAAATTTGTATTTTGCGCGTGTTTTTAAAAACTATCTCCGTGCCGCGTGGAATGCGCACGAAGTAGGCCTACTGTCTTCAGTAGATAGCATCCCGTGCATCGGCAAGTTTTGTGATTTTATACTGTATGAAGTCATTGAAACTTTTCAAAAAATGAACAATATAAGAATATAAACACATTTTGCCCGAAAGGATAAGCATTTTAAGTGATAAATTACTCTCGACACATAATGCAATTCGGCCAAAACTAGTAAATTTCGATATCCGCGATCGTCCGTCACCCTTTGATCGAGTTGTCAAACGGTGTTGGGCGGACATCATCTGACAGAAATTTACTACATTTGTTGCAGCACTGATGATATGTCAGGTTGAAAATTGAAAAGTTAAAGAAACTTTTAATCTTATAGACCTCTACACTATTTTCTGAGTCGGAAGCTCCCACCCCCCCCCCCCCCCACACCGTATTTCAAATAATGTCGCATTTTCCTATTAATAAAAGGCGGGTTTACGTTTTTATACTGCAAAAATATGAAGTTTTGTGAAACCAAAACATTGTTTTAATCAAGAAGAAGTCGAATATATTCAATTTCCCTACATCCAACTTCTTTTTATAATGGTCCGTTGTCTATCTCATGGGCAAAATGGGGGGAAAATCGTAAAAAGTAAAGAAATCATTGGCTCACACGGGTTCTTTGAAGTAGGCCTACGGTCATTATTTGCGAGTTTGTGATTAAAAAACCCGCCCAAGACTGCATGTATTTTGTTGGTACTCGTTACCATGCACATGCCCTTGGCGAGTGAAACCACCGGGAACTAGTGATGTGTACCTTGAAGAGCACTTTTTTTTCAAAAGTCATATCAATCATATACCATTGTTTTCAGTGTTAAATTTTGAGTTTAAATGCCAAATCTTATAGAATTCTGAAATATAGTTTTAGAGATGTAGTCATTTGAAGAGGCGTATCGCCATGCGTAAATTTGTATTTTGCGCGTGTTTTTAAAAACTATCTCCGTGCCGCATGGAATGCGCACGAAGTAGGCCTGCGCCTACTGTCTTCAGTAGATAGCATCCCGTGCATCGGCAAGTTTTGTGATTTTATACTGTATGAAGTCATTGAAACTTTTCAAAAAATGAACAATATAAGAATATAAACACATTTTGCCCGAAAGGATAAGCATTTTAAGTGATAAATTACTCTCGACACATAATGCAATTCGCCCAAAACTAGTAAATTTCGATATCCGCGATCGTCCGTCACCCTTTGATCGAGTTGTCAAACGGTGTTGGGCGGACATCATCTGACAGAAATTTACTACATTTGTTGCAGCACTGATGATATGTCAGGTTGAAAATTGAAAAGTTAAAGAAACTTTTAATCTTATAGACCTCTACACTATTTTCTGAGTCGGAAGCTCCCACCCCCCCCCCCCCCCCCCCCCCCCCCCCCCCCACACCGTATTTCAAATAATGTCGCATTTTCCTATTAATAAAAGGCGGGTTTACGTTTTTATACTGCAAAAATATGAAGTTTTGTGAAACCACTGATGGCTTTAGATTCGGCACTGCAAGACATGCTTTATCGGTATAATCGTATTGCGTATGTTTTGTGTATGCTTTACGACGTTTGGTGAATCAGCTATAGGCCTTTAACATGTTTAATGGTGTTGGCTGTGGATTATGTTTTCCTTTGATATAATTATTATGTCTTCTGAAGAACAGTCTTCATCGATAGAGCCTCAGGTTCAGGCAAGTACTATTTAGTATCGTATCTGGGTGTTTTTTTTTCGAGTATGGCTAAACAAGTCATAGGCAGTGTTCTATCTTACTTTTATAAAAAGTGGGACGATGACTATTCAATGGCGTAAGTTTTCCAGATAAAGATGGCTGCCTATATCTTATTCAAGTTTAAATACATTGGTATTCGGAATATATGAGTTTGACCTGAGATGTATAATCGTCTTAATAGGGCAGAAGGTCATAGCATGGACTTTATAAGTCCATGGTTTTATTATGATGAATAATTTTCTGAGGAATTTGCGTCTGATGACAGTGATTATCATTAAGATGAGAACTTTATTCACAATTGTGTAAGCCAGAGCTGCTAGAGAAAGATAGGGAGGTAAGACTGGTAAACAGTTTACAGTTTAAGCTTTGAGCTTATTTAGTGGTTTTTGTTTCTGACAACCTTTTTCGAGGCTTTATCCCACAGAATAAGTACCAGTTTAGCCACATAAGTTTTCGGTACCAGGCTCCACAGGCACTTGGGATGCCGTAAATCTGGGGTTGGAGATGAGATTGTATACTACCGACTAAACAAGTGGGTTTGCCTGGGAGGCATAAAATATCCAGACAATACAGGTATGTGATACTTTACAGATTTTATTCTCAAGCTTGTGTGTTTATTTTCGTGAAGTGTAAAAGTTTTACACTACATCTCTTGACATTTAATAAGTGTTATTACACTGTCTCTAGTATTTTATGCTATCACAAATCAATATGTATTGTGAGTGGAGTATTATAGTTAATTTTAATCTTGGTACCAATCGATGTAACATGATATGTTATTTATTCTGCTGATACAGATTAAAACGTGTATTACGACACAGGTGTCTCTACGTTAACGATTTTTATCTGTGTATTGTTTATGAATGAACAGGGGTATTTAGCTCCTATGATTGAAATCAGTGTACGACTTTTGAGTCTCCACAGGCGCAGGCACTAACCGGAGGTGCTATTTGTTATCGAATGGGTACAATTTACCTTTTGTTCCTACCACCTGTGTTTGAAGAACTTTAAATCTTCATTTTAATCATAATTGATTTTGTTTCAGAGATAATTGAGTGTATTCTCAGAATTATCCAAAGCATGCACCTTTGTCGGTTTCCTTTCAAGATTCAGGAACCCGGGTTCAGGTATATATTTTATAAGTTCTTATGGAATAAATTTGTTTTTCCTTTGACGATTAGTGTATAGGTAGGCTTATAGAGCTTTTCCACGAAGGGATTCTTGTGTTCCTTCGACCAAGTCCATGCTTCGACTTATATCAGCATATCATCATATTGATATCACACTGCATACTTATGAGTTGAGTTGGATGTTTTAAGATGGTATTTGATATGTTTGTATAGTTTTGCCCTGTATATTTTTATTCAGTGTATGCGATCATGGATCAAGACTGGTGATACAAAGGTACCGTATTATTATACGAAGGGTCCTACACTCAAACGATGGGTAGATAAGAAACAACACGAGGAGTGTAATCTGAATCTGCAGTATTTATAGCAGACCCGATAGCTGCTGGAGTAGAGCCAACAGAATATCTGTTTGTTTGGTAATAGATTGGTTTGGGATATACATGGGATGCGATATCAGGTTACTTGGTAGTTACAGGATGAAAGTCATGTTTTAATTTGTATTGTTTCTATTCTAGATCGGATGCATACCTCCAATCGTGGTCATAGCAGGCTAGATGTCTATAGTTTACAGGCTATTTAACATGTATAATGCCTCTGTATGTTTATCCCATCATTGCCAACTGAGTATATATTTATCCATCATGAGAGTGGCACTGGGATAAGGTATTTAGATTACTGCAGACAGTGGTATTATTGATAATAATAATATTCTTTTGAGAAGAGATTATCGTATATTTGAATAACCGAATGGTATTTGTATACCACATTTCTTATGCATTCAAATGCAAGTGGAGTTATGTTCAATGTGATGTATTGAATTTAACCAGTCACGTGAGTCGTAGGAAACAGGTAAAAGCTCCACATGAAGAGAGTTGAAAGAGTGTTCCTAGCTTTAGAAGCATTTCTGCCAGAGTTTTTTAAGGAAATGTGAACTGTTCACAGATAATAAAGGCATAGTCTCAATCGTGAGTAAGGGTAGTATGATACATTTCTATTGTGCATGTCATGTCTCACACTGGAGTCTTAATAATATAGACTTTGATCCTGACAGTCAGAATTGTATCCACTGAGCGTGATAGTTCAGTAGCCACGGGGCTCTATATATTATCGTAGCTATACTGGACTTGACGATTTGGAATAATCTGCCATCGCTCATGGTTTTGATTATTTGGTGCAGATATTTATATGGTTTGATAATTGCCATAGCCACTGGGTTTATAGACTGTTTTAGTCTTCAGTGGATCCACGAGATGATAATACTTAAGTATATTGTTTTTTGACGATTGGGGTGTATCACTGAAAGCCAAACTGGAGTCAAGTGACTCTTGAAATGGAGTAAATCGGCCATGACTCTCCAAAGGAGTCATCCTGACTCTTCAAAGGAGTCATCTTGACTCTCCAAAGGAGTCGTCCTGACTCCCCAAAGGAGTCATCCTAGCCGTCGGAAAGAGTCATCGGCCATGACTCCCCAAAGGAGTCATCCTGACTCTTCAAAGGAGTCATCCTGATTCTCCAAAGGAGTCATCCTGACTCTCCAAAGGAGTCATCCTGACTCTCCAAAGGAGTCATCGTAGCCGTCGGAAAGAGTCATCGCCCATGACTCTCCAAAGGAGTCATCCTGACTCTCTGGAGCTAATTTGCATATTTTACTTGGTCTTATATTAGCCGAGTAAAATGCACAAATCGCTTATTAGCATGATTGCAATGGTACAAAAATTAGCACCGATGCTCGTGTATACCATTTCATTTATGCTAATGAGCTAATTTGCACATTTTATTTATTTAAACCTATTCATTTTATTTGAATTAAGTCGATGCCTTAATTTAACACCGTTGAATGTATATTGATATATGCATATTTCTCACTGGTTAAGGAAGGGAAGTGATTGCTCACTAAGTAAATGCAAATACACTGAGCAAGAACATAAACATCAAAGAACCAATTACCTTAAAGCCCCCCCCCCCCCCCCACCTCCAGTTCTCAGTGTCTTATTCCTACCTGGAGTCATTATTACTCTCGAAAGGGAGTCCAGCCTACATGTGACTCTATGTCAATATTGACTCCATTTGAAGAGTCACAAGACTCCCTTGAAGAGTCATGCATCATGACTCTCCAAAGGAGTCAGTAAATGTTGACTCTCCAAGGGAGTCATGTGACTCTCCAAACAGAGTCAATATTGACATAGAGTCACATGTAGGCTGGACTCCCTTTATAGAGTAACCCTGACTCCAGTTTGGCTTTCAGTGATCTTGACAATTCTTTCAATTGGTCGTATTTTGGGGTTCTATGATTCAGTTCGAAGATTTCTTTTATACCAACTAGCCAAATAAATGTTGGTGCGCATGTTCAGATCATGCGGATGCATTTACGATTAGCCAGGCTGGGGCCATAGTTGAGTTGTTCCCCCATATGTTTCTAGTTCCTAGACATATTTGTCTTTTAAGCACGTCAAACTGTATGTTGGTCTTATGAGTTCTCAGATTTCTGATCCTCCTTGTTTTTCGTGCATGGGAGAAATCACACATCTATCTTTGGATCTTAGATGATAAGTGATTAGGACATGTATGTGTCAGGATATAATAATGCTTGTCTGTGAGCACTATTATAAGTTCGTGTTCTAGCGGCAGAACTTTTCTTGGAGTTGTAAATCCACTGGGTGTACTCCAAGTGTATAAGTCATGTCTTACTGGAGACTTAGACTTCAATTCTGACAGTCAGAATTTTAGCCACTGGGTTTGATAATTTTGAAGTAGCCGCGGGGCTAGATAATTGTCGTATCCACTGGGCTTGACGATGGTATAGCCACAGGGCTAGATGATCTGCCATTATAGCCGATGTGCTTGATTATTTGGTGCAGCCACATGGCCAGATTATTTGCCGTAGCTACTGAGTTTTTAGACTGTATATACATGATATATGTCTTTCATGATATTAATTTCATTCTTTTAGGTATCTTTATTGTACAGGGATGTAGAGTATTTTCCTACCATGTGGAAAATTAGCCACGATGTTCAAGCAAGGTACTTTATCCATCTATTATTATAATAACGATGTTTTTGACTCCTATCTGTCTATCGATTCAGCATTTTATGCTATCAAGTTGCACTTTGACTGTTGCCCAGCCCACCTGTGGCAGACAACCCGTGCGACATGAAATTACTCATCGGTGGTTTGCTATAAGAAGTACTAGCTAAATCGGTAAGGTAGAAAGAATCTTACAGCCGATATGCTTCACATAGTAGTGGAGAAGTTTGTGATTATCGTATGCATAGTAGAATGTGTGCATATATTTGCTACTAATTTCTTACGCCGGTTTTTCATCCGTTAAGAATAATATGAGGATTTTTCTTACAGTAGATGTGTGTGGTGTTCAGCTGTATTCATATCATGCTTATTATTGTTAGACAAGTATAACAGTTCAGTGTTTAGAAGGGGCATGGATGATAGTAGTTGCCTCTGGTTATACCACTTGTCCAGTTTTTATAATACCAATGGAATATTTATCCCTTGCTAAACTAGATATGAGTTCTGATGATTGTCTCCAGGCAGGTCACTTTTTGTTGTTGTTGTTTTTTAAAAATATGTACCCGGCTATATGTACCCAGGAGTCTCATACCATGCATACAGTAGATGCCGTGAAAATTTTACATTTTCCCCTAGAATTATTGGATTGTTTCCTAAACATTTTTGGACTTTATAGTTTGAGTTCTGGTGGAGCATCAGCAGAAGCTGCTGTAGTAGTTCCATACGGTTTGCTTAAGAAGCATGGTATATGGCAAACATATATCCGAGGATAGGTATGTTAATGAGGAACTTATTCATCAACTTATAGGTGATTCATGGACTCTCAGTATCATGTTAGTGTCCTGCATGAAACATGATATATATAATTGTTATTCTCTTCACATCATAGGTGTGTATGATTGGTATGCCAATGGTTAACATTTTGATGTTTCCTTACATGTACATGTAAAAGTAATATTTAGTGATCTGGTGTCACTTTTTTTTGTTTAGAGAAATACATCAGTATTGATAATGTATAATTCTCAAACGATACTTGTATTGCCCGTTCTTTGATATCTGATTAGGGGTTAGCGGAGGCTATGTGCCCGTCGTCTAAGAGCCGTGCGCCCCAAATAGTGTATTTGATTAATGTGTTTCTTTCAGGAGGACGAATAGCGGGATAGGAAAATTCTTATTTGCGGTTGAGCTAGCGAATTAGAAAATAATTGTATTTCCTATCATTAGCAGGAGTACTCTGAATGCGGTATTGTTATGTTAATGAAGAGGTCAGCGGGAAGTATGAAGGAAGGTGAACAGTGCGTGACGCCTCCACTGATGGCTTTAGATTCGGCACTGCAAGACATGCTTTATCGGTATAATCCGGACCTATTCACTTAAGAAGAGGGGAGGTATGTTGATTTAATGAGAGAAATGTTTTAGAAACATGTTTGAGTAAACTTTACTTGGAACTAATTATTTAATACTAGCCATGTCGTTTCAGAGAAGATAAGACGTCTGGCATAGGATGATGCTACACAAGACGGAGTCTGATAACCTAGTTGGAAGGATGAGGAAGATCCATTTGCAGAGAGATGCAGAAGAGACTTATAGAACTGAGAAGATTCCTTTGGCAATGAAGAATAGTTAGCGCAGGATTTTGATTCAGGAGAGATACAGAGAAAAGGTGAAGGGAATGAAGGTCGGGAGGAGAGTGGGTAAGTTTGGAATTATATTTTGTTGTATATCCACGTCTGCTATGTGCCTGTCGTCTAAGAGCCGTGCGCCCCAAATAGTGTATTTGATTAATGTGTTTCTTTCAGGAGGACGAATAGCGGGATAGGAAAATTCTTATTTGCGGTTGAGCTAGCGAATTAGAAAATAATTGTATTTCCTATCATTAGCAGGAGTACTCTGAATGCGGTATTGTTATGTTAATGAAGAGGTCAGCGGGAAGTATGAAGGAAGGTGAACAGTGCGTGACGCCTCCACTGATGGCTTTAGATGGCACTGCAAGACATGCTTTATCGGTATAATCCGGACCTGTTCACTTAAGAAGAGGGGAGGTATGTTGATTTAATGAGAGAAATGTTTTAGAAACATGTTTGAGTAAGCTTTACTTGGAACTAATTATTTAATACTAGCCATGTCGTTTCAGAGAAGATAAGACGTCTGGCATAGGATGATGCTACACAAGACGGAGTCTGATAACCTAGTTGGAAGGATGAGGAAGATCCATTTGCAGAGAGATGCAGAAGAGACTTATAGAACTGAGAAGATTCCTTTGGCAATGAAGAATAGTTAGCGCAGGATTTTGATTCAGGAGAGATACAGAGAAAAGGTGAAGGGAATGAAGGGCGGGGGAAGAGTGGGTAAGTTTGGAATTATATTTTGTTGTCTATCCACGTCTGCTATGTGCCCGTCGTCTAAGAGCCGTGCGCCCCAAATAGTGTATTTGATTAATGTGTTTCTTTCAGGAGGACGAATAGCGGGATAGGAAAATTCTTATTTGCGGTTGAGCTAGCGAATTAGAAAATAAGGATAATATTCATCATCATCAGGGTATAGTTCGCTCCCTTGAGAGGAACCCCTCCCTAGAATGCCTCCACAGACTTTTGTTTCTTGCTAGTCTTGACCATGTAGTGCCCAGCTGTTGGTTAAGGTCGTCTCTCCAGCGTGTTTTGGGGCGTCCACGTTAACTTTACGGGTCCAATTTCTTGGAGTCCACTCTGTTGCTCTGACTGTCCACCGGTTATCTGTTAGTCGTGCAATGTGTCCTGCCCATCTGTGTTTCGCCATCCTGATGTTATCGATGATGTCGCTGACACCCGTCTGTTGTCGAATCCAGGTGTAATAATAGACTATCTCCACCAGTCCCCCAACTAGACAAGTTCCACCAGTCCCCGAAGTGTCGTCCCGCACCCGCTGAACAAATATACCCAGAATGCATAGCGCGGTCCTCCACTTGGGGGCGTACATCACTAATTCGGCTCCCATAGACTTTACATGCTTTGGAGGCTGTGTTCAAATCGCTCTAACCTGAGTTAGCTCGCGAATTTTTCTCTGAAATTTTGATATGTTTTAACACAAACGGTATTTTATAACATATCTGAAACTCAACCCCGGGTCATCAGGTGGATTTTTAGCTAGAAGCCGGCACGTCAGAGTGTACTGATTTTGTTACTTATAAGTCGGCTTTTACCCGTGCATGCAACGTGTGTGTAAATCGGTCCGTAAAATTATGTTTCAGTTAAAATCACGTATTTTCTTTTTGAAACATTAAATATACATTCTTAGGAATACGCAGAACACAAATTTGACACAAAAACAATAATGATTAGTTTCATTTGCTACCATTCTTTCCGTCAAATAGGAACTATTATCGTACTCAACTTTGCCGGAAGTGCCGCGTATTATCGAATTAGTGGTGTACGCCCTTGAAGAGCACTTTTTTTTCAAAAGTCATATCAATCATATACCATTGTTTTCAGTGTTAAATTTTGAGTTTAAATGCCAAATCTTATAGAATTCTGAAATATAGTTTTAGAGATGTAGTCATTTGAAGAGGCGTATCGCCATGCGTAAATTTGTATTTTGCGCGTGTTTTTAAAAACTATCTCCGTGCCGCGTGGAATGCGCACGAAGTAGGCCTACTGTCTTCAGTAGATAGCATCCCGTGCATCGGCAAGTTTTGTGATTTTATACTGTATGAAGTCATTGAAACTTTTCAAAAAATGAACAATATAAGAATATAAACACATTTTGCCCGAAAGGATAAGCATTTTAAGTGATAAATTACTCTCGACACATAATGCAATTCGCCCAAAACTAGTAAATTTCGATATCCGCGATCGTCCGTCACCCTTTGATCGAGTTGTCAAACGGTGTTGGGCGGACATCATCTGACAGAAATTTACTACATTTGTTGCAGCACTGATGATATGTCAGGTTGAAAATTGAAAAGTTAAAGAAACTTTTAATCTTATAGACCTCTACACTATTTTCTGAGTCGGAAGCTCCCACCCCCCCCCCACCCCCCCCCCCCCCCCCCCCACACACCGTATTTCAAATAATGTCGCATTTTCCTATTAATAAAAGGCGGGTTTACGTTTTTATACTGCAAAAATATGAAGTTTTGTGAAACCAAAACATTGTTTTAATCAAGAAGAAGTCGAATATATTCAATTTCCCTACATCCAACTTCTTTTTATAATGGTCCGTTGTCTATCTCATGGGCAAAATGGGGGGAAAATCGTAAAAAAAGTAAAGAAATCATTGGCTCACACGGGTTCTTTGAAGTAGGCCTACGGTCATTATTTGCGAGTTTGTGA
Organism: Ophiura sarsii; assembly: GCA_035610835.1. NCBI lineage: Eukaryota > Metazoa > Echinodermata > Ophiuroidea > Amphilepidida > Ophiuridae > Ophiura > Ophiura sarsii. The sequence goes on along the minus strand of CM069441.1, from coordinate 72,667,168 downwards.
TTAAAAAACCCGCCCAAGACTGCATGTATTTTGTTGGTACTCGTTACCATGCACATGCCCTTGGCGAGTGAAACCACCGGGAACTAGTGATGTGTACCTTGAAGAGCACTTTTTTTTCAAAAGTCATATCAATCATATACCATTGTTTTCAGTGTTAAATTTTGAGTTTAAATGCCAAATCTTATAGAATTCTGAAATATAGTTTTAGAGATGTAGTCATTTGAAGAGGCGTATCGCCATGCGTAAATTTGTATTTTGCGCGTGTTTTTAAAAACTATCTCCGTGCCGCGTGGAATGCGCACGAAGTAGGCCTACTGTCTTCAGTAGATAGCATCCCGTGCATCGGCAAGTTTTGTGATTTTATACTGTATGAAGTCATTGAAACTTTTCAAAAAATGAACAATATAAGAATATAAACACATTTTGCCCGAAAGGATAAGCATTTTAAGTGATAAATTACTCTCGACACATAATGCAATTCGCCCAAAACTAGTAAATTTCGATATCCGCGATCGTCCGTCACCCTTTGATCGAGTTGTCAAACGGTGTTGGGCGGACATCATCTGACAGAAATTTACTACATTTGTTGCAGCACTGATGATATGTCAGGTTGAAAATTGAAAAGTTAAAGAAACTTTTAATCTTATAGACCTCTACACTATTTTCTGAGTCGGAAGCTCCCACCCCCCCCCCCCCCCCCCCCCCCCCCCCCCCCCCCACACCGTATTTCAAATAATGTCGCATTTTCCTATTAATAAAAGGCGGGTTTACGTTTTTATACTGCAAAAATATGAAGTTTTGTGAAACCAAAACATTGTTTTAATCAAGAAGAAGTCGAATATATTCAATTTCCCTACATCCAACTTCTTTTTATAATGGTCCGTTGTCTATCTCATGGGCAAAATGGGGTGGAAAATCGTAAAAAAAGTAAAGAAATCATTGGCTCACACGGGTTCTTTGAAGTAGGCCTACGGTCATTATTTGCGAGTTTGTGATTAAAAAACCCGCCCAAGACTGCATGTATTTTGTTGGTACTCGTTACCATGCACATGCCCTTGGCGAGTGAAACCACCGGGAACTAGTGATGTGTACCTTGAAGAGCACTTTTTTTTCAAAAGTCATATCAATCATATACCATTGTTTTCAGTGTTAAATTTTGAGTTTAAATGCCAAATCTTATAGAATTCTGAAATATAGTTTTAGAGATGTAGTCATTTGAAGAGGCGTATCGCCATGCGTAAATTTGTATTTTGCGCGTGTTTTTAAAAACTATCTCCGTGCCGCGTGGAATGCGCACGAAGTAGGCCTACTGTCTTCAGTAGATAGCATCCCGTGCATCGGCAAGTTTTGTGATTTTATACTGTATGAAGTCATTGAAACTTTTCAAAAAATGAACAATATAAGAATATAAACACATTTTGCCCGAAAGGATAAGCATTTTAAGTGATAAATTACTCTCGACACATAATGCAATTCGCCCAAAACTAGTAAATTTCGATATCCGCGATCGTCCGTCACCCTTTGATCGAGTTGTCAAACGGTGTTGGGCGGACATCATCTGACAGAAATTTACTACATTTGTTGCAGCACTGATGATATGTCAGGTTGAAAATTGAAAAGTTAAAGAAACTTTTAATCTTATAGACCTCTACACTATTTTCTGAGTCGGAAGCTCCCACCCCCCCCCCCCCCCCCCCACACCGTATTTCAAATAATGTCGCATTTTCCTATTAATAAAAGGCGGGTTTACGTTTTTATACTGCAAAAATATGAAGTTTTGTGAAACCAAAACATTGTTTTAATCAAGAAGAAGTCGAATATATTCAATTTCCCTACATCCAACTTCTTTTTATAATGGTCCGTTGTCTATCTCATGGGCAAAATGGGGGGAAAATCGTAAAAAAAGTAAAGAAATCATTGGCTCACACGGGTTCTTTGAAGTAGGCCTACGGTCATTATTTGCGAGTTTGTGATTAAAAAACCCGCCCAAGACTGCATGTATTTTGTTGGTACTCGTTACCATGCACATGCCCTTGGCGAGTGAAACCACCGGGAACTAGTGATGTGTACCTTGAAGAGCACTTTTTTTTCAAAAGTCATATCAATCATATACCATTGTTTTCAGTGTTAAATTTTGAGTTTAAATGCTAAATTTTATAGAATTCTGAAATATAGTTTTAGAGATGTAGTCATTTGAAGAGGCGTATCGCCATGCGTAAATTTGTATTTTGCGCGTGTTTTTAAAATCTATCTCCGTGCCGCGTGGAATGCGCACGAAGTAGGCCTACTGTCTTCAGTAGATAGCATCCCGTGCATCGGCAAGTTTTGTGATTTTATACTGTATGAAGTCATTGAAACTTTTCAAAAAATGAACAATATAAGAATATAAACACATTTTGCCCGAAAGGATAAGCATTTTAAGTGATAAATTACTCTCGACACATAATGCAATTCGCCCAAAACTAGTAAATTTCGATATCCGCGATCGTCCGTCACCCTTTGATCGAGTTGTCAAACGGTGTTGGGCGGACATCATCTGACAGAAATTTACTACATTTGTTGCAGCACTGATGATATGTCAGGTTGAAAATTGAAAAGTTAAAGAAACTTTTAATCTTATAGACCTCTACACTATTTTCTGAGTCGGAAGCTCCCACCCCCCCCCCCCCCCCCCCCCCCACACCGTATTTCAAATAATGTCGCATTTTCCTATTAATAAAAGGCGGGTTTACGTTTTTATACTGCAAAAATATGAAGTTTTGTGAAACCAAAACATTGTTTTAATCAAGAAGAAGTCGAATATATTCAATTTCCCTACATCCAACTTCTTTTTATAATGGTCCGTTGTCTATCTCATGGGCAAAATGGGGGGAAAATCGTAAAAAAAGTAAAGAAATCATTGGCTCACACGGGTTCTTTGAAGTAGGCCTACGGTCATTATTTGCGAGTTTGTGATTAAACAAGGTATTTAAAAAAAACTGGACGGGGGAGATAGAAGACTGTTGAAAGTTCAAGAACAGACATTAACAAACAGCGTTGCTACTATGTTTCCTAACAATTTAACTCTAAGGGATTCAAAAGTGTTTTTGATATCAAATGAAAGGTCCCATTTCTCATTACACTGATGATGCCCTTAAATCTAGAATAGGGTCAACAACCTTTAAGACGTATGGTTAACATTGATGAAGAAGTTGGATTGGGGTAATTAAAGTTGTATGGTGGACACCGAATCATTCAGAAATATTATAAGGACACATTGAGAAATAGGTTATGTAAAACTTTTTTTATTAAAGGTTATTAAAAATATTCTTAAACTAGAGAATAACAAGACTAGGCACGCCTAGTAGAGCTGGTCGGATATTTGAATGTTAAAAAATGTTTTTGTATTGTAATATGGCAGAAATAATTTGGAAAGTGGTGTTATGGTACTAATTTTTTTTAACTGGAAAATATGATTGGCTTTATTTGTTCACACAAAGTAACTTACACATATGTTATTCTTAGGGAGTGTTCATAAATACTCTGGTGGTGGAGGTTGGAAATATTTGAGCTTTGGACATATTTTTTTCTTGATCACCCCAAACAGCGTTATTTTTTGTCTTGATCCCCCTTTTTCGTTGATTTTTTTTCTTGATCCCCCTGTATATCCAATTAATCAAGCAATAGTAGATTTGACTGCTCACGAAGCATTTCTTTCTGATCCTCCCTCCATTTTTTCCAACCCCCCCCCCCCCTAAATAATAAATTCATTTGGACAATCCACTGAATAATGTTGATGAATGTTGTGGAATTCTGAGACCTTTTTGCCTTTGTCATGACAGAGAAAGTATTATGATGTAATAACCCCCCCCCCCCCCCCCCCTCCATAAATAACGAAGAATTTCTTTCTGATCCTCCCTCCATTTTTTCCAACCACCCCCCATAAATAATAAATTCATTTGGACAATCCACTGAATAATTTTGATGAATGTTGTGGAATTCTGAGACCTTTTTGCCTTTGTCATGACAGAGAAAGTATTATGATGTTATAACCCCCACCCCCATAAATAATAAATATTTATAATGAACACTCCCTTTGGTTTGAAAAGGTAAACAATTTCATTATGGTTTAGAAAACATAATGGGCCTCTTTTGACTATAAAGTAAGTATATGTAGGACAGTATTTTTACTCTGGGGAAACTTATCCAGTAAACGAAATACTAATATAATGAAACGGAACACCGTTTTCGGTTCGTCACATATTCTAAAGCTTACCCTCTACATGTAGCCCAGTGCAATCAGGCCTGTATGCATTCTGTGTCAGCCTGAACACACGAAAGCATAGGGGAAAATAAGCTTATTAAAAAGTTGACTGATTAGATCGCGTACTTCAACTTTATAATCTCATCTTTTTATGTTCCCATAGTAATCCTTAGTTACATTTAACAGTCAGGCAACTTATTATAGTCTTCAAATGGTCACATTCTGTGTATTTTGTGTGTAAATGTGATTCGTAAACTAAATCTGGTCCCGATATTTTGTACGATGTATGATCCCCGTCCTCAAGGGGTTGTTGCCATATCATTGGGCTAATCATATTGAAGGGTTCACCTAGACTGTAACTCTCAGCCGCCCTCTTATGTCGCTATCTTGCAGGCTCCGATATTTGTACAGCTTTAGCGTCCGTACGGTAATATTGATGACTGGGGGATGTAGCCTAGGGTTCGCCATAATCATTGGGCTAATTGCGAGAGCCAAGGCAACACGGAACAAAGAGGCCGTGCCGTGGCCGTGGACTCAGTGACTCAGTATATTACTAAATCATATAATATAATACAAAATAGCATCCAAATAGCTTAGTATATTACTAAATGGCATCCAAATAGCTGAAATAACTTACTGTGTCCTCTTACCTTCATATTATAACAATATCAATTACATTTTACAACAAAATCGCTTCAGAAGATGATTAATGCAAGTTATTAGCAAATGCAATTTTAGGGGTTTGTGAAAAGGTTACGACTTAGAAACGTCGTTTCAAATGACGGGCTCGTCATCTCCCCCGTCAAAAACCCGCCCAAGACTGCATGTATTTTGTTGGTACTCGTTACCATTGGCGAGTGAAACCACCGGGAACTAGTGATGTGTACCTTTAAGGGCGTACATCACTAATTCGGCTCCCATAGACTTTACATGCTTTGGAGGCTGTGTTCAAATCGCTCTAACCTGAGTTAGCTCGCGAATTTTTCTCTGAAATTTTGATATGTTTTAACACAAACGGTATTTTATAACATATCTGAAACTCAACCCCGGGTCATCAGGTGGATTTTTAGCTAGAAGCCGGCACGTCAGAGTGTACTGATTTTGTTACTTATAAGTCGGCTTTTACCCGTGCATGCAACGTGTGTGTAAATCGGTCCGTAAAATTATGTTTCAGTTAAAATCACGTATTTTCTTTTTGAAACATTAAATATACATTCTTAGGAATACGCAGAACACAAATTTGACACAAAAACAATAATGATTAGTTTCATTTGCTACCATTCTTTCCGTCAAATAGGAACTATTATCGTACTCAACTTTGCCGGAAGTGCCGCGTATTATCGAATTAGTGGTGTACGCCCTTAAGACATGCTCCGATTTTAACGGGACTACTTTTTTCTTGTGCGCATTGATAAGCCAAGAAAAAAAGTCAATCATAAGTTTTGGGTCAAAGGTCAAGAAAAGGTCACTAGGGGTCAAAATGTAAATGTTCACTCCATTCACTCAAAATGCTACTTGTCCGAGGAAAAATGACTGATGATTGTCAGAATTGGTCAAAACATTCCCCTTGACCATGTTCATATAGGTTGCTTCTGCACTAAAAGTGACATGTCACACGGGGTCACTAGAGGTCATTGAACTATACAGGTGAAAATCTTAAGACATGCTCCGATTTTGACGGGACTACTTTTTCCTTGTGCGCATTGATCAGCTAAGAAAGAAAGTCAATCATAAGTTTTGGGTCAAAGGTCAAAAAAAGGTCACTAGGGTTTAAAATGTAAATGTTCACTCCATTCACTCAAAATGCTACTTGTCCGAGGGAAAATGACATGATTGTCAGAATTGGTCAAACGATTTCTCTTGACTATGTTCATATAGGTTGCTCCTGTACTAAAAGTGACATGTAACACGGGGACACTAGAGGTCATTGAACTATACAGGTGAAAATCTTAAGACATGCTCCGATTTTGACGGGACTACTTTTTTCTAGCTTATGTCTAGTTTCGTCTTCTTCCGTCATGGGACCTATTATAGCTCCGTAACCATTGAGCCGATTTTGACCATATTTGGTCATAAGTACCCTTATGTGCACCACTACTCAGGTTGTAAAGCATAAGGGGTCAAAGGTCACACAGGGGTCAAAACGTGATTTTCACTTAAAACGCATTTGCAATTTAGTGAAATGACCTAGGATCGTCAGAATTGGTCAACTATTTCCTTTTGACCGTACGCACGTACAATAGTTCGGTTTTTAAAATCAAAAAATATTTGGGGTCACTAGGGGTCAAATTGTAAATGTTTCTTCATTCACTCAAAACCCTACTTGTCCGAGGGAAAATGACTGATGATACTCAGAATTGGTCAAAAGATTCCTTGGATCAATGTTCATATAGGGTGTTCAGCGATTAAAAGTGACATGTTAAATGGGGTCACTAGGGGTCATTGACCTAAACAGAAGTAAAATGTAAGACATGCTCCGATTTTGACCGGGTTTCTTTTATTTTGTGGGCATTGATGAGACAAGAACAAAAGTCAATCATACCGTTAAGGTCAAAGGTCAAGAAAAGGTCACTAGGGGTCAAAATGTAAATTTTCACTCCATTCACTCAAAATGCTACTTGTCCGAGAGGAAATGCTTGATGATTGGCAAAAATGGTCTCAAGGTTCCATTCAAATAAGAGCATACTGTCATCAGCAGGTCAAAGGTCAACACGCCCTCAACTAATATCCGTGATCTATGATCACAATTTATCTCTAGTATGTTTTTGTATTTGTACGACAAAAACAACTAGATATGACTCCGGTCTATTAAGACCAGGGGACCTTGATTGTTGTCTTGTTCCTGACCGTTTGACCCCAAGGTCATGAAGGTGGTTGTACTGACCGAGCCTGGTGATTGTAGCATGTAGGAGAAGAAGCATTTAAGTTATAGAAATGAAAATTAACATTTTGACCCCTAGTGACCTCAAATATGGTTTGATTTTAAAAACCGAACTATTTTATATGCGTACGGTCATAGGGAATAATATGTTGACCAATTTTGACGATCCTATGTCATTTCACTAAATTGCAAGGGCGTTTTAAGGGGAAAACTTTTGACCCCTGTGTGACCTTTGACCCCAAACTGTGAAGACCCTATATGTAAGTCAGGTAGGGCGTCTAATGACCAAATCTGGTGATTATAGCATGTAAACTGTAGGAGAAGCATTTTAAGTAATATAAGTGAAAATTAACATTTTGACCCCTAGTGAACCCTTTTTGACCTTTGACCTGATCAATATGATTGACTTATTTTCTTGGCTATTCAAATCAAACAAGATGCAACAAACCTGGTCCAAATCGGAGCATGTCTTAACTTTTACCCCTGTAAAGTTCAATGACCCCTAGTGACCCCTTCTTGACCTTTGACCTGGTCAATATTATTTACTTATTTTCTTGGCTCATCAATCCAAACAAGATGCAACAAACCCGGTCCAAATCGGAGCATGTCTTAACTTTTACCCCTGTAAAGTTCAATGACCCCTAGTGACCCCTTCTTGACCTTTGACCTGGTCAATATTATTGACATATTTTCTTGGCTCATCAATTCAAACAAGATGCAACAAACCCGGTTCAAATCGGAGCATGTCTTAACCTTTACCTCTGTAAAGTTCAATGACCCCTAGTGACCCCATATGACATGTCACTTTTAATCGCTGAAGACCCTATATGGGCATGGACCCAAGGAATCTTTTGACTAATTATGAAGGTCATGAGTCATTTCCTCTGAGACAAGATGCATTTTAAGTGATCGAATTGAAAATATACATTTTGACCCCTAGTGACTCCAAATGATTTTAATTTTAAAAACCAAACTATTATATATGCGTACGGTCATAAGGAATATGTGGACCAATTTTGATGATCCTAGCTAGGTCATTTCACTAAATTGGAAATGCGTTTTAAGTGAAAATCACGTTTTGACCCCTAGTGACCCTGTGTGACCTTTGACCCCAAACTGTGAAGACCCTATATGTAAGTCAGGTAGGGGGTCCTACTGACCAAATCTGGTGATTGTAGCATGTAAACTGTAGGAAAAGAAGCATTTTGTAGAAATATTGCCAGAAGAAGCAGCAGCAGCAGCAGCAGCAGATGAAAGAAACGGCAGAGATAAGAGTACCTCGATTTTTGAAAAAATCAAGGTAAGAAATCTTTCTTTCTTTACGGACCTATTATAGCTCCGCAACCATTGAGCCGATTTTGACCATATTTGGTCATAAGTACCCTTATGTGCACCACTACTCAGGTTGTAAAACAAAAGGGGTCAAAGGTCACAAAAGGGTAACTAGGGGTCAAAACGTGATTTTCACATATAACTCATTTGCAATTTAATGAAATTACCTAGGATGGTCAGAATTGGCCAACATATTCCTTTTGACCGTACGCATATATAATAGTTCGGTTTTTTAAATCAAAAAATATTTGGGGTCACTAGGGGTCAAAATGTAAATTTTCACTCCATTGACTCAAAATGCTACTTGTCCGAGAGGAAATGACCTATGATTGTCAGAATTAGTCAAAAGATTCCTTGGATCCATGTTCATCGATTAAAAGTGACATGTCAAATGGGGTCATTGACCTAAACAGGGGGAAAATGTAAGACATGCTCCGATTTTGACGGGATTTGTTTTATTTTGTGGGCATTGATGAGACAAGAACAAAAGTCAATCAACACGTTAGGGTCAAAGGTCAAAAAAGGTCACTAGGGGTCAAAATGTAAATTTTAACTCCATTCACTCAAAATGCTACTTGTCAGAGAGGAAATGACCTATGATTTTCAGAATAAGTCAAAAGATTCCTTGGATCCATGTTCATATAGGGTGTTCAGCGATTAAAAGTGACATGTCAAATGGGGTCACTAGGGGTCATTGACCTAAACAGGGGAAAATGCAAGACATGCTCCGATATTGACCGGATTTGTTTTATTTTGTGGGCATTGATGAGACGAGAACAAAAGTCAATTATTACGTTAGGGTCAAAGGTCAAGAAAAGGTCACTAGGGGTCAAAATGTAAATGTTCACTCCATTCACTCAAAATGCTGCTTGTCTTAGAGGAAATGCTTGATGATTGGCAAAAATGTTCTTAAGGTTCCATTCAAATAAGAGCATATTGTCATCAGCAGGTCAAAGGTCAACACGCCCTCGACTAATATCCGTGATCTATGATCACAATTTATCTCTAGTTTTACTTGCTACTGACATATTGGAACTCTCCGAATAAGCACACTGCACATCATGCGATCCATATTATAACAACATATACCGTAAAACGGGTGGATAGGTACAGTTTCAGCACTCTCTAGATTGTATTTTTTTCTATGTAGCCTCATGAGCCAAACTTTTTAGCACATATTATGTCCACCTATAATGCTTTCGAAATGCCACTATAAAAAATTGAAAATATGTGATGGGTATATATTTTTTTCTTACAAAGGTCGGTGTCCCTATTCACCCTGACGTTGGGGTCAATAGGGACAGCATTATTCTGAGTAGGGAAATCACTAGATTTAAAGAATTTTTACATGTTTTATTCTACATATGGGTGGATATGGATAATGAGTAAATTTTGAAAAACTAAAACAATCACTTTTAAGTAATTTTTACCACTATAACTATTCAAAATTATTTTTTTAACAATATTTCTTAGAAGTGTCAGTTAACAAGAAAACAAATACTTGACTGATTTAGGTTAAGAGTTATTTAGGTGCTTGCAGATCATAAAATATGTTATTCTTTGAATTGAGCTCTCGGAATATTAGCATTAAAGGTATATTATGTGATCTTTCCATGGAACGCCCTCAACATCGAAAAAAAAATTGAAAGCAGATTTTCTTGCAGATTTACATTTCTGATCATAAATCATGCATACATTCCAAGTTACAGGGCGATGCGATTCTTAATTACTTCAAAATCATGGTTTTAGAGTGAAAATAAACTGTCGGGATTCCGACAGTTTATATTTTTCACTCTAAATTCACTCTAAAACCATGATTTTGAGGTAATTAGGAATCGTATCGCTCTGTAACTTGGAATGTATGTATGATTTATGATCAGAAATGTAAATCTGCAAGAAAATCTACTTTCTAAAAAAAATAATGAATAGAGGGCGCTCTCTGGAAAAGATCACATAATATGCCTTTAAGTATATCTGGCACACTTTTGGAGTTGGTTTATGACATATTAAAGTTATAGTATCAGTTTTAACAAGAAATATGAACATTTCTGGTCAACAATGGCAAAATCACTCACTCACTCACTCCGTCGACTTCTGTCGGGCATTAACAATGGCTCTCCAGACACGCCTATCTTCCATGCAGGTCTTTATCTCAGCAGGTGTTTGTCCAGTGTCCTGACATAGGATATCCACATAGCTTAACATGAAAAAGGACAGGAACACACGGGTCTAATCTTGATGTAATATGAAAGCTGAGTAAATAAGCTCTCATTTGCATTTTATTGCGTTCCAATTGGTTATTAAGAACGGGAGATATGCTTTAGCAAACATGAGGAAGCAAAATCGGCTTGGTCCAATTTGCATTAATTACAACTATGATTACGAACTTGTTAGAATGCCAAAAACATTATTGTGCAGTAATTCAAAAGTAACAATACCATTGCAACATTTAATCATAAGTTAGAATGTATCGATTATTGATTTAAGGTTAAAGGCATATTGTGTGATCTTTTCCAGAGAGCGCCCTCTATTCATGATTTTTTTTAGAAAGTAGATTTTCTTGCAGATTTACATTTCTGATCATAAATCGTCCATACATTCCAAGTTACAGAGCGATACGATTCCTAATTACCTCAAAATCATGGTTTTAGAGTGAATTTAGACTAGAATAAAATAAGTTGTCGGATATCCGACAGTTTATTTTCACTCTAAAACCATGATTTTGAAGTAATTAAAAATCGTATCGCCCTGTAACTTGGAATGTATGTACGATTTATGATCAGAAATGTAAATCTGCAAGAAAATCTGCTTTCAATTTTTTTTTCGATGTTGAGGGCGTTCCATGGAAAGATCACATAATATACCTTTAATACTAGTTTTATTTCAGTGCAATATTAGTTAATTTATTTAATTGGATGGACCATTTCAGCAAAGAACATGAAATGTTTCAATTTCAATTTTAAAGACTGCTTTACTGACAGCTACCCATTGCACATGGAAAAAGAGTATACAACTTGAACTCATGACAAAATACCTATATAATTTATGTGGAATATATTTATTTATTTATTTTAAGCTTGAAAAGAATCGAAAGAATGCGTTGAAAAGAACAAAGAAGAGATTAACTGATGTGTCTGTGTGACTTGATCATGTTGCTTCTTGCTTCGTGCATTTTAAAAGCTTTACTTTCATACTACTGAGAGGATTGGACCAAGCCGATTTTGCTTCATCTTGAATCCCGCTTAACCAGCAGGGATGCAACCGCAACTTGACACACAAAGTTGCCTTATTTATCAGAAAATCAGTAAGTATACAAAACTTAATTAATGTTGCTCTATTGTTTGAAGCTGCTACGGGTGTAAAACATCATGGTATTAAATGTGCTGATTTAATTATAAAGCCATTAATCATATTTGTTTTGCCCAAAATTAGTTCACAACCAACCCCACCTTGGCTACCCCGGCTGAATGAATCCACTACATATGTCATATCGCCCTCATCCAGATCAAAGGTCATCATCGGGTCACTAAATTAATTAATTGATTTGTTCATTTGATTTTGAAACGCTGACTTTTTACAGAGAATCTAAGTTTGGATTTGATCAGGAACCATACAATTGGTATAAGCTGACGCTGACGCTGAGTAAGAGTGTTGTGCAAACATTTGGCCAAGAATATTAAAGAATGCTACGCAAATAAATAAATAATTCGATCTTTCTACCCTAATTTAAAATTACGGCAGGTAAGTTGTTGGCATGTAATATGTCATAAATAATGATCATGTTACATGTAGCCTTGTAGGCTAATGATGTCAATCCTATCAGGTGGCCAAATTCGGCCCCTGATAAAGTGGGCAAACATGGCCACCAAGACAAAATGCGTAATAAATTCACTATTTTTCATGTTTGAAACTCAAAACAATTGTTCCAATGGAATAAAAATCTGTTGGGGAAAGGTTTAAGTTTGATTTCATGTTTGAATTAAGCAAATTATGATGTTTGTTGAAGAGATGAAGAGCAGTTAGTGATTTTGGTGTTGGGAGGCTTGATATCTCCCAGCACTATATCTGGGGGAGCTCACTAGCCAAAATGATGTCATAGGTACTTGTAGCCAATTAAATACAAGGGGTGTGTCCGAGACATCCACTCAGCATCAAGCAAAAGTTTTGTCTATTGTATAAAAGTTTTAGTAGTGATGGGCACAACGGTACCATAATGATTTTTGTGATAGAAATAGGTGGAGTGTATACTCTCATCCCTATTGAATTGTGTATGAATATTGATGTATATCAAGGGGAGTATGTGGCCAATGATATGCTGGGTTTCATGACAACCAGTTATGCATGGGTTAGGGACAACCAATCAGCTTTGAGAAAAAAAGTTTGTGGATATCCTAAAATAGTGATGGGCTATTACTTTTATTTGTTCTCTCTCTCTTTTTCTTTCTTTTTCTTTCTTTTTGGGATTTTTGAAGAATTATTTAGATATATTTATTGTCATGAGTGTGGATTAGTTTTTTTTGGGTGTTTTTGTGTTGATATATTTTTGTTTTGGGTATGATTAGGTTGTTTTAATGGCTTTTTTAAAGGTATTTTTATTGTTGTTTTCTTGTTCAGTTTGTGGTTTCTTTAGTTATTGTCTATATTAACTTTATTTATTTATTCATTAATTTATTTATGTATTTACTGTTTGGTGACTTATTTTGTAAACATTTATTTACTTGTTTATTTATCAATGTTTTTCTTTTCTTTTATTGTTTTAAGTGTTTAAGTTATGGGGGTGGGGTCTTGTGAGTATTCTAGTAGATTTGGGGACAATCTTGTGCTTCTTGGCTTGTTTGTTTCTTGTTGTTGTTTCTTTTTCTTTGTTTTTCTTTCGTTTTTCTTGGGTGGGCTGTGGGGATTGTCTTTTTGTTCAGGTGTGGGTGGGCTGTTTGTTTTTATCGGATAGGGGTATTGTCTTTATCCGGGGGGGGTCTTTTTCTGGATAATGGGTGCTGGGAAAAATCAAAAATCCTTATTTTATTCTAGGTTGTTGTTTTTTTCTCAAGGGGGGGGGGGGGGGGGTATTGTATTTGCTTTTTATTGATATCATTTTCTGGATATTAGGTGCAGGGAAACAGCTTCTAATATGATTAATTTCATAACTTGTGGAGGGGATGTTTGTTTGGTGGTGGCTGATGTATGTAATTAGGATTATTGCTCTTTTTGTGTTCAAATTGGTCTTTATTAGCTACAAGAAAATGTATTCCTTAGCTTTTTGTTATGAACCAACATTATGTCACCTACATGTAGTATACATACCCTTTGATGGTAGAGTCAAATGAGAGCGGAACAGAATCTGCACCCCACTTATTTCTCTGCTGGAATTCCTTGACCATGCCTACACCAATCATGTTTGAAGCCAAATTTGCCATACTGAGATGTAATGCTTTATATTTGAATCTAGTAAAATAATGTGATGGTAGAAGATGTTGGATCAGTGTGTGCAGATTGGAGCATCGATGTGTACTGTATGATGGCAGGTTATCAACTGACTGGCCATGTGGCATTTGTGTAACTATTGGGCAATCTTGCCTAATCCCATACACCTGGCATGGTTGCTTTTATTATGCAAATTATAATTCAATGCATGAGCTTTTACCAGGTATCTTGTTTACTAGTTCAGTTCACCTGTATTTCAAAGTTGCTATTGTTCATATGAATGTCCATTGAATATACCTTTCTTGAATCAAAGGCGTGGTCATCTGTACATGTACTAGTATGTTTGTATGCAATATATAGCTAGTGGCCAGCTGGATCATAACAGGACTAGCCACACTATTTACTCAGCTGATAGTGTATTCAAACCATGGCAAAAACTAAGCGTGTACATTGTAGCACCTAGGCATAACTTGAGAAGCAATGCAGGAAGGGGCAAGGTAGGCCAACCAGCCCAGCCTCATTCTAAACGACAATGTTCATGTACAATTCATGAATACACTTTGAGGCTTTTAATATATTTTTCTCTGATATTACAAAATCCAAGTGAATCCAAGTATTTATGTTTTGAATTTGTTGCTGTTGTAACAGCATAATAACATGCCTTTTTTGTACATGTATGTAAGTCCCATTTCTATCAAATGTTTAAAATAAACTTTCAATGAAATATCTTGATTTTTGGAGGCCCAAAATGACTGACATTTATTAATTAATTTTCCAACAAAACATAAAATACTTTTTGGACGTTTCACAAAATGTTTAGGTTATAGCACTTTCAATGAAAGTTTGAAAATTATATTACAAACATTACAAATATTTTGGCCAAAAATGACTGAAATTGCATCATTTTTCTGGTAAAATGCAACCCAATTTTTTTCAAGCGACACTAAATATTTAAGTATAGAGTTCAGATATCGATATAGGAAGGATAGAAGATGCCATTTTGTGTGTGTGAGAGCGCTACTTTTGGATTAACTGTAAATACAGGAAAAATGTCTACTTGCCACAAAATGACTGAAATTTCATCATTTTCTGGCAAAACGCAACCAAGAATTTTTTTGAAGCGACACGAAATATTTAGGTATTGAGTTAAACAATTGATATATGAAAGGTAGAATATGCCATTTTTTGTGTGGAAACGCTACTTTTGGATTAACTGTAAATACTGGCAAATATGCCCACTTAGCGGCCATATTTGCCAGTGCACTGGCAAATTTGCCAGGGCTGGGGAATTCGGCCACCTGCTAGGAATGATGTGTGTACCCTTCCCTCCCTGTACTATGATTTAGAAAAAGGGTGGATGACAAACAAACGCCAACGGGTGTCCCACTCACAGTAATTTTCAGTAGGCCTAGGCCTATTAATTATAATTATAATTATAGTAAAAAACAGACCGGAATTGATAAAGTTACAAATTAATTCTAAAACGTTAAAGGCATATTATGTGATCTTTTCCAGAGAGCGCCCTCTATTCATGATTTTTTTAGAAAGTAGATTTTCTTGCAGATTTACATTTCCGATCATAAATCATACATACATTCCAAGTTACAGAGCGATACGATTCCTAATTACCTCAAAATCATGGTTTTAGAGTGAATTTAGAGTGAAAAATATAATAAACTGTCGGAATTCCGACAGTTTATTTTCACTCTAAAACCATGATTTTGAAGTAATTAAGAATCGTATCGCCCTGTAACTTGGAATGTATGCATGATTTATGATCAGAAATGTAAATCTGCAAGAAAATCTGCTTTCTATTTTTTTTTGATGTTGAGGGCGTTCCCTAGAAAGATCACATAATATACCTTTAAGTCGCCTGGGAGTGGCGTCACACATGTTTGTCGCATGCCGTTGACCACTAACCGAAAGAGGTAAGGGCCTTGTACACAACGTGATCCCTTAGAGCCTAAACATCTGGTTTGTTGTCAACGGCAAAACAGTATAAAAATACCCGGATGACCTAGCCGACCTATAGGTGATCACGGACCTTCAATTTGCCGTTGACTACAAAGCATCAAAATCAAGTCTACGCTCTACTCGACCATACAGAAGAACGTTCCTAGTGACCATGTGTAGCTGTGTAAGCGACCGTTGTTTACATGAGCAATATTTCCGAAATTCGTAAAATGTTTCACTCGATTTTCAGACTTTGACTTGTAAAAAACATGTGAAAACTTGCATTATGTGTAAATATGATAACATGAGTATGTAGAGGAATCACTTTGTCAAATATTCTGTTCGAATATAAAAGGGTTAAATTTTGGCCGTTTTGGTGATGGTGCAATCTGAATTTGTTTGAATTCTCGTAGTTTGTGGTCAACGGCATGTGACGTCACTCCGTAATCACCTATACTAGCGAAAAACAGTGTTTATGGATCAACTCTGTTTTTCAAATTCTAAAAACAGTGTTTTTCAGTTTGATTAACTGAGTTTATTGAGCGAAAAACCCTGTTTATCAATCAACTCTGTTAATTAATAAACTCTGTTTTTCGAGCGAAAAACAGTATAGGGTAAAAAAACTATAGGGTCTTCAATTTTTTTTTTGGGGGGTGGGGATAACCAACTGGTGTTTTTTTAACATTTCATATGAAGCATAGGGGGCCAAGCCATCTGGCAGGGGGGGGGATCCCCTCTATGAGTTTGCGCCGGTCACATTTCCTATAGGGACCGCACATATTCATGACATTTACAGCTTGATTTGAGCATGTTTTGATGTTAAAATCAGACACTAAAAGACCCCAAGAGGTATGTTTGGATGTGATGGGTCACATAAAGGGTTCAACAAAAGAAAGTATACCACTTTGTTTATTTCATTTTGAGTAATTTACAATTTGTTTTTGACCAAACAGGTTAGATAGGCATTTAGATGACTCTTTTAGGCATAATTTGATACCAAATTTGCCCCCGAACAACCAAGATAAACCATGATTAGCGCCATTTAAAGGAAAATATCCCATTTTCAAAAGTCACATTTCCAATACACAGCACAAGAAGATTTGGTTAATCTGTCCATGTTCTACCCATCCATAACATTCCTTTACATTCAAATCCTTCACCCATGCATCAGTTTACATTTGAATTAGCCCGCGCATTGAGGGATATGCGCGGTGATCAGTACGGGATAAATACGGCAGATGTATGTGTTAACAATTG
This sequence comes from Ophiura sarsii, assembly GCA_035610835.1. Classification (NCBI taxonomy): domain Eukaryota; kingdom Metazoa; phylum Echinodermata; class Ophiuroidea; order Amphilepidida; family Ophiuridae; genus Ophiura; species Ophiura sarsii. The sequence continues at coordinate 72,650,081 of CM069441.1, read as the reverse complement.
GCCCTTTCTTCTCGTGCTGTGTATTGGAAATGCGACTTTTGAAAATGGGATATTTTCCTTTAAATGGTGCTAATCATGGTTTATCTTTGTTGTTAGGGGGCAAATTTGGTATCAAATTATGCCTAAAAGATTCATCCAAATGCCTATCTAGCCTGTTTGGACAAAAACAAATTGAAAATCACTCAAAATGACATAAACAAAGTGGTATACTTTCTTTGTTGAACCCTTTAATTATACTTATTTGGGGTGGGGTGATTTCATCATCAGTTTCGTATTTTATTTCACATTCTCTATAAAAAGCTTGATACCCTACATGTAGCTTGAAGCTTGAATTAACCAGTCTGACACCTCCCTAAATTAACTATGATAAAGCCCCCCCCCTCCCCCCCCCCCTCCTCTCCCCCCCCCCCCCCCCCCCCCCCCCCCCCCCCCCCCCCGTTGTCATGATTGGGAGGAGAGTGTCTACCACTAATGATTGCTTATAGGCCTAATCAACAAAGGTGTCTTTTTGTTTCCCCCCCCCCCCCCCCCCGTTGTCATGATTGGGAGGAGAGTGTCTACTTTTAGATAACACTAATGATTGCTTATAGGCCTAATCAACAAAGGTGTCTTTTTGTTGGCCTATTTAGTAACTAGTATCTTTCAATGGATAAACTATTGTTTACTGAAAATCAAAAAACATGTAACAAACAAAAACAAATAATAAAAAACCAGCGCGGGCGAACACCCAGATGAATTTAATAGATCGTAGGCCTATAGGTTCACCTGTTTAAATAATGGTTCTCAATAGCTCGTTATAATGATGCAATAATGTTGAAAATGTGTTTTCATCAGGCACTGAGTTTCTTCCCATTTAGCCAACTTCTCGTAACCCCCCCCCCCCCCCCCCCCCCCACCCCCCCCCCACTAGTCTTCCTTTTTGGGGGGCGAAGCCACCCTTATAGCATCAGATTGCAAAAAATTACACATTTAGGTCTTTCTAGACATAAGTGGGGGCAGCCATGTTTGTAAATTACATACCTATGCAGTTTATTTTAACAGTCCTGCAGTCTGTAATGGAGTCAAAGCTATATTTGTTTAGTTAATGCATAGACTGTTGATGATTCATTTAGAGAGATGTTTATAGACTCCCCACAGAGAGACATAATAGCTTAACTTGTTTGACTAATAGGAGAAACCTCCCAATTGCTGTGGGTTTGTCTAATAAGTGGTTAGACTGTGTTTGTTTTGATTTGTTTTTTGGTTTGAATTATGGAAAATACATACACCATTTCCCTGGTATTTTGGTTTGCAACAGATGCTTCAGAAAATGGTTACAAAACATGCTTCTTTCTTTTGGATCGCCCCCATTCCATTTCAATGGAATTTTTATTTGTCTTCTTTTCCTATTCCCACTAGTTTTCAAGGCCTGGTGTTTTGAATGGAGGGACAGGGGGTCGTGAATGTGCTCTTTATCGGACACCAATGTACAATACTCTACTACTACCGGAGCCCGGCTTCTTTCATTCATAGACTAATTACTTTTTCCGGGAGTTAAATTGTTTTATAAATCTTATTATGACCCATTGCAGAGCAAAACATAGCATCTCCTATTAAACATTTACAAGTCAATTGGTATGGATGAAGTTGAAGTGAATAGGTTAAAAATATATTCATAATCTCCCTCCGATAATCTACGGAAGTTGGCCTATAATAACTCGTAGATAGTTATGTAAGTTTTGCTTGGAATAAAGTTTTGTTTGTGAAAATATCGTCGAACATAAATTGTAAAAAGGATAACCCGGCCCTGTCTAACCCTTTTTGTCTCGCCTGATGTAATCAGAAAGAGACTATGTTATCACTATTTCTGTCCGCCGTATGCCGTATGCCGTATGCCGTCCGCCGTGTGCTAAGAAATACCTTTGTGACGCGATATCTGGAGATCCGTAAGGCCTATCGTGATGGGACTTGGTGGAGGGAAGGGGGGTGGTGCATTCTGTTGCTGATTGATTTTTCAAGGTCATCGGGGGTCATACAAGGTCATCGGGGTCAAATATGCTTAAAACTTTTGAGACGCGTTGTGACGCGATATCTAGAGATCCGTAAGGCCTATCTTGATGGGACTTGATGTCAGGGAAGGGGGTGGGGTGTTCTTTTGCTGATTAGATTTTCAAGGTCATTGGAGGTCATTCAAGGTCATCGGGGTCAAATATGCGGTCAAATAAGATCCGTAAGAGCCGTAAGGCCGATCTTGATGGGATTTGGTGGAGGGAAGGGGGTGGTGTTTTTTTGTTGCTGATTACATTTTCAAGGTCATCGGAGGTCATTCAAGGTCATCGGGGGTCAAATATGGGGTCAAATAGATCAGTAAGGCCTATCTTGATGGGATTTGGTGGAGGGAAGAGGGATGGTGTGTTCTTTTTGTTGATTACATTTTCAAGGTCATCGGGGTCAAATATGGGGTCAAATAGATCAGTAAGGCCCATATTGATGAGATTTGGTGGAGGGAAGGGGAGTGGTGTGTTCTTTTTGCTGAATAAATTTTCAAGGTCATCAGAGGTCATTCAAGGTCATCGGGGGTCAAATAAGATCCATAAGGCCTATCTTGATTGGATTTGGTGGAGGGAAGGGGGATGGTGTGTTCTTTTTGTTCTTAATTTTTCGGGGTCAAATATGGGGTCAAATAGATCAGTAAGGCCTATCTTGATGGGATTTGGTGGAGGAAAGGGGGGTGGTGTGTTCTTTTTGTTGATTAATTTTTCGGGGTCATTGGGGGTCAAATATGGGGTCAAATAGATCAGTAAGGCCTATCTTGATGGGATTTGGTGGAGGGAAGGGGGGTGGTGTGTTCTTTTTGTTGATTAATTTTCGGGGTCATCGGGGGTCAAATATGGGGTCAAATAGATCAGTAAGGCCTATCTTGATGGGATTTGGTGGACGGAAGAGGGATGGTGTGTTCTTTTTGTTGATTAATTTTTCGGGGTCATCGGGGTCAAATAGATCAGTAAGGCCTATCTTGATGGGATTTGGTGGACGGAAGAGGGATGGTGTGTTCTTTTTGTTGATTAATTTATCGGGGTCAAATATGGGGTCAAATAGATCAGTAAGGCCTATCTTGATGGGATTTGGTGGACACAGGCTGAAAAAGTAGGCAATACGGAAAGCTCCTTGCCGGGAAATTTGAGCATTTGGAGGGAAAATTTGGCATTTGGGGGAAATGTTACTCTTTCATTAGGCCAAACAAAATAAATGGTTCGTCTCAAAGCTTGCGCGCGCATTGGTTTTGAAATGCCAAAATACCGCGTCTGAAATGCAGAAAATTGTCAAATCAATTTTTTTTTTCCCTACAAATTTTTATTTCGAGTTTTTATTAAAAATATCGGCAGATTTTCCTTTTCTCAAACTTTTACATGACTCAGGTCTTCAAAAAACGCTGCTCAATTGTTCTTATACACAACTACATCACAATATTCATTTCAAATAGAAAAAACAAATATCAGAAAGTGTCAACGGTTGCAAATAGTAAGAGTAAAAATTGCCACACAAATAAAAAAATGTAAAAAAAAAAAAAAATGGAAGACAAAAAACAGCGCGCGTCGCCCGATTTTGAAGCCTTCGCAAGCTTTGAGACAAACTTTTATTTTTGTTTGGCCTTAAGAAATGCATTCTATTTTGGAGGGAAATTTGGAATCGCTTGCCGGGAAAAAACCCATTTTTTCAGGCCATGTTGGTGGACGGAAGAGGGATGGGGTGTTCTTTTTGTTGATTATTTTTTCGGGGTCATCGGGGGTCAAATATGGGGTCAAATAGATCAGTAAGGCCTATCTTGATGGGATTTGGTGGACGGAAGAGGGGTGGTGTGTTCTTTTTGTTGATTAATTTTTCGGGGTCATCGGGGGTCAAATAGATCAGTAAGGCCTATCTTGATGGGATTTGGTGGAGGGAAGGGGGGTGGTGTGTTCTTTTTGTTGATTAATTTTTCGGGGTCATCGGGGGTCAAATATGGGGTCAAATAGATCAGTAAGGCCTATCTTGATGGGATTTGGTGGACGGAAGAGGGATGGGGTGTTCTTTTTGTTGATTATTTTTTCGGGGTCATCGGGGGTCAAATATGGGGTCAAATAGATCAGTAAGGCCTATCTTGATGGGATTTGGTGGACGGAAGAGGGGGTGGTGTGTTCTTTTTGTTGATTAATTTTTCGGGGTCATCGGGGGTCAAATATGGGGTCAAATAGATCAGTAAGGCCTATCTTGATGGGATTTGGTGGAGGGAAGGGGGGTGGTGTGTTCTTTTTGTTGATTAATTTTTCGGGGTCATCGGGGGTCAAATATGGGGTCAAATAGATCAGCAAGGCCTATCTTGATGGGATTTGGTGGACGGAAGAGGGATGGTGTGTTCTTTTTGTTGATTAATTTTTCGGGGTCATTGGGGGTCAAATATGGGGTCAAATAGATCAGTAAGGCCTATCTTGATGGGATTTGGTGGACGGAAGAGGGATGGTGTGTTCTTTTTGTTGATTAATTTTTCGGGGTCATCGGGGGTCAAATATGGGGTCAAATAGATCAGTAAGGCCTATCTTGATGGGATTTGGTGGACGGAAGAGGGATGGTGTGTTCTTTTTGTTGATTAATTTTTCGGGGTCATCGGGGTCAAATATGGGGTCAAATAGATCAGTAAGGCCTATCTTGATGGGATTTGGTGGAGGGAAGGGGGGTGGTGTGTTCTTTTTGTTGATTAATTATCGGGGGTCAAATATGGGGTCAAATAGATCAGTAAGGCCTATCTTGATGGGATTTGGTGGACGGAAGAGGGATGGTGTGTTCTTTTTGTTGATTCATTTTTCGGGGTCATCGGGGGTCAAATAGATCAGTAAGGCCTATCTTGATGGGATTTGGTGGAGGGAAGGGGGGTGGTGTGTTCTTTTGGTTGATTACTTTTTCGGGGTCATCAGGGGTCAAATATGGGGTCAAATAGATCAGTAAGGCCTATCTTGATGGGATTTGGTGGAGGGAAGGGGGGTGGTGTGTTCTTTTTGTTGATTACTTTTTCGGGGTCATCGGGGGTCAAATATGGGGTCAAATAGATCAGTAAGGCCTATCTTGATTGGATTTGGTGGAGGGAAGGGGGTGGTGTATTCTTTTTGCTGATTAAATTTTCAAGGTCATCGGAGGTCATTCAAGGTCATCTGGGGTCAAATAAGATCCGTAAGGCCTATCTTGATGGGATTTGGTGGACGGAAGAGGGATGGTGTGTTCTTTTTGTTGATTAATTTGTTGAGGTCATCAGAGGTCATCTGGGGTCAAATAAGATCCGTAAGGCCTATCTTGATGTGATTTGGTGGAGGGAAGGGGGTTGGTGTGTTCTTTTTGCTGATTAAATTTTCAAGGTCATCAGAGGTCATCTGGGGTCAAATAAGATCTGTAAGGCCTATCTTGATGTGATTTGGTGTAGGGAAGGGGGTTGGTGTGTTCTTTTTGTTGATTAAATTTTTCAAGGCATTACATCCCTTGCATACCTCTGTGACAGTGCTACATTGTATCATATGTTTCATCATCATTTCTTTCAAGTCACTTTTGATGAACAGGCGAGACGCGCCGTTCGAGAACCGCCTTGTATTCTATAAAAATGCTATACAATAAAAACATGGGATATGGGTATGTTATCATCATGATTATATAGGGCAACGTTTTATAATAGGCGGGCGGCCTACGCTCTGCACTGATCGGCACTGCACACCGTGGAGCATAGCGTGGGCGGGCGTAGACGGCATCCAGCAGCGGGGCGGCGCCGGGCACCTCCCTCCTCCATGCAGCGCTAAGAGCCTGCGCGTACGCGGAATTACATACTACGGTGCGCCCTATGGGTAAACGCGGAACATTCCAGTCCTTCTCATAGAGCGTCCTTGCTGCGTATCATCATGCCGCAAACAGCGAATTTTAATCAGAAACGAAGCTGTCTCTTTTTCTAATTTAGATTGAAACTGTTTTGAAGTTATCCTATCTTTCTCAGAAATAAGTTCATCCTACTGCGTTTTTCGGACTGCCTTTGCAACCGTGGCCTGGCCTCGTGATGTTGAAAGTAATATTGTTTTTGAAATAAAAATATGAAGTGAGTTTCTAGATTGAAGTAGAAACATTTTTATACTGTTTGGAAGCATTTTTGTTTATTTCAATTTGATGTGAAACTAAACACTTTTTGAATTAAATCTTGATTTTATGATAGGCGTTTTTTGAAAGTTGTTTTTCTCATCATTTTTTTCACAACCAGTGGCGTAAATAGACTTTTTTCCTAATGGGAGGGGCTCCATTCCACACCCACACCGATTGATTTCATTTGGGGGCAAGCGGGGGGGGGGGGGGGGGGGGGGGACAAAAAGGCACATCCACTCAATTATTAGAGTGCAAACATTTAGAACAATACAAATAAAAAGAACAAACGCCAAATAACAAAAACGAAGTGTTTACGTAGCCGTACTTTTTTTAAACACCGGATGTATAGCGCCCTCAATCTCGTATATTTTGTAGAAAGGTCTACTGTTTAGTGTTTATTTCAACATGTAGGCCCTATTTGTAGTTTTGTATGTATGTATTTGTTTTTAAAGAGTTTCTGTGCATCAATCTTTACTTTGTAGCTGTTTACATCGTAGGACACTCAATAATTTCCAGGTAGTTTTATTATTATTATTAGTATATTAATACCTTATTCAAATAACACCGCAGAATGGATATTCTTATATAGCTTATATCGTACATGATCACGTAAACCTTTACCTTCACATGAACACGGTCCCATAGTTTTCCTACACTACTTTTTTTCTTCTTTTTTTCTTCTTCTTCGGCGAACAGGCTTTTAAAACAGCGACACCCACCTTAGCGACACCCACCTGAAGGTGGTGCATCAGTATACAAAAGAATAAGAATAAGAGTGAAATGCACAAGAAAATCAGGTACAATAAAAAAAATGATATAGTTATATTTAATAAACACGGTATTATCATGATATCGTGATAGGTCTGAGTCTAACCATGTGATAGTTTTGCTATCATTATGGCTGGAAAATAATCATGTAATGATAATGACCCCTCATTCAAAGTCATTTTTGGTCAATTTATGGGTCTAAAATCCTTAATTTTAGTAATGTTTTTCACAGAAATGTTAGCATATAATCTGTCAAATATACGAACATTATGGGCCTCCCCCCCCCCCCCCCCCCGAAAATTGGTAACTGTTTAGGTCAATTTCATTTTGCTGGCGACACCGTTCCACCAACAAAATATTTGAGTCCCCCCTACCACCCCAGTAATATTCAAGACGAGCGGGTAACCACACAGCCGATGTTTTTTATCTAATCTCATATGAAATGAAAGAAAAATAGTTATTGCCGACGCTTTGGAACCCGATCAACAATTTGGAACCAGCGCGATGCAGGGGTTAACTCTTGAGGCGCAAAGTCAATTTTATCTTACTATAATTCACCGTATGTTGTATGTATGTATGTGTGTATCCTGAAAAGGCTTTCTCATTTTGCATTTTAAAGCCGTGAATATTTCACTGATACTAAATAATGACCGGATACGGGTTATAAGCTATAAATGGCCGAAAACCGTACAGAATTGACCGAGATATGAGCAAAATTATGGCAATTTAGGGCCTTTTCAGCCCGGCTTTTGAGACTATTTCATGTTTGTTTTTCTCTGCGTACACTGTAACCATGCTGTCGGCGCGTAGCACATAACGCGTCGCATTGCGCCATGCAAAATAAACGCGCACACGCACTACACCCACGCACCCCTACACACGCGGGCGGGTAAATATTGTAGAAATACGCTGCGCCACACGGGGTTGGTTATGGTTTAGGCATTGGGGTTGAGATAAGCCACGGGGCGGGCGGAGGTGCGGGGACGGGCGGGGACGGCAGGGTGGGGGGGGGGGGCGGCAGCGGGTCATAAGGTAACGAAATAATGTGGTTTCTGATAAAACAAAACATGATATTGTGAATCTAAATTACGTAACATGGTGTCAGATGTGGGATTTGATACTGTATGCGACACGCTGGCGGACAAATATTGTAGAAATACGCCTTTTGTACGGGAGATGGTTAAGGTTAGGCCTTGGCGTTGAGATATATAAACCGCGGGACGGGAACTTTAGGCCTTGGGTTGAGATATGCCACGGGCGGGGCGGGGGCGGTGACGAATGGGGGTGTAATGTGGTTTGGGAGGCAGGGGGTTAATGAAGAAATGTGATGCTAAATTGCGTAACGGATATGCAGCGGACGGGAGCGGGCGGGGCGGGGCAGGCGCCGGGGAGTGACTGGTGGGCTACGGGAGATGGTTAAGGTTTAGGCCTTGGAGTTGAAATATGCCACGGGGCGTGGGCGGGCGGGGGTTCTATTCCTGTGTGTTTCGTTATAAATTTTCCAACACTTAGGCCTATGTGTTGTTTCATATGTAGGTGTTCTATCTGGTAGGCCCTACTCCCTAGCAGGAGAGCCCGTCCGAAGGACGGGCGTTCCGCTAGTCTTACTATAATTTGTCTTATGGTGTATGTATGTTTGTATCCATAAAAGGCTCCCTCGTTTTACGTCTAAACGCCGTGAACTTTGCACTGATAAAAGATGATTATAATGTGAGTGTTATAAACTATAAATAGCTGAAAACCGTACAGAATTGACCGAGATATGAGTAAAAAACCATGAAAATCCATGGATACGGGTCGTGTTTGTTTTGTTTATCTTCATGCGTATTGCAACCATGCATTCGGCGCCTAACACATAACGCGTCGTTGTGCGCCGTGCAAAATAAACGCTCACACGCACTACACCCACGCACGCCTACACACGCGAGCGGGCAAATATTGGAGAAATACGCTGCGCTACGGGAGTTAGTTAATTTAGGCCTTGAATGTATGTTTATAAGCACAGGGCGGGCGGTAGGGGCGGGGCGGGGAGGGCGGGCAAGAGACGGCAGGGGAAGGCCCCGGGGAGGGGTGGGGGGGGGGGGGGCGGGGGCGAGGGGAGGCCATGAAGTAATGAGGTTTGGGACGCAAGGGGTTACTGAAGAACGCTACGGGAGTTAGTTAATTTAGGCCTTGAAGGTTTAGATCGCACAGTACGGGGCGGGCGGGCGAGGGGAGGCCACTAAGTAATGAGGTTTGGGAGGCAGGGAGTTAATGAAGAAATGTGATACTAAAGTGCGTAACACTAACAGGGAGAGTCACGAAGTGGAAGGAAATAGTGTGGTTAAAAGTATAAACCAGGGGATACAGCTTGGGGAGATGGTTAGGGTTTAGGCCTTGGGTGTTGAGATAACCACGGTGCGGGGGCGGCAATTTCAGGTAAGGAAATAGGCCTATGCATTATATGTATTCTTACCAATTTCGAGACAAATTTTCGTATAGCTACTTATGTGTTATTTCACCGGGGTTCTGTCTGATAGGCGCTACTTACTAGCGGGAGCCCGTTCGAAGAACGGGCGTCCCGCTAGTAATAATAATACGGCTACGTAACCAATGTGCCGAGTATCGGTTCCGTAGCCGTATACGGCTATGTAGCGCCCGGTTGCTTAATTTCTTTCTGCAACTATAACGGGATGCATCCCATTGTGTTACTACGCTTTATTCCGTGTAGCGATCTGTCGTCTGTGCATCCCGTTATAGTTGCATAAAGAAAATATGCCGCCCGGTTTACGTAGCCGTATACGGCTATGTAGCGCCAGGTTTACGTAGCCGTATACGGCTACGTAACCACTGCCTAACAAAAACAAAAGCAAATTTCCCAACACAAAAAGAAATGGACCCAAACAAGTTACACCAATTTTTTTGACACATGTGTGTTTTGGAATTTCAACAAAAAACATATCATTATCTGTATAAAAAAAATTGTCGATAAATCATGCCTTTCGTCGGTACAACTATGGTCGTGCCCCCACCCCACCCACCCCAGTTTCCAAAAGCTTGGTACGCCACTGATGGGATGTATTTTTAATTAATCTTCTAACTCATAGTCTCATGGGCAAGGGCATCCCCAGACCCTTTTCATTGGGGGGGGGGGTGTTAAGGTCATCAATTGCCGACAGAGCCATTTCAAAATTTTGCATTTCTATCCAGGGGCGTAACAGAGGTTGGTTGTCAGGGGGGTGGCAGAGGTTGGTTGTCAGGGGGGGGGGCACAGCCCAAAAAATTCCTGGTTAGAATAATTCCGTCCCGGAATTTTTCATGAACATGCTTTCGTACTGCGAAATTATCTTTCTTTCTTTCTTTCCCTTTCTTCTTTTCTTTCTTTCCCCTTTTTTTCTCCTTTTTCTTTTTCCTCCCTTTTTCCTTTCTCTCTCATTTCTTTCCCTTTCCCCCTTCTTTTCCCTTCCCCCCATTTTTCCTGGTGGGTAGGTTTGAATTTCCTGCTGAGCACCTTCAGGGGGGGGGGGGGCACTGTGCCCCCGGCTGTTACGCCACTGTTTCTATTTCTATCACTTAAAGGGTCCAGTATAACGTTTTTAACGTCACCCATATAATATTTGGTTTGGTTCTAGACCATTGTAATGTTGATACCTGTAGAAAGAATGCGCGCAAAGCGCAAAAAGATTTTCAGTTTTTAAGCTAAAATGGTAATGGAAAACTTTCCTGAAGCCATCTTGTTCAGCTTGAATAATGAAACATCAAAACTAATACGCGCGAATCGCGCAACATTTGGCATTTCTAAAACTTAAAGGGTCCAGTATGACGTTTTTAACGTCCCCCGTATAATATTTGGTTTGGTTTGAGATCCATTATAATGTTGGAACCTGTAGAAAGAATTTGCGCTTCAAAGATTTTCAGTTTTTAAACTAAAATGGTCATGGAACACTTTCCTGAAGCCATCTTGTTTTTGTTGAATATTATGCTAACAAAACATGGTCAAATGTTCAGTATAGGCATGATCGGCCTACAGCCTGTATGTCCGACATCACATAGACCTATACCATTACGTGAGATATCGATTGTGCCCCTGGTGCAACACACAAATCCTGGTCTCATGCAAATAACGACAGTTGTGCTTATTGTCTTAATTATAATGATAATTTGCATTGTTCAAGTCGAAGTTAGGACAGAGTCTTCTTATCTTATAAGTTCTTATTTTGCATTGACACCTAAACGTTGGAGTTGGACTTACTTTTGCGATAGACTGATAGTGGGCTTGCAGAGTCTACAATCAGTACAATGAGAGCAATTGGCGACATCAACTTACATAATTATAGGCGAATTATTTAATATTTTGTAACCTATGTGCCAACATCATTGGCCATTGGCGACATTATTGACTTGGGTTTGCATTGACAACGTCAATTAAATAGGCCTAGTTAGTATAATTAAAGAGCAATACAGGTCCCACACATTGCCCGTTAGGCTTAGCCTAGGCCTAATAATAATACTACAGGGTGTCTCAAAAAAAATTACAACGCACCATTAGGCGATCATAACTTCCTAATTAAGTATCTGTATTTTACAATTCAAACGGTAAAATGAGGCCAAATTAGTTTTCTACAATTGGAAGAAAACAGCGTTTAATTTTGTTAAGTAATTATGGAGATATCTGTGATTACGCAAGAGTAGTCACGGAACACTTCCATCCAAGTTTGCATATTTTGACAGATTTTCACTTGCGCGGCTGGTTACTTGCTCATTAATGTTCAATTAGCCAGCACTGTTTAATACTATGATAAAAAAAGTTAAATTTGTGGTCTAAGAATACTGAATAATCAATCATAACACTCATAACACCAGAAAACCAAAAGCAATACAACTCATTGTAAAGAAAGAGAGAGATATGACCATACTCTTTTAATGTTAACAAAACATTTATTTTGTTTTCAATTGCGATACTAATAATTTGACCATCATGCGCAAAATTGGCGATTATTTTATAACATAGGCCTACATGATTTCAGCCTTCAAGTTCCAAATGTGAAGACTAGACCTTGATAAGTTGTATACGCGATGTTATTAGATCTTGAACTTGGTTTAATAACGACAATGTTCATATTTACTAAAATTACTATAATTTTGTTTCCAATTGTTATAAAAAGATTGAACTTATCCTACTAAATTTTACTGTTCTTAAGTATAAAATGTGATGAAAATAATCTAGACAACTTTTATTTTATATTTTGTGTTAAACTTTGGTCTCATTTGGGTCTCATCTGGCATATTATTTGGTGTAAAATAAAATCTAGAACCATAAAAACACGTTAATCCATGTCATTAGAGAAGTATTGATTTCATGTATGTGCTGTCTGAATCACTCAATATGACCAAACTTGGATGGAAGTGTTCCCAGACTAATGTTACGTAATTGCTCATTTCTCTGGAATTACTGAACCGAATCACATCCGGTTTTCTTTAAAGTATAGCAAATTATTTTGCCGTTATTTTGTTTTTTGAGTTGTTCTATTCTGACACTTATTCAGAAAGTTACAATTCTCTAAAGGTGCGTTGTAATTTTTTCTGAGACACCCTGTATTCCGACACAATTTTTTTGCGTGTGAGTCTTGACAATGAGCAAAACAAAGACTTGGGCCTAGGCTGTTCATGTGCGCCGACACAAAATCTCATTAAAATGGGCTCTTTCACAGTGCCTACAAATTCATATGCCTACATTGCCTTTGTTCATTTTTGATTTGATTTGTGTTAACTTAAACATATATGGGCGGGTTAAAAAAAAATGGCACCATTCACATTTTACCTTCTATCACTAATACAAAGTGATTTACAGAATAAGTAATTGTTCTAAAATGTGTGCTACTATTGTCTCTTATTTGTGCCAAAAAATGTTAACTGAAGCTACTTCAGATTTTTTGTTGTTGCCATTTATGACCCCAAAAAGTGTCAGGAGTGTAACGTTTATGTGGGACATTAAAATTGGACATGTAATTTCAGTAGGCCAGAACAAAAAATTCAATGTTCCTACTGACCCATAACATGGATGTTTTTAATATTTGAAGTGTTAACTTTTATTCAGAACAAATCATTTAGAACATTAGATGCTATATGTCTATTAAAATTATGAATACATCATTATAGTTTGGTTTTCTGAAAAATCAGGTCAAATCCAAATCTTTGAACAAATTGGTCAAAGTAAGCAAGATGAACAAAAAGCTTGCAATTCATTTTTGCATATTTTTAATTGGTATTCTATTGCCTTTCACTAAATGGCCATTTGACTTGTGATAATTGCATTTCAGTTTCTGCGGTTACGCATTTTATTGTGATGACCCAGGAATGTCAGGAGTGTAACATTGACATTCATCTTATTTTTTTTAAACTATGAAGCAGATGAACTTAAGCAATAATATTGTTTTGTTGTTGAACCTTGATGAAATAAACAAAATGTAACAAAACAAAATATGTTGTGTCACTTGTGACTTTTACAGAGAGCAAATAAGTGTTTGTCAGGAGTGTAACACTATTTCATGTTAGATGTGTCAATGTTTTTACTGCAGATATACTCATACTTATAATGTCAGTTTTGGGTTGTTATTGTTCTCTGGAATTGTTAGTGTGTTAGTAAATGAAAAATCATTTACTATTCCTGTTTTTTATATTAAATTGGACAAATATGATTACTCATGAATATGGGTTCAAGTCCAAATGTTTTTGAAATGAGAATGGGAAAGTGATTTTGGAGTTAAATGTGATCCTATTTTGATCATGAATATTTGGAGATACTTCCAATGTACACCTTAATGCCTCTCAAGGTACTGTAAACAATGGGAACCACTATTCATAATCTTCATAGTTTTGTTTATTATCAACAATATTGCCAAGTCAGGAGTGTAACACCAATTTGTACAAATGTATGTGCTTCTTTAATGCTGCACTATCGCACAGTGGATAGTAATAGAAACTCAATTCTTTCAGCATGGTTTTGTATGAACAAGATATTTAAACTAAATGGTAGAAAACTGATTTTCAATTCCTTTGTTTATTAAATCTATGTACTTTTGGCACTGTAAAGTGGAAATCTTTCAAAGTAAATTCAAAACTTCTTGGTAAAAATGAAAAACTGTCCACTTTTATGGTGGTTGACGGATAACCATTGGAATATGTATTGGGCAATCTTCAATATCAGTTCAAAAATATTGGGAATAATTTTATGATTCTCAAAAATATGTGATACCTTAACTAGAATTGCTCTGTCAGGAGTTAACATTATATATAATATGCGTTTTACTGGCACAATAAGTGCTGCTATGTTGCCATAGATTGTAGTAGGAACTTGAAACTTTATGTGTAGTTTTGTACCAGCAAGGTGTTTGATATAAAGCTATTGTTAAATCTTATTGTTACTTATTTTTGAAGGGAAAAAACTTCCTGCCCTCGAAGTGAAAAAAATAGTGTTGTTTTATACAACAACAAAAAATGGTTTCACTTTTTGTGCTGTAAATACATTGTTAAGGTGGTTTTTTTTAATGAACAATCTTCTTACTTACATTTGAACCTTTAAAGTAGTGTTTATAAAGACAATTACTTAAAGATAACCATAAAGAACATACGGTAAGTGGTTTTTTCTCAAAAAAATGCATTTTCTGTGAACTATTGTAGATGCAAAAAAAGAAGTTAATTGGATTTTTTGGAATGCCCCTCAAGTTATTTTATAAACTTTGACATCCTAACATCACAAAAACAGCAAAAAAATGAACAGATATCGTGTTTAAAATTTTCGACAAAATGTCCCACTTTGGTGCCATTTTTCTTGAACCCGCCCATATGCCGACACATTCAACACGACCCAGTAATTCTACCGTTATATAAACCGTGCTTAATACACGGCCCTTTTATGCGCGTTAAAATTCTATTCAATCTTTATAATCCTATAAACTAATAAAATAAAATATATAAAACAAAAAATATCCCGCCTGTAAATCTAGCCTAAGTCTTCTTAACTCGTCCCTTGAATCGCGACCCGTAAATCCGAAGACTATAAATAGGGCCTGACTCAAAAGCCTGATGTTTCTTAACTAAACCCTATAAAACGCGACTGTAAATTGGCTTGACTCAAAAGCCAGCCCTTTCTTAACTAAACCCTATAAAACGCGACTGTAAATCGGCCCGACTCAAAAGCCAGCCCTTTCTTAACTAAACCCTATAAAACGCGACTATAAATCCATTCGTCATGAATAGCCGGTCCCGTCTAATATGAGAATTGTTTTCATCAGATTTGCACGTTGTATCGGAGTCACAGCCACCGAGAATCTCAGTAGCAGGGGCCTGCAGCACGTTGAATTATTTTTCAGTAAGCTAGGGAGTCTAATGACGTCACGCCAAAGCTCGGGTATGCCAAATTGAAACTTATGCCGACGTAAGAGGGTAGAAAAGCTGTCTTGAAATCCGGGCTTGAAATATGGCCTTTTTGGTTGGCGGGGCAACCGCCAACCTTATACTGTAGCATCAGATTGCATATTCTTGGACATTTAGGTCTTTCTACATATACATGGAGGCTGCCATTTTGTTTTTAGTATATGGAAAATTGTCTAAATTATTTTGCAGTCTTTGTAAATTACATGTACCTATGCAGTTTATTTTAACAGTCCTGCAGTCTGTGATGGAGTCAAAGCTATATTTGTTTAGCCTTGATGATTCAATCAGAGAGTTGTTATTAGACTCCCAACAGAGAGACATAATAGCTTATCTTGTTTGACTAAAGAGAAATCTCCAACTGTCCAGATGTTATACACTTTACAATTGTGGTCTCAGATACTACTGAAAAGCTCAGAGTGTCAACTGTGCAACTGTGTCATAAAACATGGTCAAGGTTTGCATGAAATATCTATGTGTATGAAAAATTTCGCGACTGGCTAGGATTGGTGAAATTGTCATGCTCACAAGCTTTTAGTATTCTTATTAGACATTATTAGAAAGGTGTACATTTGTAAACATTTTATGATGAAAAATGTGGGTTCTTCTGCATCACGAACATTAAATGCCGCGAAAAAATAGTGCTTGCTTTAGAATAAACCTACCCTATGTGTCCTAGTTGGGTAGCACTGCATTACATAATGATATGGTGAACTGTCACTACAAATTAATCTGTACACATCATGTTCTGGTGATCACTCCATTTCCATGGGAAACCGAGGATTTTTTAGTTGGGGCTTTAGGGACGCACCATTAGATTTCAGGGGGGGGGGGGGTAGGAAGTTTTCGGAGAAAAAAAAATTCACCCTCTATGCAGGCCAAAAAAAAAAAATTCACCCCCTGATGAGTAAAAAAAATTAAAAAAAATTCTACCCCCACCCAACTCAATATGAATGGATACATTTAAAGCCGTATTTACAAATGTTGCTATTTTTGCTCTTTCTATTTGCCTTATATCGCAATTTCCTTTTGACCGCCAACTTTCCATTTCAATGGAATTTTTATTACACGTATTTCAATGGAAAAAGTATTTGGTGTGGTGTGGTGTGCTTATTTCCCTACATGCACTAGAGTAAGGCCATTAAGGTGCGATATTACATTTAGCTGCATTCGAAACCTAATAGCCACCAATAGCCTCAGCTATTATTGCGGATACTATTTACTAGCTAATGGTACTTGTAGCTGATATTGGATGATATCAGGTAATAAAAGGGGATATTAGATATTAGCTATAGGTAATAAGATATTAGCTACTACAATTCACCTGTTAATGCCGTAGCTATTATCAGCTATAGCTAGCAAATATGGTATATTAGTATAGTACTCAAATACATCTAATATCAGCTATTAGCTATAGCTATAAAATATAAGATATTTATATTAGCTATTACAAAATGTGCTTATTGTATTAGCTAATATCAGCTACAAACCTACCTATAGCTGATACTAGCTATTACAACATTCTATTATAACAATCATATAAGCTATTGCTATCTAATATAAGTTGATATCGGCTAACTAGAGCGCTAGCTAATATAAGCTACTACCCGCTAATGCGATATGATAGTTCGATTTCTTCTTTATTGTAAACATAGATATACCAGCTATTAGCTATTACAACAATCTAATATACGCTATTGGAAGCTAATATAAGCTATTGGTAGCTAATATCAGCTATTGATAGCTAATATCGGGTTATGCGCTAATAGTTAGATATTTATTTTATTATAAACCTAGCTATAGCTGATATAAGCTATTACAACAATCTATTATAAGCTACGGGTAGCTAATATTAAGCTATTGGTAGCCAATATAAGCTATCGATACCTAATATTGGCTAATAGGATAATGGTACATAGATTCTTACTTTATTCAAAATCTAGCTATAGCTGATGTTAGCTATTTATACAACCTTCTATAACAATCATATAAGCTATTGCTATCTAACATAAGCTGATATCGGCTTAATAGAGCGCTAGCTAATATAGCTAATATTCGCTAATGCGATATGGTAGTTCGATTTCTTCTTAATTCTAGACATACCAGCTATTAGCTATTACAACAATCTAATAATACGCTATTGGTAGCTAATGATTATAAGCTATAATTGGTAGCTAATGTCCGCTACCGTAAAACGGGGTGAATAGGGACATTGGGGTGAATAGGGACATTGGGGTGAATAGGGACAAAATGGGAAAGGTTTTTGAAATGTCAATTTTTTGTATT
The DNA here is from genome assembly GCA_035610835.1 of Ophiura sarsii. Taxonomy (NCBI): domain Eukaryota; kingdom Metazoa; phylum Echinodermata; class Ophiuroidea; order Amphilepidida; family Ophiuridae; genus Ophiura; species Ophiura sarsii. The sequence continues at coordinate 72,632,486 of CM069441.1, read as the reverse complement.
TGCTGTATAATTTTTATTTTATTTTTTCCAAATGTTTAAAGAGCAATATAATAGTGTTCAGGAAATGGTTCAGTTGATGTGTAAGAACAAATGTGGAGCCCAGGGTATCGAAAATAATGGTGTCCGAAAAAACACTGAAAAAATGGAGTGGTCAAAACTTTCCTGCTCCTAACTGTATAATTTAAGCAAATGAGCTGGAAATGCACCAAAACCTACATTATGTTCCCATCCCTTAACACTTTTGGACCGGTGATTTTGACATTTCACCGGTAATAAATCATCTAAGATTTTGTCAACCGCTGACTATGTGGTCCATTTTCAGGGTTATGAAGGTAAGTTTATGCCCTTGGGGCATAATCATGTCCTTTGTGGTCTTTTAATTGAACCATATAGTGAGAAATAGAAACATCCTTTGATGATTTATTACCGGCGAAATGTCAAATCACCGGTTCAAAAGTGTTAAGGGACTGGGAACATAATGTAGCTTTTAAGGTTCTTCAACATACTCTTTGACATTGGTAAGAAATTCTGAAAGGATTTTACATTTCAAGTTTTTTTGCATTTTTTCCGTAAAATTTGTAAAATCTGGGGTCAATAGGGACACCACCGTTTTAATGAAAATATTATACCCACTCCATTATATTTAAATTTTTGAAAGAGCAGTTTAAAGGCTTATTATGTGGACATAATATCATCTCAAAAGTTTGACTCATTTGGGTAAAAGAAAACAATTATGGTCTGGATAAGTGTATATGTCCCTATGACCCAGTTCTATGAACGCTTGATTGAAAGCTTTAATTTTTGAGCTATTATTTTGCCATTGTTGACCAGAAATGTTCATATTTCTTGTTAAAAACTGATACTATAACTTTAATATGTCATAAACCAACTCCAAAAGTGTGCCAGATATACTTCATGCTAATATTCCCAGAGATGAGGGTGCTATTTTGTTCACTAGTATTTTTCACATTTAATGACACATAATATTTATCTCCATATTTGTAGAAAAGATGAACATTTGATACTGAATTGTTACATATCAATTAAAATATAAAGCTCAATTGAAAGAATAACATATTTTATGATGTTCAAGCACCTAAATAACTCTTTACCTAAATCAGGCAAGTATTTCTTTGTTAACTGACACGTCTAAGAAATTTTGTAAACAAATAATTTTGAATAGTTATAATGGTAAAAACTAATTAAAAATGATTGTTTTGGTTTTTCAAAACTCACTCATTATCCATATTTACCCATATATGTAGAATAAAACAGGTAAAAACTCTTCAAATCTAGTGATTTCCCTACCCAGAAAAATGCTGTCCCTATTCACCCCGAAGTTGGGGTGAATAGGGACACTGACCTTTGTAAGAAAAAAATATATACCCATCACATATTTTTAATTATTTATAGTGGCAGTTCAAAGGCATTATAGGTGGACATAATATGTGCTGAAAAGTTTGGCTCATAAGGCTACATTGAAAAAACTACAATCTAGAGAGTGCTGAAACTGTCCCTATCCACCCCGTTTTACGGTATTGATAGCTAATATCGGGTTATGCGCTAATGGTAGTTATTTTTAGGTCGTCCGTAGGAAGAGACCTTATGGCAGCATCCTTCGTGTGTGTTGGCGGGGTGTGTGGGGGGTGTGTGTAGTCTGTGGGGGTGTGTCAACAATTTGGTATACACTTTTTGTTTTGTCCATTTCTTTTCCATACAATGACCAATTGCAATCAAACTTCGGTCATAGATGCAACATGGAAACCTTCATACGTTAATGAGGTCAAAGGTCACATACCAAGGTCAAAGGTCATCTGAGGTCAAGATGTAAAATTTAGTATACACTTTTTGTATTGTCCATTTCTTTTCCATACAATGACCAATTGCAACCATTATTATGCAGTTCGAATCTTCCATCCCATACTTGCAATGCATTAGTAAAGACCAATTATTCTGAACATTATGTCACTGGAGTGAACTTGGTCGACCAAGTTTATTCATTATTATGTTTTGAGAATCTTCCGTCCATTCATTTACACAGAGCTTTGAACTCGAGTTAATAAAGTATTGGACTGTTTTTTTAAATAAAAACAATCGGTCATCCGATTTTTTTACTGTATCGGACAGTTTGGAATAAGAGCTTTTGATTGGTTCAATGTTTTTGCTGGATTGACCCATACATTTGAAGGGTTTGAAACTGTAATTTTTAGTTAAAACTTTTCATAACTGACGCTGGATAAATAATTGACATATTTGTGTATTTTCTATAAAGAAACAAAATATAATGATTAATATATATTTTAACAAGAGAATAGAATGATAATTTTGTTATTTTTGGATGGGAAACATGTTGAAAAACTATCTTCTTTACTAGTCAATTAGCCCCTACCGTCACTATAATATAACCCCCTATTTAACTCAATGGAACAATCCAAATTAACATCCTGAACTGAAAACAGTAAACAACAAACAAGATGGCCGACACCTGTGGTACATTTTGTGTGGAGCTGAGGTTCCATCAGAATTACTCATGAAAAGAGTAAATACAATAAACATGGACAAGGTAAATTAATGCAAACAGTGTGAAATACTCTTTGGCTAAAAATGTTGTACTTTTGGTCTGGAGAATTTATATTCTTTTTACTAGCTAGGCCTAAAAAGTAAAGCTTCTTATTTTTATTTCCGATTTTTGTGCTGGCCTTTATAAACCTAAATTCCCTCAATATTTCCATGATGTTTACACATTCCAATGAAAAAATCAAATAGCAATGATATAGTTAGTCATTTAAAACATATTTTGATAGCATTTTTACAGTTTTCTTGTTGAAATTCCAGACGAAAATACACCCTAAATAAGCTTATTTCTCATGTGTGCAGGCCTAGGACTAGGCTCACGATTTACCATTCAAAATGAACCAGTGTCTTATTTATAGATGCATTAGCGTTCCTTTTGGGGTATATTGCAATGTAACACAGATGCAAAACTGCAACAGTCACCCCACTTTGAATTTAAAAGAGAGCACTAGGTGATATGATGCTAGCGTGACCTAGGCCTACATGGCCTAGCCTATACTACATTTTGACAAATGGATGGCTATCCTATTTCATATAAATTAATGTGCATTTATTTAACAAGCATAGATGTCCCATCTTTAATTAGAGTCAGATTCTCAAAACATAATAATGTAAATATTGGATTCCTTTTTTCGAGCAATACAGTGAAAATTGGTTTCGCCTTGAAAAAAAATCGGACTCGCCTGCGGCTCGTCCAATTTTTTTTTCAAGGCTTAACCAATTTTCACTGTATCGCCCTCAAGTCATCCAATATTACACCACACTTGGTCAGTTTGGTTACCTGCATGAATACTGTATAACACTGTAAAGCGTGTATTAATATGCCAATTTTATTTGAGCAGTCACAAAATGCAGTAGACTATTTGTTTTAATTTTGTCTTTTTTAATTTTTGAAATATGTTGACTTTTTTGACGGGGGAGATTAGCGACCCCGTCATTTGAAACGACGTTTCTAAGTCGTAACCTTTTCACAAACCCCTAAAATTCGCGGCATTTGCTAATATTAATAACTTGCATTAATCATCTTCTGAAGCGATTTTGTTGTAAAATGTAATTGATATTGTTATAATATGAAGGTAAGAGGACACAGTAAGTTATTTCAGCTATTTGGATGCCATTTAGTAATATACTAAGCTATTTGGATGCTATTTTGTATTATATTATATGATTTAGTAATATACTGAGTCACTGAGTCCACGGCCTCTTTGTTCCGTGTTGCCTTGGTCTCGCAATTAGCCCAATGATTATGGCGAACCCTAGGCTACATCCCCCAGTCATCAATATTACCGTACGGACGCTAAAGCTGTACAAATATCGGAGCCTGCAAGATAGCGACATAAGAGGGCGGCTGAGAGGTGTGAACCCTTCAATATGATTAGCCCAATGATATGGCAACAACCCCTCGACCTTTGCCATGCGACACGAAAACAAGACTAGAAGTGACGTCATGATTATTACTTCTCCGAGATGCGCAGAACTCCGCCATTTTGTACACATTTTAAACCGACAGAAAAATTCTGCGCAAGTACGTGTAAACCAATGGGATTTTTAACTCTGGACGAAAGTGAAAATGAACCGCCGATATTTCAAGATTTACCATACTTTGTTTTAGTTATTTGAAGATGACACTCAATCTTTAGGTTTGGCTTTGATGGTACGTGATCAGAGATCAAGTAGGGAATCTTTTGGCGTAGCACTTTTTGCTACATATTTGTGCATTAGTGTTCAAAAGTGTGTCGTATTTCGTGATGCTACATTGGTTAAATCGAACGCTGCGTGGTGGTATGCACTATGCAGGTTATTACGGGGCTTGGGCTCTACTGTGGTTTGGGTTTGGGAATTCACGGAGAGTGAGACTTACGGGATACGGGTACCCGTGACACGCACGTATAGAATGACCCGTGTCACGTAAGAGAAAAAGCACGGGATAATTCAACAGTCTTCTATCTCCCCCGTCCAGTTTTTTTTAAATACCTTGTTTTTTTTGATTTTTTTTTTTAAAAAAAATTGCACTTTTTTGAGAAATTTTTGGGATTTTTTTTTTAAAAAAATCAAAAAAAAATTCAAAAAAAAAATTCAAAAAAAATTCAAAAAAAATGTTATATTTTTACAATATCATGGTGATTTTTTTGTTTTTAATTTTTTTTAAATTTTTAAACATTTTTAAACATTATTTGTTGTTGTAAAGTCAGATTCTCACTGCATAATAATGATAAAATTGGATGGATTTTTTCGCATGATACACAAATATATTGGTCTTGCTATGAGTTTTAAAAATATTGTGCTCGACTGCGTCTCGCACAATATTTTTAAAACTCATAGCTCGACCAATATCTTTGTGTATCACGCTCAATCCATCCAATTTTATATCAAACTTCGGTCATAGATGCAACATGGAAACCTTCATATGTTTATGAGGTCAAAGGTCACATACCAAGGTCAAAGGTCATCTGAGGTCAAGATGTAAAATTTAGTGCACACTTTTTGTATTGTCCATTTCTTTTCCATACAATGACCAATTGCAACCAAACTTCAGGCATAGATGCAACATGGAAACCTTCATATGTTAATGAGGTCAAAGGTCACATACCGAGGTCAAAGGTCATCTGAGGTCAAGATGTAAAATTTAGTACACACTTTTTGTATTGTCCATTTCTTTTCCATACAATGACCAATTGCAACCAACCCTTGGTCATATATGCAACATGAAAACCTTTATATGTTAATGAGGTCAAAGGTCACATACCAAGGTCAAAGGTCATCTGAGGTCAAGATGTAAAATTAAGTACACACTTTTTGTCTTGTCCATTTCTTTTCCATACAATGACCAATTGCAACCAAACTTGGGTCATAGATGCAATATGGAAACCTTCATATGTTAATGAGGTCAAAGGTCACATACCAAGGTCAACCGTCATCTGAGGTCAAGATGTAAAATTGGCTGCATATGTAAAATTGATTACATTTAAACAGATGAAGTACAGTTGCAACCAAACTACCCATATAAACGGACGACCTATTTGGGACCGCTGTCCCTATTTTTTACTTTATTATAAACCTAGCTATAGCTGATATTAGCTATTACAACAATATATTATAAGATAAAACATTATAACTTGATCGTTTCCCAAACACATCAAGGGTCGTTCTTAAAATAAGCCAATAAAATGTAATAATGTAAACACCTTTTAAGGTGGTTACATTTGATATAACTTTGGTGTAGGAAGCCAATGACGTTTAAACCGGTATTAAAATCATGTTAAGAGTTTAAACATCACATTGTTGGTGTTTTTAACTTGGTGTTAGAAGCCATAGAAATTTAAACCCTTATTAAGCGTTAAAACATCAAATAGATCCCGTAACACACGATTGGTCGTTCTTTAAGGGCAGTGTCAACCCGGCGCTTGTTTCAAAAATTCACTGGATTTAAAAGAGGTAAACATGGAGTTTTCTACATATTTTGGTCAACTTTTTTCCAAAAAAATGTCGCCCTCTATAGTCAATGATATGAACATCCCTACCATAGGTGCAGGTAAAGTGTTTGCATTTGCCGTCCGTAACCGTAAGCTCAACACATTTATACATAAGGTTTATTGCGAATAGGTAAAAATCAATTGACTATCCTTTTCTGATGCATTGTGGGAGAGAAAAGGGACCAAATTTGCCCCATTTTCTCTCCCACAATGCATCAGAAAAGAATAATCAATTGGATTTTTACCTATTCGCAATAAGGCTTATTGTCGCTCTGTTATGGCATCGTAAATAACGATCAACACACTGTAGCTGAGATACCGCATCGAACGCTATGCATTGTAGCGCTGCCATAGCTACGGCACGGTGGGGAACGCGCTATGACATGCGTGTGAAGTCCAGCGCTGTGGTGAGCGCAGATACACTTGTAGTTTGTGCCAATCAGCAAATTTGTTATCATTCTAAGCGTGACTGAAGCTGGCTTGATCAAATTTATTTGTGGATCTATTTTTCGTCATTCATAAATATGCAAATCAGCTTTGAGTGGAAATCGGCGTTTACCTGCATTTATGGGTAAGTTGTGTGAAGCTCATTGATGCAGGGAACCAGCTAAATTTACCAGAATTGGGTGTATTTGGGGGCAACTCGGCGCTAGAGTTTGGATTGTATTATTGTATAGCTTGTGGAACGACTTATCAGGGAAATGAGATGCTTTTAATATGAGCGGCGACAGGTCGTGAAAAGGGGGTCTTTGCACATACCCGTATGGCCAATATACGTGAGTACCCCCCCCCCCCCCCCCCCCACCCGGGTGTCGGGCATAAACGATGGCTCTCCAGACATGCCTATCTTCCATGCAGGTCTTTATCTCAGCAGGTGTTTGTCCCGGGGGGGGGGGGGGGGAGTACTCAACTCTTTTTTTGGGGGGGGGGGTAGGGGTGTGCTGCCCGGGTCTCAAAAAGGGGGTCTACAGAACTGAACTGAGTGGATTTTGTGACAAAAAATAGGGTCTTAGGAACTGATTTTTTCAAAAAAGTAGGCCTTGAGAACTGGCCTATGGTTCAATTTTGATTAGCAAGAACGCACATTTTCGTTTTTCGTTGTTGTTGGTTTTAGAATGCAAAATTTTCGAAGAATTGGGGCTTTGGAATGCAAAGTTTCGCGATATTTGAATTTTCAATAAAATTGGGGTCTGAAGAACTGATGCAGGCTCAAAACGGGGTCATAAGAGCTAGCAGCAGAGGGTGAAAAAGGGTGTCTTCAGCGCGGCACATACCTATACCCTTTTCCAATGTCAGTGCCCCCCCCCCCCCGGGTGTTTGTCCAGTATCCTGACATGGGTGTTTCCACAGTAATGATACCTTTTTTTGTTTGTGGCTCTAAATGTTGTTTCAAATTGATTTTCTAGCTCATATTTGGCCAACACTACTGTAAAGTAGCAGGGAGATAGCGAGCAAAATTTCAGAATCCTAGCTTAATGTTGATTTTTTTTTTTACACAAACCCTATGGTAACGGTTGTAACATTTTTTTGACATACATATGTTACAACCGTTAACTTTTTAATTTTGACATACAAAATATAAAAGGCTAAATCTTGAAAAGTTGACCATGTATGTGGGTTGTGCTTATTTCTTCAGTTGACGGACATCAATTACTTGAAACAAAACCAACTCGGGGTAATTTTGATCAATATCATGGTGTGGAGAACTCTGCGAATGCGTAACGGTTGTAACGTATGTCAATGTTACAACCTACAGCTTATATAGCACGTAAATTACGGGATTGTCACATCATACCCCAAGGTCTAAGCCCCCTTCCCCCGCACTTCCCTTACTTGATAATATGGATACACACTTAGAAAAAAATGGTTCTAAAGTTGTCCTGCCAGGAGAACCCTTAAAGGTTCTTTCAAGAACCAAAAATAGTTCCCTAAACATGATACAGAAACCATTGTTGGTTGATACAGAGCCATTTTTGGTTCTATGAAGAACCTTTTGGGGTTCTTCAATTTTCAAGAACCCTTTTTGAAGGTTCTATGACGGTTCTATAAAGAAACTCTCTCTTGAACCTTCAAAAAAGGTTCTTGAAAATTGAAGAACGAAACAAGGTTCTTCATAGAACCAAAAATGGTTCGGTATCAACCAAAAATGGTTCTGTATCACGTTTGGGGAACTGTTTTTGGTTCTTTAAAGAACCTTTAAGGGTTCTCCTGGCAGGACAAAAAAGGGTTCTTTAATCTCTTAGAGTGTATAGTAAGACGGCCTTACTAAGGCCACATGGGTATCTGGATAAACGGAACGTGCGGTATTGCCCCATCATACCATAAAGCCACCTCCACCTCCCCGCACTTCCCTTACTTGATAATCTGGATATAAGGGCACATGGGCATCTGGATAAACGGAACGTGTAGTTTATTATCATGATTATTATAGAGTGTCTGGATTAGTAAGGGCACCAGTGGTATCTGGATTACGGGTTCACTATAAAACGCAGATAGTCTCAAATTACCTGGATATACTATGCGCAGGTGTGCCACCTGTGATAACTGGATTGGGTGTATCGGTAGTATCTCGGAAGGCCTTATTTAGAACACAACAAACATGACAAAGGGACTACATACGTTTAGGCCCTACATGCCTATTGGAGGAATAATGTATTCAAGTAAATAGGCCAAACAAAACCCGGATGGCACACATATCAACATTTTAAAGGAGGAAAACGGGGTGGCGGGGCAATAAAAGAATCGGGGGAGACATTTTAAAGCTAATTTTAAGTTAATTTCAGTTTTGACATTAAAATACAACTTTTGTATTATTTGGGGTACAAAAAGGGTAGGGACATGGGGATGGGGTGACAGGGGGTAACTGGGGGAGGGGATATTAAGGCAATCCAGATACTCTGAATATTTTAAGTATTCCTACACCTGAATAACCATTATTAATCCACGTAGGCCCTAATAGCCGCATACACAGTTATCAATTCACGGGTGCCCTTAAAGGTATATTATGTGATCTTTCCAGGGAACGCCCTCAACATCGGAAAAAAAATAGAAAGCAGATTTTCTTGCAGATTTACATTTCTGATCATAAATCATGCATACATTCCAAGTTACAGGGCGATACGATTCTTAATTACTTCAAAATCATGGTTTTAGAGTGAAAATAAACTGTCCGAATCCGGACACTTTATATTTTTCAGTCTAAATTCACTCTAAAACCATGATTTTGAGGTAATTAGGAATCGTATCGCTCTGTAACTTGGAATGTACGTATGATTTATGATCGGAAATGTAATTCTGCAAGAAAATCGACTTTCTAAAAAAAATAATGAATAGAGGGCGCCCTCTGGAAAAGATCACATAATATGCCTTTAATAATCGATTCAAGATCAACCACATACGGTAGTCCATGGAGGTCCTATGGATCACTAATACACAATCTTGATTATTAAAGTACATGGGGTGGTACCTGAATAATCAAGGGCACCATGTGTTATACATGCATGGCATACATGGATTTATTAAGGGCACATGGTATATGGATTATTAAGGGCACTGTGGTACCAATGTCAGTATTAAGGGCACCTAGGATGCATGGAGTATCAACGACATACTCTTGCTGTTTTACAATACCCTCATCTTTATACGTTTTGATGTGACTAACCACCCGCTATTATAGCTTCGGCACCTATACCTGCGCTTTCCATTATAAACTGGATATAATACGGGTACATTGGTATGGATATAATGCCGGCAAATGCTGTACCTGGGTTATTAAGGCCATCTGTGAGGGGTAGCTAGGGCCTAGACCTATGGGCAACCGGTGTATTAAGAACACGTGGAGTACTTGGATTAGGAACATGGGTATCTGTATTATTTAAGAGCACATTGTGCCTAGGCGCAGGGACATGTCACTTACATTATATCAAGGGCACTTTAGGTACCTACCCTGGGTACCTGCATAAAGACATACTCTTGATATTTATATAAACATTTATAACGCTTTGATATTACTCACCTCTGCCTATTGTGGTATGACTATTACTGCCCGCTATCTTCGGCACCCGCGATTAATTCAAGTTACTTGAATGATACAGTAAGGCACCTGGACATCTCGATATAACGGCACACTGCAGACCTGGATTATATGGTATCCGTGCCATTAAGGGCACCTGTGGTAACTGGATTAGGGGTAGGGCTTAGGCCTATGGGGTCCCTGGCTCCAAATACCGGGACGCTAAATTCCCAATACCGGGACGCTAAATTTTCATAAGGAAAAAAATATGGCCTCATGAATGGCATAAACAGGAAGGATCTTGCCCGTCTTCAGGTACTGCAGAACAAATGTGCTCGTCTTATCTTAAAACAACCCAAACGTTCTCATGCTTCACCACTTCTTCAGTCTCTTCGCTGGCTGCCTGTGGCCCAAAGAATTCAATTCAAGAGTATTGTCCAAACCTACAAGTCCTTCAATCTCTCTCTCCTAGGCTACATACGTGCCTTTTTTCAGATCCATAGCACTGCTTATGCACTCCGGTCCAGCTCTGTCACATCCTTTGTTGTTCCACGTTCCAACAAAAAGGCGGGTGATAGAGCAGCTCCTCGCCTGTGGGATGCACTTCCTGCCAACATCAGAAGTGCTGACAATTTGACCACCTTCAAAAGGCTCCTCAAATCCCACCTTTTTCCATCTTCTTGATTATTGTCCTCCTGTGTCGCTTCTTCACACTTCTTCTTCTTCTTTCTCAGCGCTTTGCATCCATTGGTTAATAAAGCGCTTTATAAATCCTTGTTATTATTATTACTAGCCGGCATCCGCGCTTCGCGCGGAACCCACTAGAAGATAACGGGGAGGTTAGTAAACAAAGCGTAAGAAAATTTGGTACAATATCAAGAACATGCCCTTTACATAATCCAGACGGGCCCTCAATAATCTGAATATCGCAGGTGCATTTGATAATCCAGGTATGTGTGATGTGCCTTAATCCAGGTAGGCCTATACCCTTTGTGTTTTTAATATCCAGATACCCAGGTACCTCAGGATGTAGGCCTCCCATGTGACTTGAAATGCAGGTACCCCATAGGCCTAATCCCTACTCTCTAAATGTAAAAGAGTGGTTTTCCACTTTTTCAAGGAGTTAAACGCAGGACAACACGTTTTTGAGTGGACAAACACTCTAAAAGGAGTGAAAGGGGATTTTATATGACAATGTTCCACTTTATTGAGTGGACATTTTCCACTCTAAAACGGGTTGACCTGTGTTTCACTCCTTTTCGAGTGAATTTCTACTCTTTCCACTCGTTTTGTATTTAGAGAGTAACCCTACTCCAGTTACCACAGGTGCCCTTAATATTGCATCGGGTATCACATGATCTAGGTATTGTATGTGCCGTTATAATACCCTTGTGCCCTTACTTGATCATATTCAAGTAAATTAAACGCGGGTGCCGAAGATAGCGGGCAGTTAGTCATATCAAAATAGACAGGTGAGTAATTTCAAAGCGTTATAAATGTTTATATAAATATCAAGAACATGTCCTTAAATAATGCAGGTACCTAAGGTGCCCTTAATATAATGTAAGTGACACGGTGCCCTTAATACACCATGAGCGTAGGCCCAATGTGCTCTTAAATAATACTTAGACCTAATCCAAGTACTCCACGTTTAGACCCACAACCCCCCACAGGTGGCCTTAATAACCCAGATTCGGGCCAGATACCGCACGTGCCGGCGTTATATCCATACCAATGTGCCTGTACTATTATCCAATTTATAATGGAAAGCGCAGGTATAGGTGCCGAAGCTATAATAGTGGGCGGTTAGTCATATCAAAACGTAGGATGAGGGTATTGTAAAACAGCAAGAGTATGTCGTTGATACTCCATGTACCCTGTGCCCTTAATACTGACATTGGTGCCACAGTGCCCTTAATCCATATATACCGTATGCCCTTAAGAAATCCAAGTACGCCATTTATAAAACATGGTGACCTTGATTATTCAGGTACCCCCATGTACTTTAATAACCAAGATACTCCATATGTCCTTAAGTGATCCAATATAGGATCTCCCTGGACTATTTGGTATATAAGGGCATCCGTGATATCCTTTTATGCGGTTATTAGGGCCTATACGTGGATTATTAAGAATACTTTAGAATATTAAGAGTATCTGGATTGTCTTAATATAAGTATAGGCCACATCTGGGTGGGAACACGAGTTTAACCAAATTTATTTATTCCGTTTTAATACGAAATAAAGCAATTTTATGAAACAAATGAACTGATTTTGGTTAAACTCATGTACGAAAAAGATAATCGCTACCGGGGGTGGGGGATGCCACCAGTCGTGACCTCTCCCACAGTGTAAGTCCCTACGCATTTTGTACCCCAAATAATAATAAAAAGTTCAATTTTAATGTCAAAATTCAAAGTTGTATTAGCTTTAAATTGGTCCAAAATGTCTGATTTAGAATAAATTTATCTAATTTCAGGAATGTTTACAATAAAAGCCAAAAGGCTTGAATTTTCCACCCAAGTGTTTTGTCTTGGCCCCCCCCCCCCCCCTCCAAATTGTTTTATTGTCCCCAACTCCACTCCCGTTTTCCCCTTATGTTGATGGGGGTGCCGCCGTAGGCATGCGTTCTGAGCGTTTAGTGGGTTCTAGTTCTATAGTCGGTTATTTAGTTTTATCAAATTCATATTTATGGTTGGCGGAGTCTATCTTTCAAGATCACTTGTACCCAGGCCCGTAAGCAGGATTTTTTTTTGGAGGGGGGGGGGGGGGGAGGGCGTATTTTTTGGAAAATGTGGGGATTAAGGGGATTCTTTCAAGTGCTCAATCTGGCTTTCGTGCAAATCACTCTACAACAACAACTCTACTAGATGTACAAGATTTTATTCTCAATAATATGAATAATGGTTATGTCACAGGTGCCATTTTTCTCGATTTAAAGAAAGCATTTGATACTGTCAACCATAAAGTACTAATTGATAAATTAAAAAGGTATGGTGTTGATGGTATTGAGCTTTTATGGTTTAAATCTTATCTCAGTAATAGATCACAGGCTGTAAATGTTAATTCTAATCTTTCAGAGTTTGAGCGTATAAATATTGGTGTTCCACAAGGCTCAATATTAGGACCTCTGTTATTTATTTTATTTGTAAATTGTTTACCAAATGCTGTAAATTGTAAAACTAAAGTGTATGCTGATGACACCACTTTACTATTTAGATCAAAATGTCCTGATGAACTTTCAACTTCTTTGACATCAAACCTAGATCTAGTTGCTAATTGGTTGAAGGCAAACAAACTTACATTGAATATCAATAAGACTAAAGTTATGCTATTTGGTACCAGACAGATGTTAGATAGGTTTAATGATATTTCACTCACATATAACGATAATATGATTGAAATGGTTAGAGAATTTAAATATCTCGGTGTCAAATTTGATAGTATCATGTCTTGGTTATCACATATAGATTACTTAGCAAATAATGTTTCCAAGAGAATCGGTGTTATTCGTCGTGTAAAGCATTTTCTTCCACATCCAACTCTTGTGATGTTATCCAATGCTCTTGTGATTCCTCATTTTGATTATGCCAGCCCAGTATGGTCCAACTGTTCAAATACATATCAAGCAAGACTTCAAGTCTTACACAACCGTTTAGCCAGAACAATATTATCTGCTGATATCAGAACACCAATAAATGATATGATGAACTTACTTCATTGGAAAAAACTAAGTGATAGGTGGAAAATTCAAATACTTATTATCTTATTCAAATGTTTAAAAGGTATAAGTCCAACCTATTTATCATCCAACTTTGAATTTGTACATAACTATCACAATCATACTACCAGGAATCATTCAAGTAATACTTTAATCATTCCTAAAATCAACTCAAATTCTGGTATGCGCACTTTTCTTTTCAGATCTAGCCATCTGTGGAACAATTTATCACCATCTATTCGTATTGATTTAGAAAATGTGTCACTCGGTCAATTCAAATCCTATATTTCCACTGATAATTTGTCTTATATTTAAACACTTATAACATTTGTTATTTGTATGTACTTATGATGTATCGAAATGAGGGCCTGCTTGGAAAGCAGTGCAAGTCACTGAAGCATATTACCCTCAATAAAGAAAGCATAAATAAATAATAAAAAAGATCTGTGTAAGAGTTTGTTGTTTACATTTAGAAAATGTTGTGAAATATTGTTATTTGTCGGACGTATAGTCCCGTATAAATGCTTGTTACTCATGCGATCTTTAAGAATGACAAACGGCCGCACATACAGAAATGTAGCTATATCCCTAATGAAAATATTTTGGGTGAAGACCATATGTCATCACTCACTCCGAAAACCACAATTTTTGCCCAAACAGTAGCTACCCGAGTAAAAGAAATTCAACATTTCGGATTATCATCTGTGATCCTTTCTGCGCATGTCTGAAAACGGGAAAATACTGGCATTGAACTATCTAATTAGCTCGTGTATTAGAGGCGCAATTACCACGCTTTTTCAGTTCAAGAGGGACGCGAGTGTAAAATTATTATTGAACTATCTAATAAAGCGAAGGACCGAAAATTAGTATATAGATTACAGCGAATTTAGGACACAATTTTCATGTATCTTGCCATCGTTGACCCCATTTTCCATTCATAAAACAACATGTTTTATGAGTAGTTTTACTATCATTGAAATTTGAAACTAAGAAAAACGCAATTTTTACCCTAAAAAAGAAAGAAAAAAAAGAAGAGATTTTCAAGGTGCGTCCGCACCCAACGCACCTCCCCCCCCCCCCCCCCCCCCCCCATCTGACGGCCCTGATTTGTGGTGGCAAAATGACTAAAATTTAATTCATTTTTCATTCCAGTAAAACAAATTATTTTTAGAAGTTTCACAAAATATTTAGGTATTAGTAAAGCTATCAGTATTAATCCCTCTTTGTTAATGTAATAGTGCACTTTCAATGAAAGCTTGAAAATGAATGTGTGTGCTACTTTTTGATTAACTGTAAATACTGGCAAAATGTCCACTTGCCACAAATGACTGAAATTTCATCATTTTTCTGGCAAAACGCAACAGAATTTTTTTGAAGCGACACAAAATATTTAGGTATTGATTGAGTTAAACAATTGATATATGAAAGTTAGAATATGCCATTTTTTGTGTGGAAGCATTGTCACGGCAGTTTGGTATACTCCCTAATATTTGTGGTTTAACTTTTGAGGACTGAGATCAAGTCTAAAAAGTTATAAATCACATGACATTATTATTATATTTTTACAATACATCCAAGCCTTGGAGTAAGGCTAGGCTATTCACTTGTACAGGCCATTAACACTGGGATCAGTCTATTGTAGTCCAATCCATTGTTGTGGATGTAATACTGTATTTTGCCTAACAATACATGTCCAGGTGGGAATTTCTGTATGATCCTTTACATGAGTTATAATTTGACAAGGCGGTAAAGGCAGATGGTCCTCAGTATTGTTATATGACAGAAGATTATCCCTCGAGCTCCTCACCGATCGACTTTATTGATGATAGACGATTATCCTATCAAGTAACCCTCCTTGAAATCGATTAAGTTCAATCGTGTGCCTATCAATACAAACAAATTCACGAGCAGGGAGGTGTCAATTTGACACCTCCCTGTCACGAGCGTGCATCAACCATGTGATCGCCCACGCACAAGTTCGTATGGTTATTGTAGTAACCTCGTGTATGGATTGCACAGTTCCCTGTCTCAATAGTACACCAAGATAAACTATATTATTACTTTGTATTGGGTATGAGTATATTGGCAGCAGGTCCTCTCATCATATCAAACTCTTCCCTAGCTATAGACATAACGCAACCATCAATGTTAACATTATAAGCGGTATCTGTTTCAACTATTTTAACATACGAGTATCGAATTTGTCCCAACCCCCCTTCACCATACTTTTAACTTATATCTATATCCACATCCAAAATGTATAAATAAGTTGACAAGTTGATTTTTTTCGGGGAGGGGGAGGGGTGTGTAAAAAGTTACTGGTTAGCAGGGGGGTCATGTAATTTTCAGTTTCAGCTGTAGGGGGTGGGGTAGGTAATTTTAACATACGAGTCTCGAATTTGTCCCAACCGCCCTCCACCATAAATAATGAACGGTCCCTAAAACTGGATATATGCAAAAACAACACTTGACTTTATAGTTATCAAATTATTTAATATATTAGTAAATAATAATTAATTTTAATAATTTATTTGTAATTTATTTGTAAACAATTTGAATCCAATCTCTCCTCCCTTCCGAACATGCATGTCAACGGCCGCCCCAGCGTATACTATACTATACTCGTTCCCTCATACTCAGTTAGGAACACACGTTAATAACGGACTGCGTCATTTAAGCAGATGTAAAAATACAAAGTTTATTGATCCGTGCTGTTTTGCATTGACACATATTCGCACTATGTACATCGATACGGCGGCACCGTCTGTTAATCAAATGTATTGTTATTGTTGGATGTACTTGATAGGATAATCTGCTGAGTCGATCGGAGAAGTGCTCAAGAGGATAATCACTACCAATCTTCTGTCAGAACAATACTGAGGACCATCTGCCTTTACCGCCTTGTATAATTTGTACTACAGTGCAACAGAGCATAAACTTCCAAATATTGAATTATAAATATAGTGCCTCCTGATTGTTGTACAACAATGAACATTTCAATCCTAAGTATGTGTATCATAAATAAAATAGCTTTGTTTTAAAGTACTATTTCGTGTCCTTGTATGATTATCAGCATTGTTACATTTCTTATTAAACTTGATTTCGGATTGGCCAATACTTGATCTGCCTACTTCCTTTCATGGCCTTGACTATTATTACATTTCTTTTTTATTTAGACTTAGGCCTAAAAAAAAAGAAGGTTTGATTGGCGTTACATGACCAAAACAAATAGGGTAGGTCGGTCGGGATTTTATTTTTTTTAATTATTTTTTTTAATTTTTCAAATCACCTACTTTTGAACACTTGAAAGACAGCAGTACACACAAATCATAGCTCTAGCGTATTTAATTGCCGGGCAAAAATGTATCGTTGTGTTCAACAATATATCATTTCGATGGGGACTTAAAATAGCCGAAATTGAAAGCAAACAGTTAAAAACTTTAATACTTTGTTCAATTTTTATAAATATAATAATTATAAGAGGGCCTGACGTTTCGATCCTAACAGAATCTTTATCGAAGGCAATATGACAGAATACAACAAACACAACTTATATATAGACAGGGAGACAATGGGCAGGAAGTAACAGGTAAAAATAAAACACAATGTGACAGATGGATGAATAGGAGAAGGGATATGTAGACAGACAACTGATTGATGGAGTGGGTAATGTAACAAAGGATGACATAGACAATGGGTGATTGGATAAAAGGGGCAACAGGATGTGAGACAAGACAATGGTCATGATCAGTGAAGCCCATAATGTAAAGAGTAGGAAAATGGGGACAAATTTAAATGAATGTGACATGTAAAAGACAAAAATATGGAAGGGGAAGGGAAATAATGAAAATAAATAAATAAATGGGAAAACAAATGGAGTGTAGGCTAGTGGGTCTAGAAGGAGAAAATAAAAAAAATGGGAAAACAAATAGAGAGTGGGCTAGTGGGTCTAGAAGGAGAAAAGATGGAAATGCACTGGAACAAGTAATGAAAATTACTGTGCGTAGGAGACAATGCAAAGATGAAAACATATAACAAGTAATGAGGTGAAAAATGAAGTGAAAATGTAATCAGTGGGGAAAAAAATCAATTAATTAATACAAAAGTAGTAAAAATGAGAAGTGGTGAGGAGGGGTAGAGTCTAGTCGTTTCCTTCCTGAACGTTTAGGCCGTGGGGCTGGATAGTGAGAAGACGCTTCATCCATAGCTTCTCTCTGCTGAGGCGAACAACCTCTGAACGGCTACCTAAAGACTCGATGCCCTGTAAAATCATATCAGCCATGGTGTGGTTGGGAAGATTAAAATGCTGTCCGACAGGAGGCTTGTTGGTGTTAACCGTCGATCTGTGGCCATAGAAGCGCTTCTTCAGTGAGTTTTTTGTTTCCCCAACATACTGGACTCCACACACTCTACATGACAAAAGATAGATAACGTTAGAGGTAGTGCAAGTGATGTGACCCTTCGTCTTGTAGGTGTCATGGGTCGAGTGACTTGTGAAGGAATCACCTTCTCTGATGTGCTCCCTGCAAACCACGCATCTGCTGGTCGACTCGCACTTAGAGGTGCCATGCTGAACGGGGACAGAATTATCAGTCAGAGGGGGAATGGTGGCACGTACTAAAATATCTCGGAGGTTGCGAGGACGTCTGTAGGCCATGATGGGTTTATCAGGGACGGCACGACGAAGACGGTCTGAAGTGTGAAGGATGTGATGGTTGGTGTTAGTAATGTTACGTAGGGGAGGGAGGTTAGGATGAAAGGTGGTGACAAGGGGGATCCTGGGGGTGGCGTCTTGGTTTCTGGACCTCTCCTCAAGGACTGAGGCTCTCGGAAGAGATTGGACTTTCTGGATAGCTTGTTGAACTTTGGTAGAGCTGTGGCCCCTAGCAACCAGATGCTTCTTCAAATTCTGTGAATGATATGAGAATCTTGAGTTGTTAGAACAAATACGACGGATACGAAGAGCCTGACTATATGCTATACCAGTCTTACAATGGCGGGGGTGGCAGCTTGACGCATGGAGATACTGGTGCGTATCCGTGGGCTTGGTGAAGAGGTCTGTGCTCAATATACCATTCTCAGCTTTCTCGATTGTAACATCAAGAAAGTGTGCCTGTTGGTGAGAGTAATCAGAGGTGAACTTGATGGTGTTATGAAATGAGTTCATATGATCAATGAATGTGAGTAGACTGCTTTCGCCACCGGTCCAGATGAAGAATACATCATCAATGTACCGCCACCAAATCCAAGGTCGACAAGGAGCTGATGCTAGTAATTGCTCTTCCAACCTAGACATGAAAAGACAGGCCCAGGAAGGAGCCATCCTGGTGCCCATAGCTGTGCCATGTATCTGTAGATAGTCCCTGTCCATAAAAGTGAAATTGTTCTTGGTTAGGACATGGGTCATGAGGCATTCAATGTCTGATATGGGTGGACTGGAGTGACCAGCCTTGGCCAGAGCTGCACAACAGGCATCAATGCCTTCCTGGTGGGGAATGTTAGTGTAGAGGGATTTGACATCGAAAGTGCCAACAAGTGCAGTGCTCGGAACTTGGTTCTTGATCACTTCGAGTTTCCTGAGAAAGTCCGGGGTGTCATGGATGTAAGAGGAAACCTGTGGAACAAGAGGCTTAATGAAGTTATCAACATAGAGGGATATATTCTCAGTTGGAGAGCCGTTGCCAGAGATGATGGGTCTACCAGGATTATCAGGCTTGTGGATCTTAGGAAGTAAGTAGAAGCGAGCAGCTCTGCAATCTATGGGAGAAAGAAACTTATGGGCCTTGTCGGAGAGCTCATGACGATGATGCATATCGTCCACAGTATGCTGAATCTGTTGAGAGAATGTGGTGGTAGGATCTGAGTCAAGAACAGTATAATTAGTACTGTTGTCAAGTTGACGCATGGCTTCATCGATATATTTCTGTCGGTCCATGACAACTACTGCGGACCCTTTGTCTGCTGGCTTGATGATGATGTCTGTCCGCAACCTGATGGAATTCAGCGCTTGCCGTTCCTCCCTGGAGATATTATCATGAGATCTGCGGGAAAGATGATCAGAAGTGTTAACCTGGGTGCTAACGACTTGGACATAAGTCTCAAGGGCAGGGACTCTGTTCTTGGGAGGGACCCAAGTACTCTTCTTGTAGAACGGCTCAGGTACAGATGGTGGGGCATCAAGAAAGAATTCTTTGAGACGTATCCTGCGATAATATTGAGTGAGATCCTCGCTAAGCTCAACTTGATTGACATCAGGAGGAGTGGGGCAGAATTTAAGGCCCCTAGAGAGAAGTGTGAGTTCTGCATCAGACAGGGTGGAAGATGATAAGTTAAATATTATATATATATAATTATTATTGACAACCATTTCTGGTTAGACTACGACATTTGAATAGAGTGCTCAATACCGTAAACGGTAGAGCGTATAAAAATTCAGAGGTATAGACCTTCCGGAATATTATCGCTACTCTGAGTTTCATGGACAATCCCATACGGTCATTTTGTCCAATCGTCAGGCGAATAGCTAGCTAGGTTATTCATATTGGGGGGTGGGGGGGGCGAAAAATGAAAAAATAAATCGACAATATTTCTTTACACCTTTTTTTGCACGATTGAGCTATACATTTGGGCTCTAAACAAGTTTGTAACAAAGAATATTGCATTTTGGGAAGATACATGCGCGTAGCGCGCGAAATTTTTCATCTGTGTACTTTGACCATCATAATGGTCACCATGGTCAAATAAACCGACAGTGGCGATCGCCCCCTCGCCACTGCTCATGCCATGTCTATCTGTTAATTTAAGGGGTGCCCCCTTCAAGCTGGATTAGATCAGCCAGCCGCCCCCCGCCTCCCTTCATTTAGACACGCCACTTATATCCCAAGTGGGGGTGCAACTAGGCCTTTCCAATATACCGATTGACCTCTGAAGTTCCTTTCCTCTTTTCTTTCCCTTTTCTTTACTCTTTTCTTTCCCTTTTCTTTTCTTTCCCTTTTTTCTTCTTTCTTTCTTTCTCCCCTTCTTTCTTTCTTTTTCTTTTTTTCCCATCCTTCTTTAGGGGGGGCTTTCGCCCCCTGCCCCCCCCCCCCCTGTGGCGCCGCCGCTGCCACTGGTCCCTTAGCATGGACATGTCCTCGAATATTCCTTCCATTGTTTGCGTGCATGGCTGCACAAGTATTAATAGACTTTTGCCAAGTCTGTGTACAGTTGTATGAAATAGTGGTTACATGTGGTTTTTTCTCTTTTTAAATAAACTAAATGTTTGTAGGACGATATTTTAAATACTAAAGGGATATTGAATTATCTGCTCAGACCATTCTTTTAAGCACATCTGTACCTTTAATTTGATACCATGCAAGTCTGGTTTGGATACACAGTATTACTTAATAATTTCAACGAGTTTGGTCATTAATGAAGCTTAATTAAGACAGATTTTGGGTTTTTGTTAAAAGTAAAGATAAATGTGAACTTTTTCTCAGACAATATTGTTGGCAATGATGGGAACTTCATTTCCTGTAACTTTGGTGTTAATAGCATTTATAGTTTTTGCTAGAAATTCCAAAAAGCAAAATGTTAATGTATTTCTTTCTAGTATGCTTATCATATGCAAATAAGGTCAAACCTTTTTTTTCTCTATGACATTAAATCACCAAGCTGTATTCTATAATATGATATTGTCTCCTTGTCTTACATATGTTACTTTTTGAATTAGAGCGTAATTTCAATAACATGCCCTTTTGGAAATTTATGCTCTGTTGCACTGTAGCTGGTAATTTCTGCATGATCCTTTACATGACCATAATTGACTCCCCAACTCCTATGCCTTTATAAGCCAGAGGTTTATAACATTAGGCCCAGTATAGAACTGGCCTACCACATAACATAGTGGGCGCACGCCAAATACATTGGTCAACCATATGAGTGCCACCAAAAAGACACCTCACCATCGATGTTGTTAATTGCAATGCTACACTGTAGTTAGGTTAGTAGTTAAACCACTTAATGGTCGTCCATAATTTTCGCCATTTTCAGTTACGTACAAAGCGTACGTAAGAGGGGGGAGGGGGTCGAAATATACCCCAACCGTACGTAACTTAAATGGCGATCTTGAGAGGCAGTGTTTTTTTTAAAGTACAAAATAAAATAAAATTTCGCCATTTATTGCGTACGTAACTCGAGGGGGGAGGGGGGTAAAAAGTTACGTACGCTCTGTACGTAAGTGAAAATGGCGATAATTTTGGACGACCCCTTACGCGATGTCCTGAAAACCTGCATTTTCATTACTCATTTTCATTTTCATTCTTTTAAATTTTTTACAGATGCGCTTGATGATGTGTGAATGGCGATCTCGGGATGGCGGTATGGTGGCATGTAATAAGTTATATTGTGCTCTATACTGTAACAAACATCACCAACAAATATGTGTTGTCCATACTTCATTTTACATATCCAACTCTGTTTCAAGGCTGGCAGACATTGTTTGGCTACATAATCATACAATTCATTGCTTTCCTCGGTCACATCAATCTTGCCCCTCTTGACAACAAAGGACTAAGACAATGTCTTCCTGCTGGTCTTCTGTTTGTTGCGATGATATATTCTGGGTCAATAGCATTATCTAAAATACCAGTTGCAGCTTTTGTTGTGCAGCATAATACAATAGAGATGGTTGTGTTTCTTGGCGAGTGGTGGGTTACAGGGCGATTGCCAAGCAACCTTAACCAAGCTGGACTGCTGCTTGTCGTGGCATCGGCAGTTGGGATATGGATAAGTGATCCTCAACTGAATTCCCATGGATATAAATGGATGCTTCTACATGTAGTATCATCAAGTCTATACACACTTCACACAACAATCAGACTACCCTTAAATGATGCCAACCAAGTTTGTTTTAACTACCTCATCAGTGTGTTAATACTAGGACCAGGATGTTACTTCCTTGGTGACATATCAGCAATGCAGGAATATCCACATTGGTACATGTACCAATTCCAAATAGGTTGTATAATGAGTGGTATACTTGGAGCAACGCTCACATTATTCTACCTTGCTTTGAAGGAGTCAACGATCAGTACTGTCAGCACAACTATGGTACTCACTATTGCCAAGTTCACTCTGGTAGTGACATCTCTGTTCATATTTGATGTCACATATACTGCACAATTCACATTTAGTATAGTTGGTGGTCTTCTTGGGCATTGGCTTACATGTCTGACTAAGCCTCAGCTCGAGCAACTTGATAGTAGGCATGTTTCAACTGAAGATAACAATATTTAACAACTCAAATGTTTAGTCTATAATTACAGAATAAATGTTCTTCTTAGACATGTTATAAAAAAGAGATATTTGAAAACACTCAAATTTTTCTCCATTTTCAGACATACAATAGTCCATCTTAAGTGGGTGAGAGCTGATTGTTAACCGGATGACCCAATTTCTCTTCTGGTGGTATTGGCAGGCATGAGAATCTTCAGGAAAAAGCAGGAATTCCTGCTTTTTTTTACGCAGTTTTATTTAATTTCAGCCTATTTTTGGCCTTTTTTGCCCAACTTCATGCGCTTTTCCAGGAATTTTCACCACTTTCCTGCT
This sequence comes from Ophiura sarsii, assembly GCA_035610835.1. Lineage (NCBI taxonomy): Eukaryota > Metazoa > Echinodermata > Ophiuroidea > Amphilepidida > Ophiuridae > Ophiura > Ophiura sarsii. The sequence goes on along the minus strand of CM069441.1, from coordinate 72,609,118 downwards.
TTTTCCTGCTATTTTCAAAAACTCCATTCTCATGCCTGTATTGGTGATCAAATACTAAGCAGGAGATCTGCCCCACTCTTAACAGGGAAATGGGCTGCGAAATGTCTGGACTTTCTGACTTTCTGTTGAAAACAATAACAAATCCCTCATCAGCCAATATCACCAGGAGAGTAAAGTAAGTGATTCATTCAGTTGCAAACCAACTGAAGACAGATTATGGTTAGTCTGAAAATTATAGAGAAAAAAAGGGTGGGTGAATATTGAAGAGTATAATATATATGTTGTTAAAAACCACCATGAACCACCAAGACAAATGCAGTTTGTGCAAATATTTGTTATATAAGGATTTTAAATTTGGTGTGATAAATTGGCTCTTTAGAAATATTCTCTCTGTAGCCTTTACAGAATATCTCTGTAGCCTATCGAATAGTTACACTGCATCCATTTTACTTCCTCTTTTCCCCCAATTCCCTGATTGTGTCACATGTCATTATAAAGGGTTAAAAAAAAGTAAGCCCCCCCCCCCTTCCCACTTCAATATCATGTTTACTTTTCCCAACACAGACACGTTTCCCCAAAATGATGTTTTCAGAAAAAGTGGCACTCTTCAAGTAAGTTACAAGAATGTCTCCAGTGCTTTTTAAAACTAATTTTGAATGTCTTTATTTTGAATTAAAAGAAATCTCTTCTTTCTTTAGCTGGTCTTTATTTGAAATTAAAAGAAAAGAATCGTGCATGACTAGCCAATACTATCCACCATTCACGTCAAAAACTCCCCCGAATCGTTGAAAAGTTGCTACTTTTCAGAAATCATCATTTTGGGGGAAATGTGACTGTTTTGGGAAAAGTAAACATGGTATTGAAAAGGAAAAAACTTTGTGTGGGTATTATAGCCAAGCGTTTCCCTATTCATAAGTGTTTTAATCCCTCAAAACACCTAATTTTGTGTGGATTTATGCAAACAAACTTGGATCTTGAAAGTGCCACTTTTTTGAAAACTTCATTTCAGGGAAATGTGACTATTTTGGGGGAAAGTAATAATGATATTTAAAGGGGGAAAATGTCTAAGGGTATCCAAGCGTTTTTCCTTTTCATAAGTGTTTCAATATCTCAAAACGTTCAATTGTGTGTGGTGTTATGCAAACAAATGTGATCTAATTTTAGGGGGGGACTTACTATTTTTGAACCCTTTATCGATCTAGTTACTGGTCCAAACTGGTAGCTACTATACCTGGGTAATAAAAATAATCAACATTTAGAATAATTGTCTGCAGACCTATTTTGCACCTCTTGTCTTGTCAGAAAACCTGAAGTTTTCTGATCTCAATTTGAAATGAAATGTGCCTTATTAATGTGCTTTTTATCCCCCTGGTTTGTAAAACCAGGCGGTTTTGTCATAATGTCATGTGCGTGAGGGGGTTGGGGGTTGGGTTAGCCTTTTTGGTTAGCCTTTCCCCGAATGCTGTATTTTTTGAACGGATGGACGGATTTACTTCAAACCTTCAACGATAGGTAGGCCATGGTCAAAACATGTGGCTGCTTTTTTGGGGGTCTAATTTGCATAGGTCATCTGAGGTCAAAGGTCATCCAGAGGTCAAATCGTAAAAGTTGCCCGATTGACACTTGGAGAAAAGAAACATGAACGCGGGGTGAACATTTTTAGGGCCTAATTTGCATTGGTCATCTGAGGTCAAAGGTCATCCTTGGGTCAAATCGTAAAAGTTGCCCGATTGACTTCAAACTTGGAGAATTTTGGCTGATTTTGAGGTTGTTGCGGACGTACAGGGCATTTTTGAGTAGAAATCGCACCATGGAAGTGCAATTATTTCCATGAATGAACTAAGGCAAGTATTACAAATTGATACAATCAATACAACAATGAACATGTGTTATGTATCATATAAAATAGTGACTTAAAATGACCAAATATTTAAGAATTATGCCTTTTGGATTAAATTTGGTACCTTCTGTTGCGGACGTACGCTTCCCAAAAGCTGCTACTTTTAACCACTCCATTCAATACTTTGGCAATGTTGGAAACCAATGAAGTAAGTATTTTTCTAAAGCTGATGATTCATACTTAATGTTTAAAACTTATTTTGTTCTGCATCTGTTTACATATTTAATACATGGTCTCTTGAAGTGTTGCGGACGTACATCTGTGAATTATTTCAGATGTACGTCCGACACACTAATATGTACGTCCGCAAAGGATAAACATCGGTCAATTTTAACTTAAAGGCATATTATGTGATCTTTTCCAGAGAGCGCCCTCTATTCAATATTTTTTTTAGAAAGTAGATTTTCTTGCAGATTTACATTTCTGATCATAAATCGTACATACATTCCAAGTTACAGAGCAATACGATTCTTAAATACTTCAAAATCATGGTTTTAGAGTGAATTTAGAGTGAAAATATAAACTGTCGTGTTATCCCGACAGTTTATTTTCACTCTAAAACCATGATTTTGAAGTAATTAAGAATCGTATCGCCCTGTAACTTGGAATGGTTGTACGATTTATGATCAGAAATGTAAATCTGCAAGAAAATCTGCTTTCAATTTTTTTTTCTTCGATGTTGAGGGCGTTCCCTAGAAAGATCACATAATAATTAATATACCTTTAAAGATAAAGGTTCTGATAATTTTCTCTGTTTGTTTTCTTTAGGTTTGTCCCTCTTACAAACAAAACAATAGTTTTCATTACAGACCTGAACACTTCAGAGAACATTTGATAGGAATACAGGTGTGCTGAAAAAATCACTTTCTCTGTGTACGTCCGCAACGGAGGGTTTTCACACCATATCTCATTAACCGAAAATGGTACAGCAAAGGAATTTTCAGGTTTATACTCCTATTAGGGATACTTGAAACCCAGGTGTTAACAATCAAGCAACTGGTATAGTTTAGATTTTGCAAGCCCTCAAAGTGTCTGAAATGTACGTCCGCAACTACGGAATTGCCCAATTGATATATTTGATCATTATATTGTGCCCCACAAGGACCGAGTCTGCGTCCAAGTCCATCGGGCTGTACGCAGATAAAAAAACCAGTGACATGTCCAAAGGGTGGAGGGCGGACAATCCGGGGAATTGCACCGATTCAGAGATCCAATTTCGAAAACATCATTTTGGGGAATCAATACAAACGTATAGTATTACATTTTTCGCGCAGCGCACACATATGTCCATAAAATCATGTGAAGCCCATTTCAAACAGAAATGGTCAGTTTCATGTAAATGGCAAAAAAGAACTATGGTAACGCTACATTTCAGGCATTTCAACGACCTCTATGGATATGAATGGGAATCAGCCCAAGGGCTCCCAAAAATGATACATGATTTTAAATTTAATCATAAATTAACAAAAAAGTAATGAGAGGTTAGTCTTACACATAAACTTTGATAATATATACAAAAAAGCAATATACATACTTTTAAAAGTATCATAATATCGCATTTATTGTTTCTATTTCCATAGAAGACAATGATAAATCATTTTTTCTCAATTCAACCAATGGTGGTACAGGTCACCTCTCAGATTTGGCTGAAATTCATTTCTAGTATACATCTATAGTGTGAATCAAAAAAAATTGTTCACGATTTGAAACATTTGACCTTGATGCGTGCATTGAACCATATAATTCTTACCTTGATTTTTTCCAAAAATCGAGGTTCTGTATCTCTGCCGTTTCTTTCTTCATCTTCATCTTCTTCATCATCTTCTTTCCTCAAACCCACCTACAAAATGCATCTCCTCCTACAGTTTACATGCTACAATCACCAGACTTGGTCAGTAGGACCCCCCACCAGACCTTCATATAGGGTGTTCACGGTTTGGGGTCAAAGGTCACACAGGGGTCACTAAGGGTCAAAAGGTGATTTTCATTTAAAACGCATTTCCAATTTAGTGAAATGACCTAGGATCGTCAAAATTGGTCCACATATTCCTTATGACCGTACGCATATACAAAAGAACGGTTTTTAAAATTAAAAATCATTTGGGGTCACTAGGGGTCAAAATGTAAATTTTCAATTCGATCACTTAAAATGCATCTTGTCTCAGAGGAAATGACTCATGACCTTCACAATTGGTCAAAAGATTCCTTGGGTCCATGCACATATAGGGTGTTCAGCGATTAAAAGTGACATTTCATATGGGGTCACTAGGGGTCATTGAACTTTACATAGGTAAAAGTTAAGACATGCTCCGATTTGGACCGGGTTTGTTGCATCTTGTTTGGTTTGATGATCCAAGAATATAAGTCAATCATATTGACCAGGTCAAAGGTCAAGAAGGGGTCACTAGGGGTCAAAAGGTGATTTTCACTTAAAACGCATTTCCAATTTAGTGAAATGACCTAGGATCGTCAAAATTGGTCCACATATTCCTTTTGACCGTACGCATATACAAAAGAAAGGTTTTTAAAATTAAAAATCATTTGGGGTCACTAGGGGTCAAAATGTAAATTTTCAATTCGATCACTTAAAATGCATCTTGTCTCAGAGGAAATGACTCATGACCATCATAATTAATTAAAAGATTCCTTGGGTCCATGTTCATATAGGGTCTTCAGCGATTAAAAGTGACATGTCATACGGGGTCACTAGGGGTCATTGAACTTTACAGTGGTAAAAGTTAAGACATGCTCTGATTTGAACCGGGTTTGTTGCATCTTGTTTGGATCGATGAGCCATGAAAATAAGTTAATCATATTGACCAGGTCAAAGGTCAAGAAGGGGTCACTAGGGGTCATTGACCTTTACAGAGGTAAAAGTTAATACATGCTCCGATTGGGACCGGGATTGTTGCATCTTGTTTGGATTGATGAGCTAAGAAAAAAAGTCAATCATATTGACCAGGTCAAAGGTCAAAAAGGGTCAATACGGGGTCATTGAACTTTAGAGGGGTAAAAGTTAAGACATGCTCTGATTTGGAATTTGGACCGGGTTTGTTGCATCTTGTTTGGTTTGATGAGCCAAGAAAATAAGTCAAATATTTTAATCAGGTCAAAGGTCAAGAAGGGGTCACTAGGGATCATTTTCTCATAAAAAAAATCAAGGTAGCCTGGTCTTAGACCGGAGCAAGATCTAGTTGTTGTATGTATAAAGCGTTGTTAATCTAGTTTATCCTCCCCAAAAAATGAAAGTAATGGACTGAAAAATAAGCAAACTGTGCCAAGTTTCGTAAACTGACCGCCTTTTTCGCCATTCCAATGGGATTTACACACAGTAAAATTGGTTTTGCTGAATTGGTAATTAGCATCACATTAATTGTCAAAATGTTCCTGAAAAATCATTCTTTCACTCTGGGATAAATAATTAATAGTCCAATACCGAGTTGTCAAACGAAAAGGCAAATCTGAATACAAGCATCACCTGTTACAGACCAAGAAGAAGTCTTCAAGAAGTGGAGGCACGTGTCAGAGCCGAAGTGATAAATTATACCGCACCGCAACAGGGGCATGGTTAGACGAGCTGTTCGCAACATGTTAGACAGGGCACACACATGTCTACAGCAAACAGGTGGTCATGTAGGAAGGAAGACTTTATCCAAAAAAACCTTAATATCAGCAAACAACTAAATGATTTATTTTAAATTGCAAGGAAGCTAACATTTTATTGTATGTCTTAAAAAACACTTATAGCAGAAGACCGTATCTCGTACCGTTTAATTTGTGAACCTAAGGCAAATGTGAATGACTTTTCAGTGCAATTATCAAGAAACAGTGTCTTCAGAACATTTTATTTGTGCAATATTTTTTGGTTTGTGGAAGTATTATTTATTTAATCAAATGCAATTAGTGAGTCTTCTGACTCACCAAAAAATGAGTCAATTGACTCACTAGTGACTCAACAGACTCGGTAATGGGTCACCTGACTCAATACTAATGAGTCAATTGAGCCTCCTGACTCACTTGTAACGTCAATTGACTCAATAATGAATCAAATTGGGTCATTTGACACATTTAAATGAGTCACTTGACTCACAGATAATATTAACTGAGTCGAATGACTCATTTTGATGAGTCTTTTGTTTGTCCGTGTACTGAGACACTTGGACGTTTTACTGAGTCAATTGACTCAGGTTGGATGAGTCAATACTGACTCAGACTGGAATTTTCAGTTGAGCCTCAGAATAGCATTGTTTTGTGACAATTAAAGACTATCACAAACATGGGCGGTGATCTCTGAAAAGTGTTAGTTTCTGTAGACACTGTATGTTGCCCATTATTAAGCAGGCACTAATCCAACTTGTCCAAATAATGAAGTTAAATACATCCATAAGCTAACTGCAGTGTAACGACGAAGGTCCAACACTGTAAGCTTACTGAAGGTAAAAACACCGCCAAATGCAAAAAAGTTACTGTTCTATCAGCTCCAGAAATTCCACATATTACTGATGAGTCTATGCAGTGTTTATTAACAAAGAAGTCCAAAAGAAATGACACAATGTGTGTCTTCAATCACTAACATCATTAACATACGCTATATAGTCACCAGTCCATGTGCAAAACAAAATGGCAGAGCTAATAAATAAAAACAGCCTCGCTTCTTTTCGTATTTGACTCAGTATTTTTATGAATGAGTCAAAAGTCGATCTTGACTCATCTTTCCCTGACAATTGAGTCAATCTGGCAATACTGTACTGAGTCACCTGAAATTTGACAGATTATGCATGAGTCAACTATGATACACTTTAATAGTGCAATAAGTGAGTCAATGTGTATGTGACTCACTTAAAATGAGGCAATATGAGTCAATTGACTCAGCAAATGAGTCAACTTATTGATGACTCATTCCAAAATTGTCGAACTGAGACAAATGACTCGGTATTTTTTTTCTGTGTATGTAAAATAGCAACAAACTGTTGATGGCGCGCTATTGTCTGCTGGCACCACAGAATTATAAAGGAGAAACCAGACGATTTTTTTGCCCTATCTCTTTACGTGTAACGGTCGCCATTTTGGATTCCCACCATGGGGGGAAAATTGGAGGTATGTCGGTATTTTTCGGAACTGCACGGAAAAGAACGAATACAGCATCGTGCGTGTACATGAGCCGTGACTTTCTCCGCGTAAAACGCAATCGTCGCGTGTGTTTTCGCGCCGGGCTACTTCGCGCGTACCACTGCGTACTTTTCGTGAACGTCACACCGAAAACGCCATATTTGAACCAGATACCGCGCTACACGGGCGGTGAGCAGTCCGATGCTGTTTTATTCAAAAGGTAACTTGCTTGAAATAATTGGTTCCGTATTTTATTGAATCTTCACAACAGACAATGATCATTTTGAAAGTTTAATTTCAATTATACCGCAGCAGTATAAAATTAAAATGTTGACGGTCCAAAGCCGCCAGAGAAACCGTCACTCAGACTCATCGATTTACGCTTCGTAGTTCAAATCACTCTCCTCATAGTTGCGCTTTGATTATTTAAATATTGATGCTTTAGCATATTTTTCATATGTTTTAAACAAAATAAATTTTGCTTATTCATACCGTTCAAATAGGTTTCATGATTATCGTAATAACTCAAGTTGTATTAATCTCACAGACCAAATAAGTGCCGCGCTCCCTTGAAGTCCATTTATGTTGAATTTTATTTAATGACGATAACTGTCTTTGGCTTAATCATGTTAAATTGTTAATATACATGCATAATAATAATCTTCAGTAAGGTAGCTATCATCGCTAGCTAAGGTTATTTTAAAGATATATTATAGCATATAACTAGCAAGCGCTGATCCAGGATTATATTTTGAGGGGGGTGCACAATAATATTTGAATATTTGTTTTTTTATGAATGCTAGATTGTTTTTTGTGTTATATGTAAGAAATAATTCGTGCATACTGATATTTTCCTGATTTAAGTAGGCCTATAGATGGTTGAACTTGTTATGCTGAAAAACAGGTTCCATAAATGGGTTGTTTGAAAAATAGGTTCCCCATTTACCCCCGGGTCGCGGGATAACGGCAAATGGAAGATTGTTTTGAAAATAAATCGTTATCACGTTTTAAGGGGAGGAGGCGGGGGAGGAGGCCCAACATTTTTAGCTGAAGTTCTTTTTGGCCGTGTGTTTTGAACTCGCCACCTTACCGTTGCATGTCCAGATTTTTACATTTTACACCATCTGAGATTCGAATTAGCATATCGCAATAACTATTTGTTCTACCCCATAAAAATAGGTTCCCCATTTACCCCCGGGTCGCGAGATAACGGCAAATGGAAGATTGTTTTGAAAATAAATCGTTATCACGTTTTGAGGGAGGTCCAACATTTTTAGCTGAAGTTCTTTTTATCTATTTTCCCTTCAAATTCTGAGTCTGAGGCCTTTTACTTTAAATGTCATGTTAATCACTAACACTATCAGATCATTTTGACACTTTCATGTACTTTCGTTTGGTATAATGATATCATATAGGCCTAGTATTACAAATACAAAGAAAGAAAAAATATTGTTTTTTATAATATATTTGAATATTGGCAAAAGTGTAGCGCGTACGCGGCGGGAGAGTATGATAAATGTAGATAATATCATTATTATTTATTCGGCTTCTCATACATCACAGTAATTTCATAATAGTATTATCGCTGTACAAACGGTAGGCCTACCGCGAATATATGACCCCAGCAGAAAATAATACTATAGGCCTTTCTAAACTTATTTTGCGACACGCGACTTTTAGCTAATTTGTAAGTCGGCATGCGACACAGTCATGACAGTTGAAAAATAGCCAAATTGCGACACACGACATCTCGCGAAGACAAGCCGACAGCCGTTTTATTTTGTCAACCCATGACCATGTGACATGTAGACGGTAGACCCCTTTACTCGGGGCAAATATACCCTGCCCCCACCCCCATTCCACTCCCACTCCTTCTCTTCTCCCTTTTTTAAATTGTAATGGGGTTGGGGGGGGGGGGGCGCGAGGGGAGGCCTGAGATCAGGGGGCATTAGACATGTACGATATCACCAATTAAAACAAAATAAGACAGCGGCAATGTATACAGTTAGTTGCTAAGGCCTACACATCCAATCAGCAAGGAGTGCAGTGGATCAAGTCTTTCCGCCTTTGGAAATTCTAAATAAATATTTATGGTAGGCCTATTTGGGTTTGGTAGGACTCGAGATCTGAATGTATTTCTTTCTCGTCTATACCTGTTTTGTTAACAACATGAATGACATTATTTTGAACTTGGGATTTTTTGCGATTGATAATCGGGAATGGTTGTCTACAGTGTTTGAACACTTTCCACGCGAAACAGATTTTTCAGAAACCTTTCCTTATACTTTCATGTGTATCCCAAGGATAATTCGTCGCTGTTCTGACATACCGGCACATCACAACAGAATTAAGTAAAGTGATGTGCCGGTATGTCAGAACAGCGACGAATTGAACAAATAATAGGCACGTTTGTACTTATTTGAATGCATTTCACATGGTTATTCCAAATATGGAAAATGACATTCAATAATGTTGACATTTTTAAAACATGTTATGCTATTTTGGATTGTCGTCTGCAGACGTAGACGCCTGCCGCGTGGAAATGGTTAAAAGGGTTATAAAATGTTTAAGGTAAATGTAATATTAAAGGCATATTATGTGATCTTTTCCAGATAGCGCCCTCTATTCATTTTTTTTTTTAGAAAGTAGATTTTCTTGCAGATTTACATTTCTGATCATAAATCATACATACATTCCAAGCTACAGAGCGATACGATTCCTAATTACCTCAAAATCATGGTTTTAGAGTGAATTTAGAGTAAAAATATAAACTGTCGGAGTTATCCGCCGACAGTTTATTTTCACTCTAAAATCATGATTTTGAAGTAATTAAGAATCGTATCGCCCTGTAACTTGGAATGTATGTACGATTTATGATCAGAAATGTAAATCTGCAAAAAAATCTTCTTTCAATTTTTTTTCGATGTTGAGGGCGTTCCCTGGAAAGATCACATAATATACCTTTAAGGGGCGGCCTAATCAACAATTTTAATGGGCTTTGTCATGAAACCTTTGGCCCGTTAACGTTGTAACGTAAAATAGTCATTGCATTTTGGGATTGCATTTCGGTACATCTCGAATGTGTGTATGATATTTCGAAACATAAATCATATGGCGATTGATAAATAATTCCGATTTCTTTTTTTGTGCGCAGTTTGTCCTTGATTAGCTTTAACCCTGTTGTGTGTGGCGTTTTTCGTGTCTCTACTGAAAGGATGGATCCTATATGGTCAGATCAAAGACAGTAAAGTGACCGTCTTTGGTCAGATAGAGAGTGTTTAGTTGCGGACGCGCTCACCCTTCTGGCTGGGGTCTCCTACGACGGCGCAAAATTCAATATTTTTACTAGAAAAACGTTTTCCATATCCAGACCCATAATGTGTTTAGCAACTTGGGTCTCATCCTGATCATGTAGGCCTATTTCGGTAAGATAAGCTTAAAAAAGGGACTTAACTTATCATTATCTTTGGTTACTGGACTAAAAGTTCGCCGCATTCTTAATACTAATAGTCTTTCCCTCATAATTTCATTGGCCGCTTTTAAAGAATGACCCATCATGTACTTAGGACATATTTGTTCGTCATTATGGTCATGTTAAGAACGACATATTTGGTTACTGGACTAAAAGTATATTCTTTATATCATAATCTCGTTGGCCGAACGACCCATCAGTATGGGCAACTTTGGCCGCTCTTTTATCATAATTTCCCTTGCTGCTTGTTTTTAGAAACTATTTCGGGTAGGCCTAATAATAATTTGGAGATAATTCACCATGTTGTATTGAATGACCCGAAATTCTTTTGTGTCCCTCTATACATTTATATACTAAAGTTCACATGGCAGCTAATCTGAAAACACGGTACTTCTCTCTAAAGTTCACACTCATCATCACTGTAAAATAAATTGTACGGTCCTGGGCCGCACAATGGTTTTTCAATCATTTGATAGCTTAAAGGCATATTATGTGATCTTTTCCAGAGAGCGCCCTCTATTCATGATTATTTTTAGAAAGTAGATTTTCTTGCAGATTTACATTTCCGATCATAAATCATACATACAGGGTGAGTCCAAAAAAAGTTTACCCTAATTGAAAAAATCTAAAAAATTATTTCTGACCACAAAATCAAGGCAAACAAAACTTTAAATGATTACGCCATTTCTTTGCTATCATCTGGAAAAAAAATCACGCTATTTGATGATACCGTTAGGTAAATATGACTATTTCTGTACAGGAGCTGTTTTTTCACCAAAAACACGGTTTTTAATTTCAAGCTTAACGAGCTTAATAATGTTTACTAGGATTATGATGTAAAGCATTACACATCTTGTTTATTAAAAGAATTAAGTAGACAATAGACTTGTTCAAAATTGTCTCCTAATAGATTAAAACATGAAATATGGATAATTGCAAGGATTAAATAGTCCGCAAGAGATATTCATAAACATGATAAAACTAAATGAGGATATTGAATAAAAATTGTCACCAGTGACTATCTGATAATGTGAGGATATTGAATACAAATTGTCACCAGTGACTATCTGATAATGTGAATAATAAACGATATAGTATTTTGATAAAATCAATAAACATAATATTGCACTTATTTTTCGTAAATATGTCCAATTAAGTAACCATTATCCTTGAACCAATCAAAAATTGTCAATGTCCACAGTAATACTAGTAAGTAATAGTCTTTCTCTCTCTACATGTAAAATTTATTCCTGTTAATGAATAGAAACCCACTTGATAATCCAGCATCTTGTTTGGTCTTTCTCCTGATCTTTGAGAGTGTGCTTAGGATGGTTGCACTGAGGGACAATAGACAGCTTTAAGGCCTATTTATGACACAATTACCACACTTTAATCATTTCATAACAAAGGAATTGATCCTTTCGCTGTCGGTATTGTAATTTTGTATTGGTCGTATCTTATGAAATATAATGGTCAAGATCTGGAAGCGTGTTCGGACGTTAAATTGGTCACTTTCATTCAAAACAGCGTAAAATAAGTTTCCCTCAACTAATCTAAACCAGATAAAATTCATATCAAAGCTAATTAATTTGTCTTTATACCGTAATAAATTGTTTTGAAAACAAACGAACACTTTTCTAAAAAAATCGCTGAAGTTGAGTAAACTTTTTTTTGACTCACCCTGTACATTCCAAGTTACAGAGCGATACGATTCCTAATTACCTCAAAATCATGGTTTTAGAGTGAATTTAGAGTTCAAAATATAAACTGTCGGGATTCCGACAGTTTATTTTCACTCTAATACCATGATTTTGAAGTAATTAAGAATCGTATCGCCCTGTAACTTGGAATGTATGCATGATTTATGATCAGAAATGTAAATCTGCAAGAAAATCTGCTTTCTATTTTTTTTTCGATGTTGAGGGCGTTCCCTGGAAAGATCACATAATATACCTTTAATCGCTTGTATGAGATTCAGTAGTGACATAATGCAAAGCTCACTAAGACCTGCGTAATATTAAACTTGGCCTAATGGCACCGTTGCAAGTTAATTTCCCGGTTTGCGTGCCTATCGTGCGTGCAGAAAACCGAAGTGAAGCGTCGGACCGTTGATCGCGCAACTCAATAAATCTCCGCGTAATTTTTGGCAGTGACTGCGTACGCGTTGGACCATGGTTTGAAATACGCGGAAAGAATGGCACTTTCCGAATGCTCACGAGCATTTACGGAAAATACCGACATACCTCCAATTTGGTCCCCATAGTGGTTTCAAAATGGCGGCGGCATACTGGATCTCTATTTTTAAATCTATGGCTGGCACAGAAATCCTACAGCTTACGGCGCATTTTCTCAGATTCAACCGGAGATGGATTGTCTGTTATTTTACTAGATTTGTGATTGATACTTAAAAATGAAAATCAAAATGATACCATAAATGTTGACATATCTTACTATAAATATGGAAACGGTGTATGTTTGTTTGTGTGTTTGTTTGTTTGATCCTTATTTCTCCGTTAGTTGTGATCAAAGTGGCGCCTAATTTGCATGAAAGATAGAGGAAATAACGGGAAGGGTGTTAAAGTTTATTTCAGTGAAATTGGCTCCAAAAACAGCAAAAAACCTCTCAGATTTGGCTCATAAATGCCCACGTCACATGAGGTTGAGCTCGCATAAAGTACGCCTGCTCAACCTCACCCCAAAACGGTGCAGTGGTTATCAGTTGTGCGCACTACGTCATCTCGACCTCAAGGCTCTGATTGGTTGGTGCTCAAACGTGAGAACTGAAAAACTCATGAGCTTTTTCACGCCCCACTGCGTCGGTGGTTATGGCGCAGCGGGAGCACTGCGGTGGTGGATACGGCGCAGCGTGACGATCGTTAAAAAGGCTTCAGTTAAAATTGGACCAATCGGGTGCTTTGGTGTTGTTGGTTGGCAGTATTTTGTGAGTTCAAGCATGCGTGCGCATGCTGATCGAAGTGCGCCCACGTATGTCGAACTGTGGCCAGGAGATTATGTGCCGTAGGTCCATTGAACCATAGACTAATTACTTAGAGACTGCTCATTCCGCATTCCAACACACACGGCGCGCTGAAGCCGACAGCGGCCAATATCGTCATGACAGCGGCCAATATCGTCATGACAACGCGTCAACACTTGCGTAGTTTCGACGCAACTTGTGCGTTGAGCGTATAATCAGCACGCAAACATATACGCGTCCATGACAGAAGCGCATTGTTGTGTGTTTCAGATCAACACGCAGGGGGAACGCTACAAGAAAAAGTGACGCACTCAAGCACGCGCGTAGAGGGACGTTTTTCGGGAAGTGCGTATTTGTTGCGGTCATGGTTCGACTTTTAGTTCTTTGGCTTCAATTGTTAAGCGTCGTGAGCAGCCTCTGCATTGAACCAGAGGCTGCTCACGACGCTTAAAAATTGAAGCCAAAGAACAAAAAGTCGAACCATGACAACAACAAATACGCACTTCTCGAAAAACGGCGCTCTACGCGAGTGCTTGAGTGCGTCACTTTTTCTTGTAGCGTCCCTGCGTGTTGATTTGAAACAAACGCAAGCGTTTCACGAATAACGCTAACGTTGTTCTGAAGCACGCACCAGTTTACGCTCCCGTTAATTGCGCCACGGACGCGGGTGTGTCTGCGTGCTAATCATACGCACTCAACGCACAAGCTGCGCCAGAAGAATTGACCGTCGTCATGGGTGATTGACTGTCGTCATGGGAGATTGACTGTCGTCAGGGAACACGCGGCTTCAGTGCGCTGTGTGTGTTGGAATGCGGAATGAGCAGTCTCTAAGTAATTAGTCTATGCATTGAACCAGAGGCTGCTCACGACGCTTAAAAATTGAAGCCAAAGAACAAAAAGTCGAACCATGACAACAACATACGCACTTCCCAAAAAAATGGCACTCTACGCGCGTGCTTGAGTGCGTCACTTTTTCTTGTATCGAATGTTGGTATCGGTTGGTATCGGTTGGTATCGTCATGTTTCTCTAGTTTCTTTATTATCATGGCGGATAATATTATCATTGCAGATAATATTACGGATACTAAGTTGAAGTCTAAAAAATCAAAAAGTCAGGCTAAATATTATGCTGTTGCAGCTGGCAGAAAAGTCGGAGTTTTTACTCGATGGTCGGATGCCCAAGCGAGCACCAATAAATTTCATGGTGCATGCCACAAGGCGTTTGAATCTCGCAAAGATGCTGAGGACTTCCTACTATATCATTCAACGGATGTAAGGATCGATCAAGTTAGTGACAATGATTTGGTTAACACGAATTCTCCATCCAAAGTTGACCTGCCAACGAAAGTATGTGACACTTCTACTAGCGGGCAGGCTAGCAACATCGGACCTACTTCATCCATCTCATCGACTGTTGTAGACCTTCAGCAAAAAACAGATAACAACTGCTGCAGTGTGTGCAAAAATGCAGCCCATAAATACATGGTCCGTTGCAGTAGTTGCTCGTCAAAATTACATTATGAATGTACAAACCTGCCAGCTTATCATCTGACAATTTTGCGTCACTCCAATAGGAGATTTACATGCAGTAATTGTCATACACCGGATCGAGATATATTGGAACATTTGCTATCAGTCTCTCACGAGAAGTCACGACAAGAAGCTTCAATCGCATGTCAAACTGACGTTGCTGTTGCTTCAGTATCATCTCAGGACATGGACATACCTAAAACGGATACAACGTCAATCGCTTGTAGGCCTACACCAATTGATAAACCATATGTCACTTCAACTTCATGTCAAACAGAAAAAATGACAGACAACGCACCGCATCAGGAGAAGAGTCATACGTGTCTTGAAGCAATCAGACTATTAGAACAGTCAGTGATAGAAAGGTTATGCGGGGTCACTAAAGAGAATTATGACCTCAAATCGAACTTTCTCACGAAGGAAGTAGAACAATTGGCCAAAACAAATGAAACCTTGATGAAAGAAAATCAAGAACTCAAATGTCAGTTAAACAACGAGGAGAAACAGCGGGAGAAACAGCCGGTTCACCAATTGCGTATGGACATTGAAAGAGCCATAAAAATCAGACAGCAAGACTGTCACTCTGATATGGCAAAACTGCGCGAAGGCCTGGATTTATGTAAGGCGAAATGTGAACATTACAACTCCACCATTCAACTGAAAGAGCGTCAGTTAACAACTTCACAAAATCAACTTGCGGCTGCTAACCAACAACTCCTCTCCACCAAAGACGAACTGTACGAAGCCAAACGTACACAGATAGCTGTCGACACGTCCAGCTTCACGACAGTTGGAAAAATTTCTTCAACGACAAAGACAAACTTGCCGGTAACATTGATGGCACCTCGACCTCGACCAACACCGGCGGCATCTGCACCTCGACCAACACCGGCGGCATCTGCACCTCGACCAACATCAAGTCCATCTAGTAAACCCGGTAAGCAATCTTATGCCTCTGTCGTTCGAAAGAATCCTGACAACAACCGTGAAACCAGAGCCAGCTACTCTGCCGGTCGTGGAGCTAGATATCGCGAAACTCCTGTTTCAGATGATCATAACAATCGTCGGCCACACACTTACAATGGTCGCCGATTTCGCGATACAACGGAGGATCGCCAGCCGCAAACAGAAAATACGAAACCCTCGGTTGTTATCATTGGTAACTCACATCTGTCCCCGGTGGATGCTCGTCGGTTATTGCCCCAGGCAACCGTCCAGATGCTAAAGGCCTTTACTATAAACGAAGCTGCCTCACAGCTTGAGCAACTAACTGGCGTCCCCGACTGCATAGTTATCCATGAAATAACGAATGATATAAGAAACAGTCAAAATCCACATGAATGTGCAAACCATCTCCGTTCAGTTATCGAACAGTATGCTGAGATATACACTCGCACCAAGTTTGTTATATCACTTGGATTGCCACGACTTGACAACACCAACCTCAACACTATGACGGAGATTGTTAATGCACTCCTCAAAGGTAATATTTCTATGTCTGCTAATAATATCTCCTTTTGTGACCACAGTAACTTCTTAAAGAACGGTACACCTCATCATCATCTGCTGGCTTCAGATGGATACCATCTGTCCGATGAGGGTACACGGGTATTCGCAAGTAATCTAAGGTGTAAGATCGAAGTGATAATGAATCTTCGTTCTTCTAGAATTAATTATTCAAGATAATCTGTATTGTTACTCTGTTAGTTAACTATATTAATCAATGGCTTATTCAAAATCTTCTCTAAGAATCGGTGCTTGGAATATCGACAGCCTCTTTTCAAAGATTGCCAATGTTCGTACCTCCAAACTGGAATCGATTCCAGTACATAACATGTTAACTAAGCTAGATATATTTTGCCTGACAGAAACTCACTGTGAGACCTCTGATATTATTTACTTGGATGGATATCATATCGTCCAAAATCATAGACCACGATCCAAAAAATCACCCCATGCATATGGAGGATTAGCAGTAGGTATCCGTCTTAATTTAATTAAGGGGGTTACATTTTTTAAACCTACACATTCTGAGTATATCTGGTTTAAGTTGTGTAAACGATTTTTTGGTCTTCACAATGATATTTATATTTGTAATGTCTATATAAGTCCTGCAAACACTGGTTATAGCCAACGCAGAGATGATATTTTTTCATTAGTTGAAAAAGATATCACTAAATACTCTTCAAATGGTAGTTGTATTTTAATGGGGGATTTCAACGCAAGAACTGGTTTAGAACCAGATTTCATTTTGAATGATACAAGCAAATATATAGATGTGCACGATGATTACATAGTTGATGCTCCTCTTCTCAGAAGGAATTTAGATTTCAAAGCCCCTAACGCTCATGGCAAATTACTTCTGGAGATGTGTATAGGTAATCGTTTACGGATAATCAATGGACGTAAACTTGGTGACCTATGTGGTAACTTTACGTGTTTCAACCATAGGGGAACTCCAAGTTTGATTGATTATATGCTCTGTGATTGCGATTTATTTAATGATATTGAGTTCTTTAAGGTTCATAATTTAGTACCATTCTCCATTCACTGTATGATATCGTGTATATTACAAACAAGCTGGTGTAAATATGATGTAAATAATGTAATTTCAAATGACTCACAATTGAATGACATGCCTAATCAATTCTCTTGGTCTGATAATAGTTCAGAGTCATGGAAATTGGCGATTACCCGTGATAACATTAAGTCTGATATTAAATCATTCCTCTCCCATGCCGAGGAATCTGACGTTTCTGCCGATATCTGTCTTGATAAATTTTATAACATGATGGATACTATTTGTAAAACAGCAGGTTTAAAAAAGAAAAAGGTGAATCTTCATCGTCGCCGTAAACCAGCCAAGAAAAAGTGGTATGACGTTGACTGTAGAATCTTATATCGTCAACTTAAATCCTTATCTAGATGTATAAGACAGCAGCCTCATAATATATCATTAGTTCACGTTTACCGTTTACAACGTAAAAAATATACCAAACTATTGAATAATAAGAAATCCATTTTTAGATCTAACATTTTTCAGAAGTTAGACAAAATGGAAGATGAGGATCCTAAAGCGTTTTGGAAAGTTTATGATGAACTGTGTCCAATCAAAAAGTCTGTTCAAAACCCTATCTCACCAAAACAATGGTGGGAACACTTTATGACTTTAATGAACAGAAATATTCCACATGCCGATGTTAATTTTGATAAGTTCGTTAATGGCTTTGTTCAGGACTTGAATAGGTTTGATGCAAATGATCTTGATCATTCCATTACAGTTTCCGAAGTAATAAACGCGGCACGCAGACTTAAAAAGGGCAAATCACCTGGTTTAGATGGTATCAGATCGGAAATGCTGAAGGATGGTATATCGGTTCTCGCTCAACCATTAACTAGTTTATTTAACTTATTTATAAAAAACGGTCATTTTCCTTCAGCTTGGAGGCTCAGTACTCTCACAGTTATCCACAAAAAAGGAGACAAAAATACTCCAAAAAATTATAGAGGTATTGCTGTATCAAGTATATTATGTAAATTATTTTGTCTTGTCCATATGATCGCCTTAGTATGTTTGTGGATAAAAACAATATCATCCCTCCAAATCAAATAGGTTTTAGGAAAGGCTCCAGGACAAGTGACCACATTCTAGTCCTAAAATCTGTTATCGATAAGTATATTAATCGGGCGGGTAAAGCCCATTTGTATGTGTGTTTTATTGATTTCTCCGCTGCATTTGATACTATATGGCGTGACGCTCTTTATACAAATTAACTAAAATTGGTATCGGAGGTAAATTTCTTAAAACAATTCAAGACATGTACTCTTGTATGTGTGTTTTATTGATTTCTCCGCTGCATTTGATACTATATGGCGTGACGCTCTTATATACAAATTAACTAAAATTGGTATCGGAGGTAAATTTCTTAAAACAATTCAAGACATGTACTCATCAGTCTGTTTCACTGTTAAATGTGATGGTAAACTAACTGACTCTTTTAGCACTACAGTTGGGGTGAAACAAGGATGTGTTCTTAGTCCTATGTTCTTCAATATATTTCTCAATGACCTTCCAAACATCTTTAACTCCAATTGTGACCCAGTTACGCTTAATAACCATGATCTTAATTGTCTTATGTATGCTGATGATTTAATCCTCATCTCAAAAAGCCCTAATGGCTTACAGTGTGCTCTTAACCGATTACATGACTATTGTATTAAGTGGAAACTCATTGTAAATATTGATAAATCAAACATTATGATCTTTAATAAAAGAGGTCATATTCTAGATAAGTTTGAATTTAGTTACGGTAATGTTAGTCTTAAGATTACTAATGAATATTGTTATTTGGGCATTGTTTTTATACCGTCTGGCTCATTTACAAAAGCTATCTTACGTCTCAAAGATAAGGCACTGAAAGCATATTTCAAGATAAGGGAAAATTTATACAATTCATCATACAAATGTAGTCTGAAATTATTCAGTACACTTATTCAACCAATCTTAAATTATGGTTGTGAAGTATGGGCCCCGTATTTACTGAAAAGCCTTAATGATTCAAATTTCCTTACTGTATGTGATAAACTCTCAAGCGAAACCTTGCATATTAAGGTTTGTAAACTTATTTTAGGAGTAAACAAAAGAACAACCAATAATGCAGTAAGAGGCGAACTAGGTAGTTTCCCATTGCTCATTATAATGCTGAGTTTATCGGTAAAATATTGGTGGAATTTGAACAAAAAATGTATGAATGGATGCACATCTTTAGTAATCGATGCTTTAATCGATAACAGAAAGATGTCAGATTCCGGAGCATTTACTTGGTCTTCGGGCATTAAGAAGATTTTAACCATGATTCATAATATCGACATTTGGCACAAACCTAACACAATCACTTCTGGTAATTTTCGTAACCTAATTATAGGTAATCTTGAATCCATATACAGTGATCACTGGTCTAATGTTATTAACAACTTCCAGTCTAAACTTCGATGTTACTGCACGTTCAAAGATTCTTTTGATTTGGAAAATTACATTGTTTTTTTTAACCAGTCTCGTAGATCCCTATTTTGTAAATTAAGAGTTAGCGCTCACTCACTCATGATTGAAAAGGGGCGATATGTATACCCGATAATCCCCCCAAATGAAAGGATATGCATGTCATGCAATCTAAATGTCATCGAAGATGAATTTCACTTCATTATGAAATGCCCGCTCTATAATGATATGCGTACTAAAATGATATCTGAAATTGGTGAAATATATGATCTTGATAACTTAGATGACAATGACATTTTCTTGACTATAATGAGGGTTAACGAATTTGATTGCATTCGTCCAGTTATTAATTTTGTAAACTCTGCATTTGAGTTGCGTACATCTTCAGGAGTTTAAATTGTATATGATATATATGTATCTATATTTTATACTTATGTACATTTGTTTGTTATAATTTGTTTGTTTGTTTGTTTGTTTGTTTCCTTATCTTTGTGTACTTTGACCATACCTATATGTTTGGTGAATGTCAAATAATAAATACATGTAGCGTCCCTGCGTGTTGATCTGAAACAAACGCAAGCGTTTCACGAATAACGCCAACGTTGTTCTGAAGCACGCACCAGTTTGCGCTCCCGTTAATTGCGCCACGGACGCGGGTGTGTCTGCGTGCTAATCATACGCATTCAACGCATAAGCTGCGCCAGAAGAATTGACCGTCGTCATGGGTGATTGACTGTCGTCATGGGAGATTGACTGTCGTCAGGGAACACGCGGCTTCAGTGCGCTGTGTGTGTTGGAATGCGGAATGAGCAGTCTCTAAGTAATTAGTCTATGCATTGAACAACATTGTGCGTTGCGCGTACTACCGCGTAATCATACCGTGATAACACGTCGCGTGCATTTGCGAAAGGGCTCACTGCCGCGGCACACGCACCCATACACATGGCGCAGAAGCCACACGGGAAACATGGTCAATTATTGGTTGGTAGGGTTCCGGGGGCGATTTTTTTTTTACTAGTAAACATTTGTATGGGCTCACAGGTAAAATCAGTTGACTTTTTTTTAAAAAAATTAAAAAATCATTTTATTCAGTGAGTTTTGCTGTATTCCGTATTAAAACGAAATAAATAAATTTTACAAATGTTTACTAGTAAAAAAAAAATCGCGTCCCGGGGGGCCAGTCAAACATAATGTTGTACACATGCGTGACCAAAAAAACGCGTAAAAAGGGGTGTTTTTTCAGTGTTGGACGCGTCACGCGCGTGACGCGTTAAGGGTATCAAAAACGCTGATTTTCAAGAAAAAGGGTGGCTTAAAATCCCGGCTTAAAATACAGGTCGAACGTGTTTAGGGTAACTTATTTTGTTCCCCGATCAATAGACAAAACTTGTTTAGGGGTCATATTCTGGCAAGAACTTGTTTAGGGGTCATATTCTGGCAAGAACTTGTTTAGGGGTCAAAATTTGCAAGGAAAGTGCGCTAAAAACTTGTTTAGGGGGTAATTTTGCTTGCAGGGTAAAACTTGTTTAGGGGGTGTCTGGAAAAAATTTGGTCACGCATGTGTACACCATTATGTTTGACTGGCCCCCCCGGGGGTAGGGTATTTGGTGTCATGTTGGGAGGGGGGTTGTAAAACCACTGGAAATGGTTTAGGATAGGCCTGCGGTTATAATGGTACAAGTAGCGTTTTGTGGGGGTTCTGAAGCAACCTAATTTCTTTACTTATATTGGTTTTGCGCAGCAAACCAATATACTGTTATCCTCATTTTTATCCCCCTGGTTTGTAAAACCAGAAGGGGATTTTGTCATCATGTAATGTGTGTCTGGGGGTGTATGTGTGTGTGTGCCTTTTGGTTAGCCTTTTTTCCAAATGCTGTATCTTTTGAAAGGATGGACGGATTGACTTCAAACCTTCAGTGATAGGTAGGCCATGGTCAAACACTGTAGCTGCTTGTGGGCGTACACCACTAATTCGATAATACGCGGCACTTCCGGCAAAGTTGAGTACGATAATAGTTCCTATTTGACGGAAAGAATGGTAGCAAATGAAACTAATCATTATTGTTTTTGTGTCAAATTTGTGTTCTGCGTATTCCTAAGAATGTATATTTAATGTTTCAAAAAGAAAATACGTGCTTAGTGCTTAGTGCTTGTTAACTCCCTATAGCAGCCTATCCGGCTAAACTGGAAGCCCTCTGAAACCTAGAGGTTGTGATTTTTGTACAGGTAACAGACCCGGGATGATCCCCTACTCTTAACGATAAGGTCTGTAACTTTTAACGTGTTCAGGGTGAAGCGTCTGAATACACGGGACCAACGGCTTAACGTGAATCTCCGAATCACGGCGAACTGACACTCACTGTATAGACCTGCACGTTGTACACATTGAATGGGGTAGAGGAGAAATTCTACAATTAAATCTGATTATCAGCTTAAACCACGGAAAGAGACTCCGATAACTAACACTCACTGAATTAAGATTTGATTGTAGAATTTCCGACCTAGATAGGAACTTTTTGGGGTGAACAAAGAATCCTGGTTTCAAGGCGACTTGAACCCACGATTGATAGAAAACTCCCGACCGACGATCAGCGCGCTAGACCGCTCGGCCACCTCTACCTCTACCTCTACGTGATTTTAACTGAAGCATAATTTTACGGACCGATTTACATACACGTTGCATGCACGGGTAAAAGCCGACTTATAAGTAACAAAATCAGTACACTCTGACGTGCCGGCTTCTAGCTAAAAATCCACCTGATGACCCGGGGTTGAGTTTCAGATATGTTATAAAATACCGTTTGTGTTAAAACATATCAAAATTTCAGAGAAAAATTCGCGAGCTAACTCAGGTTAGAGCGATTTGAACACAGCCTCCAAAGCATGTAAAGTCTATATGGGAGCCGAATTAGTGATGTACGCCCTTAAAGGTACACATCACTAGTTCCCGGTGGTTTCACTCGCCAAGGGCATGTGCATGGTAACGAGTACCAACAAAATACATGCAGTCTTGGGCGGGTTTTTTAATCACAAACTCGCAAATAATGACCGTAGGCCTACTTCAAAGAACCCATGTGATGTGAGCCAATGATTTCTTTACTTTTTTTACGATTTTTTCCCCATTTTACCCATGAGATAGACAACGGACCATTATATATAAAAAGAAGTTGGATGTAGGGAAATTGAATATATTCGACTTCTTCTTAATTAAAACAATGTCACTGGTTTCACAAAACTTCATATTTTTGCAGTATAAAAACGTAAACCCGCCTTTTATTAATAGGAAAATGCGACATTATTTGAAATACGGTGGGGGGGTGGGGGGGTGGGGGGGGGGGGGGGGGGGGGAGCTTCCGACTCAGAAAATAGTGTAGAGGTCTATAAGATTAAAAGTTTCTTTAACTTTTCAATTTTCAACCTGACATATCATCAGTGCTGCAACAAATGTAGTAAATTTCTGTCAGATGATGTCCGCCCAACACCGTTTGACAACTCGATCAAAGGGTGACGGACGATCGCGGATATCGAAATTTACTAGTTTTGGGCGAATTGCATTATGTGTCGAGAGTAATTTATCACTTAAAATGCTTATCCTTTCGGGCAAAATGTGTTTATATTCTTATATTGTTCATTTTTTGAAAAGTTTCAATGACTTCATACAGTATAAAATCACAAAACTTGCCGATGCACGGGATGCTATCTACTGAAGACAGTAGGCCTACTTCGTGTGCATTCCATGCGGCACGGAGATAGATTTTAAAAAACACGCGCAAAATACAAATTTACGCATGGCGATACGCCTTTTCAAATGACTACATCTCTAAAACTATATTTCAGAATTCTATAAGATTTGGCATTTAAACTCAAAATTTAACACTGAAAACAATGGTATATGATTGATATGACTTTTGAAAAAAAAGTGCTCTTCAAGGGCACACATCACTAGTTCCCGGTGGTTTCACTCGTCAAGGGCATGTGCATGGTAACGAGTACCAACAAAATACATGCAGTCTTGGGCGGGTTTTTTAATCACAAACTCGCAAATAATGACCGTAGGCCTACTTCAAAGAACCCATGTGATGTGAGCCAATGATTTCTTTACTTTTTTTACGATTTTTTCCCCATTTTGCCCATGAGATAGACAACGGACCATTATAAAAAGAAGTTGGATGTAGGGAAATTGAATATATTCGACTTCTTCTTAATTAAAACAATGTTTTGGTTTCACAAAACTTCATATTTTTGCAGTATAAAAACGTAAACCCGCCTTTTATTAATAGGAAAATGCGACATTATTTGAAATACGGTGTGGGGGGGGGGGGGGGTGGGGGGGGGGAGCTTCCGACTCAGAAAATAGTGTAGAGGTCTATAAGATTAAAAGTTTCTTTAACTTTTCAATTTTCAACCTGACATATCATCAGTGCTGCAACAAATGTAGTAAATTTCTGTCAGATGATGTCCGCCCAACACCGTTTGACAACTCGATCAAAGGGTGACGGACGATCGCGGATATCGAAATTTACTAGTTTTGGGCGAATTGCATTATGTGTCGAGAGTAATTTATCACTTAAAATGCTTATCCTTTCGGGCAAAATGTGTTTATATTCTTATATTGTTCATTTTTTGAAAAGTTTCAATGACTTCATACAGTATAAAATCACAAAACTTGCCGATGCACGGGATGCTATCTACTGAAGACAGTAGGCCTACTTCGTGTGCATTCCACGCGGCACGGAGATAGTTTTTAAAAAACACGCGCAAAATACAAATTTACGCATGGCGATACGCCTCTTCAAATGACTACATCTCTAAAACTATATTTCAGAATTCTATAAGATTTGGCATTTAAACTCAAAATTTAACACTGAAAACAATGGTATATGATTGATATGACTTTTGAAAAAAAAGTGCTCTTCAAGGGCGTACACCACTAATTCGATAATACGCGGCACTTCCGGCAAAGTTGAGTACGATAATAGTTCCTATTTGACGGAAAGAATGGTAGCAAATGAAACTAATCATTATTGTTTTTGTGTCAAATTTGTGTTCTGCGTATTCCTAAGAATGTATATTTAATGTTTCAAAAAGAAAATACGTGATTTTAACTGAAGCATAATGTTACGGACCGATTTACATACACGTTGCATGCACGGGTAAAAGCCGACTTATAAGTAACAAAATCAGTACACTCTGACGTGCCGGCTTCTAGCTAAAAATCCACCTGATGACCCGGGGTTGAGTTTCAGATATGTTATAAAATACCGTTTGTGTTAAAACATATCAAAATTTCAGAGAAAAATTCGCGAGCTAACTCAGGTTAGAGCGATTTGAACACAGCCTCCAAAGCATGTGAAGTCTATGGGAGCCGAATTAGTGATGTACGCCCTTGTTTGGGGGTCTAATTTGCAAAGGTCATCTGAGGTCAAAGGTCATCTAGAGGTCAAATCGTAAAAGTTGCACGATTGACTTCAAACTTGGAGAAAAGAAACATGAACACCGGGTGAACATGTCTAAAATAAATTAGAGGTCATCTGAGGTCAAAGGTCATCCAGAGGTCAAATTGTAAAAGTTGCCCGATTGACGTCAAACTTGGAGACAAGAAACATGAACACCGGGTGAACTATGCTGGTTCCCTGCACCTGGATCCCCGCGCGCCAACTTATCCATAGGTGCAGGTACGGGCAAATCCATTGCCGGCCGTAACCGTAAGTTCAACACATTGCACTGTCGCTCTGTCATGGCATAAGGTAAATAACGATCACCACACTGTAGCTGAGATACCGCATCGAACGCTGAATGCATTGTCGCGCTGCCATAGCTACGGCGCGATGGGGAGCGCGGGACGACATGCGTACATGTGCGTATGAAGTCCGGCGCTGTGGTTAGCGCAGATACACGTGTATAGTTTGTGCCAATCAGCAATTTTGTTATCATTCTAAGCGTGACGCTGGCTTGATCAAATTTATTTGTGGATCTATTTTGTGTCAATCATGAATATGCATGACTTTTATGCCAGCAAATCAGATTTGAGTGGAAATTTGAGCGTACCTGCATCTATGGATAAGTTGTGTGGAGCCCATTGATGCAGGGAACCAGCATACGGGTGAACATGTCTAAAATAAATTAGAGGTCATCTGAGGTCAAAGGTCACCCAGAGGTCAAATCGTGAAAGTTGCCCGATTGACGTCAAACTTGGAGACAAGAAACATGAACACCGGGTGAACATGTCTAAAATAAATTAGAGGTCATCTGAGGTCAAAGGTCATCCAGAGGTCAAATTGTAAAAGTTGCCCGATCGACGTCAAACTTGGAGACAAGAAACATGAACACTGGGTGAACATGTCTAAAATAAATTAGAGGTCATACAAGGTCATCCAGAGGTCAAATCGTAAAAGTTGCCCGATTGACGTCAAACTTGGAGACAAGAAACATGAACACCGGGTGAACATGTCTAAAATGAATTAGAGGTCATCTGAGGTCAAAGGTCATCCAGAGGTCAAATCGTAAAAGTTTCCCGATTGACGTCAAACTTGGAGACAAGAAACATGAACACCGGGTGAACATGTCTAAAATAAATTAGAGGTCATCTGAGGTCAAAGGTCATCCAAAGGTCAAATTGTAAAAGTTGCCTGATTGACGTCAAACTTGGAGACAAGAAACATGAACACCGGGGGAACATGTCTAAAATAAATTAGAGGTCATCCGAGGTCAACGGTCATTAGAGGTCAACCAAGGTCAAAGGTCAACAAGGGGTTAATTTGTGCAATGAACACCATGGGAACATGTAACAAAATAATTAGAGGTCATCCAAGGTCATCTGAGGTCAAAGGTCATCCAGAGGTCAAATCGTTAAAGTTGACCGATTGACCTCAAACTTGGAGAAAAGAAACATGAACACCGGGGGAACATGACCCATATATGACCGTTGACCTCATTTAGTTGATCTCCCAGCCAGGGGGATTCGCAAGTCGTGACTTGCAGTATTTTCTTTCTTTCTTTCTTCTTCCAACGCATGCTACTTCTCCTACAGTTTACATGTCACAATCGCCACAATTGGTCAAATGGTTCCTTATGACCATGTGCATATAGGGTCTCCTGCGATTAAAATTCACATGTCATATGGGGTCACTAGGGGTCATTGAACTTTACAGGCATAAAAGTTAAGACATTGTCCGATTTGGACCAAACTTTGACATCTTGTTTGATTTGATGAGCCAAGAAAATAAGTCAATCAGTTGAATTAGGTCAAAGGTCAACAAGGGGTCTCTAGAGGTCAAAACGTGAATATCCTTAAAAACGCTACTTCTCCTACAGTTTACATGTTACAATCACCATACTTGGTCAAATGATTCCTTATGACCATGTGCATATAGGGTCTCCTGCGATTAAAATTCACATGTCATATGGGGGTCACTAGGGGTCATTGAACTTTACAGGCATAAAAGTTAAGACATTGTCTGATTTGGACCAAACTTTGACATCTTGTTTGATTTGATGAGCCAAGAAAATAAGTCAATCATTTGAATTAGGTCAAAGGTCAACAAGGGGTCACTAGAGGTCAAAACGTGAATATCCTTAAAAACGCTACTTCTCCTACAGTTTACATGTTACAATCACCATACTTGGTCAAATGATTCCTTATGACCATGTGCATATAGGGTCTCCTGCTATTAAAATTCACATGTCATATGGGGTCAATAGGGGTTATTGAATTTTACACGCATAAAAGTTCAGACATTATCCGATTTGGACCAAACTTTGACATCTTGTTTGGTTTGATGAGCCAAGAAAATAAGTCAATCATTTGAATTAGGTCAAAACGTGAGTCTGACGATTATGAACAACAACTGCAACTACCGTATACAGTCTCGTGGCTAATAAACACTCATTACACCTATCTACAGTGTAGAGGTTAATAAATAAATAGTCAGGAACAACTGGATTTATTTTAAAATTGTATACAATAACACGTTTGTAATCTAAGTCTTTTTATGTTCTATGATTGGTCACGCATTGTATTTTATGTAAGTTATTAACAAGTTTAATTGAAAATAAAACAATTTCTTAATTAAAAAATGCTTCTAGGGTCATTGACCTATTGTAATTAATTAACAAAACCAATATTCGTGCTTCTCGAAGCACAACTCCTGTCTAGTTTAAGTTGGCATGCCAAACAATCTAAGGGACCGAGGGTTAATGAAGTAGCCACGGGAAATGGTTTAGGGGATTTGTGATTATAAATCAACCTGGGGTGGGTGGGGGTGTGTACGGGGGGAGGTAAACCACGGGATATGTTTTAGGATAGGTTAATAGTTAATGAAGTAGCCACGGGAAATGGTTAGGAGGGTTATGTTTATAATAAATCCACCTGGTTGGTGTAGTTGCAGTGTGTGGGGGCGGTTGTAGGGGGCTTAGTGTGGTTTTAAAAGTAACGAGGGTTAACTTGATGCGGTTTGAGAGGTAGGGGTTAATAAAGTAGCCACGGTAAATGGTTTAGGAGGGATATGGTTTTAAATCAACCCATGGAAATAATTCCATGATCAACCTGATTTGGGGGGGGGGGGGAGGGGGGGGGGGTTGTAGGGGGTTTATAATGCCTTTAGGAGGGATATGGTTATAAATCAACCTGGTTTGGGGTGGGGTTGTAGGGGGTTTATGTAGTTTCAGAGGTAGGTAATCATCGCCAATGTGGCATAACCATCTACGGGGACCCGAGCGTAGCGAGGGTACGCCGCTAAACATTCAAGACAGGGTTTGATCATTTAACCCCTTATAGTAAAGGGTTCAACAAAAGAAAGTATACCACTTTGTTTATGTCATTTTGAGTAATTTTCAATTTGTTTATGTCCAAACAGGCTAGATAGGCATTTAGATGAATCTTTTAGGCATAATTTGATACCAAATTTGCCCCCTAACAACAAAGATAAACCATGATTAGCACCATTTAAAGGAAAATATCCCATTTTCAAAAGTCGCATTTCCAATACACAGCACGAGAAGAAAGGGCTAATTGTTAACACACACATATGCCGTATTTATCCCGTACTGATCACCGCGCATATCCCTCAATGTGCGGGCTAATTCAAATGTAAACTGATGCATGGGTGAAGGATTTGATTGTAAAGGAATGTTATGGATGGGTAGAACATGGACAGATTAACCAAAAGATTCATCTAAATGCCTATCTAGCCTGTTTGGTCAACAACAAATTAAAAATTACTCAAAATGACATAAACAAAGTGGTATACTTTCTTTTGTTGAACCCTTTAGGCCTACATGTAGTGAATCTGTAATTTATGTTAACATGTTATTTAACTAGGCCTATATATATATATATATATATATATATCTGACATCTCTTATCATTGGTGTTTTTTATTGTGAACGTTTGCCAAACGTAGTCTTGCTATCTGGGTATGAAGGTATAAATAGTCCATATTATATAATACAGGCTGTCCCATAATGATTAGTACCCATCGATGCCCAAAGTTCAATAATTTTTGTCATCATCAAAATCGATATTAGGTCCGTTGTTTTTACATCATATTTGTCATACTGTATTATTTTATTAGAATTTTAGATCATGAATATCGGATTTATCAAACTCAAGATACACTCCATTATGTAAAACTTGGTGATTTCACCTTTTTGAAAAAGTGCTAAAAAAATGTGTGTGCTATTACAGCTTGTTTGAAAGAAACTTGTGTATTCTCATAATCTCTTGTCTACTCAATATAATCTTGTGTCTTTCTGTTGTAACTGTTATTAGTTATGGGTGTTCAAATCATTAATAATTCTCTTCCTTAATTAAATTTAACGGGTAAAAGAAGTTTGTCACACTTGAGTGACCCCATGCATTGTTTTATTTGACCAGTGTTTAGGGACTGCTAAATGACTAGTGGTATTTGGTGAATCACCAGTGGCTTAGATTTCATTTTCACATTGAAGAATGGATTTCGTGAGGTTAAACACTAAGGGACTATATCATTTTTAGCATGTTTGTAGGAAATTGCACCCCCAATATGAAAAAGAAGTCTAAGCCCCTGCTAATTACCCATGATCACGTCTTTACCTGTTTAAATGTCCCTCAAGTTTAGCCTCAAAACTAGCTCATTATAGAAACAGCTTGGGGTCGCTCATGCGTGACGATCCATTTTTACTCTTCAAATTGAATCAAAATGAAGAAGTATTAATGGTTTGAACAACAATATGATACAACAGCAGTTTAAACTAGAAAGTAACCACAGATATTAGCAGACAAGAGATTGAGAGAATGTTAGTTTCTTTCAAACAAGCTGTTTAAAAACACTTTTTTTTTTGCACTTTGCCAACAAGGTGAAATCACCATGTCTTACAAAATGGAGTGTAACTTCATTCAAATAAGTCCGATATTCATGATCTAAAATTCTAATAAAAGGGTACAGTATAGCAAATATGGTAAAAAAAACCACGGATCTAATCTCATTGATTTTGATGATGAAACAAATTATTGAACTTTGAGCATCGATGGGTACTAATCATTTTGGGACAGCCTGTACATAAACATATTTATGTGATTCTTTTGGTGGAAAATAGATCACATGACATGAACTATTCAGTATATGTCCATGTCGTGTATTTTTTGGCTATAAAAATCGACTATTCAATATTCATCGCTAGTGACGTCGCTATAACACCGCTGAAATGATATTCATATACAAATATATGTCGAACAAGGATGGCAATTTTAAACTGGTATATAGATGTAAGGTACCTTACATTACAACACATTTAAAAAATCAATGGTATGTTGATGCCATGGCGACAAGCTTTAATATCCTCCAAAACCTTTAAATTTGACTCAGATTTTACCCATTTTCGATTAATTTGAAGGATATTAAAGCTGTTTGCCATGGCATGCGGACACCATTGACTTTTGAAATGTCTTTTAATGTAAAGTTCATCTATATAAACCAACATTATAACATGGTTTATCAATTCACATTGAGTCAAAATATTTTTTTAATGATGATAACATGTCATTTTTGTGCCAATTTTGCGAAAAAATGACCAAAATGGCCTAGGCCTATTTTGGCCAACTTGTCTTTTTCAAAAGGTCACAGTTCAAAAACTATTGATCTACGATCAAAGTTGTGATTGACTTTTTTGTTTAAAACACTCATCCCAACAATATAATATACTTTTTTATAGTCAATAGCTCATTTTTTAGTTTTTTTACCATGTTAAATTTAGTTTTTGACTTCCCATTGAAACACATGTGACCTTTGACCCTAAATCGAGGTCTAGGGTCATAATGTGCAACCTACGAACGTGGGATAAGGTAAAATATTGATCAGGCATATATTAGCTTCATTTTAAGCCACATTTCATCTGTGCCCTACATGGAGAGTGCTAGATTTGTTTTCTGAAGGAATAAAACATGCACGGCCTATTATAGTCTAAGTGGCGACTCGCCCGTTTCGAATGAAGCCATGCGTCTGCTGCATTTTCACCCTGTTTCTTTGTGTTAGGGTGAAAAGTGCGTGCCGCCGTTTACCGACGCGTAATTAAGCGTAGTGTGTGGCGTCGTAGTACGCGTTCCTTGCGCAGCGGTGCATCAGAGATTTTGTCAGGCTAATCAAGCTATCTGTCCGGCCCGTGATACATGAGAGAACGGCACTAGCCCTCCTCTCGTCATGCTCGTAGGGCCACTATCACTATCCAGGGAAATACTATACTAAGATAGAATATAGAAACACTGAGTCAGCCATCCTAGCCGAGTCAGACTCCACGGGTTCGGTTCTCGGGTTGGTCGGTCCTCGGATGGGGAGCAATTTTTCTAGGATTATAGATAGAATAGTCCTAAAGGTAGGACAAAACAGCACGGGCTTGGGCTGGGGAACCGTGTTAGAAGCATTTTATATGATGGGCAAAAGGTTAAAGAAGTCCTTTCTTAGTTCCCTCTTCATAAACAGCGTTACCCATGGTTATCTTCATTCGTGCTCCTATTATTATTAAAAAGCTCTATTTTAATCGTAAATACGTATCGTAATGAAAGAGTTCCCAACTATTAAGGAGATAATTAATCGAAATGAATAGGGCAAGCTATGTATGCCCTATGGGAACGTGCCCCCTAATGATTTTTGGGGGAAGGGAAGGAAAGGGAGGTAAAGAAGTGGAAAAGAAAGGGGAAAGAAAGGGAAAATAAAAGAAAGGGGAAAGAAAGGAAGACTAATTGAAAAGAAAGAACAAATTAATGATTTTGGAAGATTTGTAATTCGTAAACCAGATATTTGCACTCAGGAAGAACGTAATGTTTGTGTTTGCAAAATTTGGTTAACAGTGATATTCAACTTGTTTGTATTATATTTATTTTTCATAGTGTTTAGACCACAAAATGTGTTTAATACGCGGAAAAATTACTGGTTTATCTGGTATTTCTAAATGATAAAAATGACAGCTCCAATTTAGGGAGGTTCGCTACCTTGAACCCCACCAGGGATATTCCATTCCCCCGGCCCATCCATGATCCACCCCGACCCCCTCCCCCGTCAATCACGCTGCACCCGACCCCTATGTAGGCCTCTACGAACGGTTTGACACTTTTATAAAGGAAAAATCAAAATCGTCATATAAGAAAGAACCGTACGAATCTTGCATATGGAGAACTATGAACATGTTCTTAGTTTTCCATAGGCCTAAGTCATTACAGGCCTATAGTATTTAAAGATGTGTCGTCTTTACGTATTGAACTTAGGATCGATGACCTGTAATGACAATTTGACAGTGTCGGTAAAAACATTAACAAACAAACAAACACCCACCCTGCAAACAAACACCCCAACAAACAAACAAATAACAAACAAACCCCCAAACCAACAACAACAACAATGCCCACCCCCACCCCAACTGTGAAAGTAAAAGTACATGGTTAATTTAATGATTGCTATCTTCAGTAGAAAGCATGCATAACAATGGCACCATGTTAGCTAATTGGAATGTTTACATCGCTTCAAGATTGCTATCTTAAGTAGATAGCAAATAAATTGATTTTATGTTGTACGTATATAAATAGCAGATATAAACAATAGCCTAACAGACATTATTGACAAGGTAGTGAACTGAGCGATTAGAAATCAAACTGGTAACTCTTTACAAAGAGCTCTGATGGACCAATTATCAAAAGCAAACAAAAATTCACATCTCCGCTTCGCGGGATTGTTGCTTCCGGATTGCTTTGCCGCGCGCGGAAAAGCAAAAATATTTCAGCATTTCCATAAGCGGGGCCATCAAAATGCCCGCTAGCGCGATAGCGGTATCCCAGCAACCACAGAACGTTTCCGCAACGTTGCACCTAGGTTGCAGTTAGGTTGCGTCATTTAAGGGGGCTGTCAAGTGTCATTTCGTATTTTCCAGGAATTTCACTTTTCTTCATTTTTCAAAACTTCAGAGTGTTATCTATCAGTACATGCAAAGAAATTTTCAATTTTGAAATTCCAAAAGCCTATTTAGAAGGATTTAAATCCCTTATTGTGATCATTGACAAAGTAGAATGAAAAAGTCTGCCCGCAGGGGATCAGCGAAACTCCCATGCGCCGCGTATCCCGTGTTTTGTTTTTCACGCAAATTGGCACGCGCCAGTTCGCTTAAAATACGCGACGCTGTTATTTCGAAAGCCGTCAGTGCGTGCTGCGTTACCCGCTATGTTTTGCCGCGTTTGAGGGCTTGTTCATACGCATTGTTTACGCATCGGAGGCCCGACTTATCAAACCGTCATTTTTGCCGGGGTGTGGCTGAGCCTGAAAGCAAGTAGGCCTATTAGTAAA
The DNA here is from genome assembly GCA_035610835.1 of Ophiura sarsii. Taxonomy (NCBI): domain Eukaryota; kingdom Metazoa; phylum Echinodermata; class Ophiuroidea; order Amphilepidida; family Ophiuridae; genus Ophiura; species Ophiura sarsii. The sequence continues at coordinate 72,575,326 of CM069441.1, read as the reverse complement.
ACAAGGCTTTAGCACAAGCGTTAGTGTCAAGGAGTTTGGAAAGAGAGAAGGAAAAAAGATAAAAAATAAAGGACAGAGAAAGATTTTGAATCCATGATCGGAGTGAAACATTGTAAGGAGATCAAAAAGACTTACACCGGGTTTTATCCGAAGACGTTAATGTTTTGTTTTTGTTTGGCCTTTCGATGTTGTACAAGTCCGTTCCACCCGCCCGTCCATCCAATAGGCCTACCTGTTTATCTATTTATTGTCATTACTGAATATGGTAGGCCTATTACTTCGTATCGTTGTTAAGTTAGCTAGTTCTCAGTTAGTTCAACTCGGTGTACTAATTTGTCATTCAGTTATATCAAACATAATATCAATTATAAGTGCCGTTTTACCTAGGCCTACATGGGCATGATCGGAGAAGCATCCCCGGGCCGATGAGCCGATGCTATCAAATGGTTCACATGGTTATCTCATAATAGTCTAACTTTGTATAGTACATGTATTAGCACACGCGGCAATCAAACACACGACATGTGGAGTTGGGGGGGGGGGTGTATAGGGCCATGGGGAGCAGGGATGGACAGCCTCTCCTGGCATGTATTTTAATATACTATCCATTATAAGCTCATTTATTCAGTTGCGTTCGGGTCTAAGGCCCCGCTGTTAGGCCTACGGTTTGGTTGGTGACATGCCATATAAGACAAAATAAGTTCCAAGATAACCAGAAGTAGGCCTATACGGCCAAACAAGTCATGTTTCTATAAAATGTCATAGTTAAATTGAATAATATAAAATTCTGGAACATTCCAAATGAAATTCGGACTGAACAAAGAACAAAGATCTTCCCATTTCGATCGCTAAATGCCCATCATTCATATTTTGAATCAATGAAACGTCCGAATGTTCTAGACTGAAAGCAAAGGTGGAAGGGATGGGATTATGGTGGGAGAGGATGCTCTATATTTCTGCCCCTCGGACCCACCCCAATAAAAAAAATAGGGTAACATCGGTTTGGTTTATCACGAAGTTATGAGATGTAAACAATAGGCCTGATTAATTAAATGTGTGGTTGCACCTTTGATATCCTTGTACTTTTGTGTCCTCTCAATAAAAAAATTTCAATCTAGGTATAGGTGACAAGGCAATTCATAGGGATAGCCAATAAATAATAAAACCATGCCGTAATGGAAATACCGAATACTGTATAGGCCTAGCACTAGAGCTAATTGTTAAATAATGACCGTGTTTTCAACGTTATCATTGTTATCTTCAGTAGATAGCAAACTACTTTTATAAGAGATCCAACCGAAATGCTTAATAGAGCTATTGTTATAACACTGAACAATCACTATTTAATAATTATCTTTGGTAGATAGCAATTCAAATCAATTTTAAAAGGATCCAAGTCCATTCTAATGGAAAATACTCATCATTTAACTACTGTGAAATGTGCTCCATTACCCGCCAGTGGCGTATCTGATGAGATCGCTTGTCAGAGGGGGAAATGGTATCTTCCCGGTAGGCTTTAACTTTACAGGCTGAGGATTGCCGCCGCCGCCGAGTCCGACATTTGAAAACGGGGAAAAAATTCGCACGGTCACAAAATTTCGCGAAGTCACAAATTTTCGCACGGTCACAAAATTTCGCACGGTCACAAAATTTCGCACAGTCACAAATTTTCGCACGGCCACACAATTTTAGTAACCGGCCCTGAGAGGCCCAAAACCAAGTGGCCCATGTGGCGATCGCCACAACGCCACAGTGGCCAGTCCGCCCCTGCTTGCTCCCCCAACCCACTGTATTTACAGAAAATAAAACCTTTTAGCCCGGTAGTTTGAGCTGTTCTACCCGGTCAAATCCGTCGAGGGGGACACTCTGCTGATACGCTACTGTTACTCGTTCGCTTGACAGTTTACCCATAGACAATTCATATAGTCATTTTACAAACCGTTAAATTTATTTTCTTGCTTCATTAAACATTAGACCTATCGGACATATATTTCAGTTTCTTTTTCGGTGGCGCTGGCATAACGAGGATCAAGTTCAGGTGGCATGTTGTGGCCTTTTACTATTTATGATGAAATTACAATTCATGACGTGACTCATATTAATCATGTTAATCAGAAGCTTACCCGATTCCGTCTCTTATATCTGAGGTAGAAGAAGAGAAACCATGTAGGCCTAGAGCCTACCAAACGACAGGTCTTAAATTAAATCTTCATCCCATTTCTTGCTTTCTCTCTGTTTCCAATTTTTCTCTCTCCTTTACTAAGTCCTTTATCTAGGATAGGTGTTGATTTTTACACCCAGACTACTCACTAATCCCGCCACGGTGCATTTTTAAATGATCACATTGATAAAGACTCGACTACACTGGCCTATAATGATAAACTCTATGATTAGCCGCAGAGTGTTGCGCACAGAAATTAATACACGAGCGTCTAAATCTTTGTCAACCGGTTCAACGCGCACGCGTCACCATTTATTTTGCCAACTCAAAACATTCCGCGCGCGTCTGCGCTCATTGTCGATTAACGCACGCGCTTGAATGCGTTACGCTTCCCGGAAATTGTGAACGCACTTCGAATGCGAATAAAATGGTATGGCTTCTTTTTCAAACTCGACATCATGAAAAAGGTGTTTTTTAACACACATTTGAGGTTATTTTGATACCAAGAAAAGAACGGTTTGTAATGAAACTTTGCACGAAGTTGAGGATTTATATGTTTCCCACAATATCTAAAGAACAGGATTTGAAATACGTGTATTTCCCCTTAAACCATGATCAAACGGCGGTATTGTCACTTTTCACATTCATCGGTTGATTTCTTTATGTTCATTTTTGAGTAAAACTACGATTTACAGACACGATAACTCAATACAAACTGCATCTGATGGACAGCAAGTAAGTTTAACGCAACAACCATGATCTTCCCCAGGTTCAATTTTTTTGTTTTTTTGTTTTAGGCCTATTTCCCGATTTTTCGGATCATTTTGTGGAAATTCACGTTTGTTGTATTTAAAAATCCCATTTTGTTGCCTTATTTGGTCAATAAATAAAAAAATATCTCAGATATCAAAAAACAAAAAAAATGGAACCCGGGTAATTTTCTTAAGATTACAAAAATCGTAAAAGGACAGATTTTCAGAAAATATTTTTTTGGTTACCTTGTCCGAATTGAAGACTGGTCTAAATTCTCGTTTTTTATGATTTTCTCCAAAATGGTTCTTTTTAGAGCAATTTTATGTTCATGGTTAGATTTATTGAACCCTTTCCTTCAAAAAAATGTATACTTGTATATGGAATATATGAATAATTACGTAGTTACGGCAGTTTTACGGAAGCTATTTCTGACACTTGACAGCCCCCTTAAAACGTTTTAACAACGTTTTTAAAACGTTACGGTTTGGTTGTGATTTGGTTGTTTTAAGTTGGTCCGTTGAAACGTGAGCAAAACGTTCTCTGAACGTTGCAGTTTAGTTCTAGTTTGGTTGCACTTAAGTAGTTGTGGTTAGGTTGTCATTATATACGTTCTTACAACGTTATTATGCATGACGTTGCGGTTTGATTGTTTTAGGTTGGTTCTTGGAAACGTGATTAAAACGTTCTCTGAACGTTGCATGTTGATCATCGGAAACGCTTACATAATGTTTTAACAACGTTGTAACACTCAAATAGTTTGTTGTTTTAGTTTAATCCTTTAAACGTGAAACAGATGTTCCCTGAACGTTGTAGTTTAAGTTCTAGTTTGGTTGCACTAAGGTTCTGGTTAGGTTGTCATTAAAAACGTTCTTACAGCGTTATTATAACGTTGCGGGTTGTTTGTTTTAAGTACCAAATCACACCCAAACCGCAACGGCATAATAACGTTGTAGAAACATTTTAATGATAGCCTAACCACAACCTAAGTGCAACCAAACTAGAACTTAACTGCAACTTTCAGAAAACGTTTTGCTCACGTTTCCCTGGACCAACGTAAAACAACTGTCACGGTAAATAAGACCTTGGCATAAGACTAATGTGTTTTCCCCTGTAGGATAGAGTAGTAACTAGTGCCTAGACTAAATCAAGTCTGAAATCAATTGTTTAACTATTTGTTTGCACCATTGTGTTGTAGAGTGGGTTTTCCCCTCATTAGATATGCGGGGAGGGCTTGAATATGGTACAGGAAAAGGTAGCTCATTAACATAATTTCCGTGATACCCATCGTGTTGGAGCATGCGATTCATGTAATCGTGTAGTATTTGTCCTCCCCGATAGGAATACCGCTGTTGGCATATTAAAAATGTGTGCTAAATACCCCAATTACGCAAAACAAAACATCAGTCCCTATAAAACTTAGTTAGTTATAGCATATACCAAATGTAGCATCACTGTCCATTCAATGAACGTCATTTGTATATCGATTCCTTTATCCGTTGTCTATTATTTGCAAAGACGTTATTGAAATGGGCAGATGGGTTGCCATTTCGTAGCTTTGGAATCAAGGATATTGGCTGAACACATTCTTAGAGAAATCGATTTAATACCTGAAATCATACAATTACGCCTAAATATGTCAACAGAATCGGTACCAAAAGGGAATTGAATAGGGGTGTTGCTGTTTTGAATCCACATTATAGTTCTTATTGTAGGATAACGAAAATCCACCCAGGCCTATATAATAACGTGATATAACGTTGCTTGTTTGTTTTTTGTATTTTGTGTATAAAGCGCAAACGTGAACAATTATAACTCAACAGACATATACGAGGTTAATGAAATGAGTGATTATAGAAATCAATCTGGTAACCCAACAAAGAGTTTGATGGGCCAATTTATTCTATGGTTCAAGTGCATCAACTAAGAAAACATGCAAAATAAAATACAAGAAACACAAATAATAGTTAAAAGTGACAATGAAAGTGACATAAGAATAAGATAAAAAAAACCTGACATAGAGAACAATATCCGATCTAAATAAAAGAAAAATACATTTCTGGAGGTCAATGAAATCAAGAGAACCTAAACAACGGACTCGGGATGAGGGAAATGTCAGTATGAAGGCCTTGAGCATGTTGAGCGAATTTGCTTAAAACTACGCAATAACACTGTCGTTATGATGATAATTTACGGTACCAAGTCCTACAGGTGGGTATATGGATAAGTTTTAAGAAAATCTTGTGGCAAATATCAATGATTAGACAAATATAAATGCGGCCATTTATTGTGTGATATTGTTGAGGCCTACATTTAGGAAGATTTTAGCCGAACTTCTAACAGTTTACAGATTTCCTTGTTTTGTAGGGGTAGGGATTACATTGCTTTCCTCAGCAGATAGCTTTTTGGTGTGTTTAATAAAGAGCAAATGTCAACAATAGCCCAACAAACATTAACAAAGTTAATGGACTGACTGATTACAAATCAAATGGGTAACTCTCTACAGAGAGCTGGGCCAATCGATTGGTTCACTGCAACTCAGAAAATAATCAAAATACAAGTTAACACAATTGGGCTAGTAAAAAACCCAATGAAAGTGGCGTGGGACAGGAATAAGATAAAAACCCAAACATAGAGAACAGCATCAAAAAACTTAAGAGAAGACAAATAATATCTGGAAATCATTTACATCGAGAGAGCTTATAGCCAACATACACTGACTAGTTGGAGAGAAAGTGTCTGTTAACACGACACTTAAAAGATTGGAGTTCTTCCTCTAGGATGTTGCCAACAACATTGTCTGAAACACTGTTCCAGGCTGCATGGATGAAGGTTCTGTCTTAGCAGCACGTGCTGGCAGTCGGCAATGAAAGGGCACTGAGCTGGCATTGCAACACTGTAGGCATCGGGGAGCAACGCTGCTAAATCTTGTGGAGAGTGGTTGGTATGCATTGATATTGATAGATCTATATATATTACATGGCTTTCTTGAGCAGATAGCACCCATACATTACATTGCTTTCTTCAGCAGATAGCGGCCTATTACATTGCTTTCTTCAGTAGATAGCACCCATATATTATATACATTGCTTTCTTCAGTAGATAGCAACCATATTACTATCGTCATCAGATATAACATCCATATCACAATAATTATTTACCGTTACTTAACTTTACAGAAAATTGAAATGTTTTATTTACCAAAATGTATAATGTTACCTGAAACTGCGATGTGAAAAATGATTGTTTATATATTGTTTATTTAGCAGTTGTGATTTTAGAACTAGAGATCTGCCACATCAAGTAATTTGTATTGACGTTGATCTTTTTCTTTTAGTTATCTAAAGACAGGTTCACCTCTTTAAAAAATTGTCAGTCTTGACATTATATTTCACGCATTATTTGGTCTTAAAACAGCATTTAAGATTTTTGTCTAGGATTTTCAACTGAAAAAACACACATAAAAACACACACCACAACAAACAAACTCATAATATGGCTAAGATTGCTACAAATATGCATAGGAGGCATACGTGAAACAAATTATTTACTAAATATCAAAACGATGTCGTATCTACCAATAATGTATGAACAATATAAATACACACATTTCAAATTTTAAAAAAATTGATTAATATAATGAGGTGTTCTGTTAGGGAGCGATCACTTAATATGACAGGGGGCGATGGGCATTTTCCATTTTTTTTATCCTTTTTTTTGGGATTCCCCCACTATTTTCTGTCAAAATTTTCGGGTTCCCCCCTAATAATGTAGAAAATAATTGACTTTGACTTTTTAGGGAACTATTTTCACAATAAAGGTTTTATTCATGTATTTTTAGTGACAGCGCCTACATGTATAGGCTCTATGAACATTCTCAACAGGCTGTACATTGTGTTAAAAAGATAACATCATCCATTGGTAATATTGGTCGTGTTATCTTAATACGTAACTTTTATGTATTTAAATACTTCCACATACTGAGTACAAGACAAAAGCATACTTTTATTATTTTATTTACAGTATCATACCATATACTTTCTCATCTGCAAACTTGACATGGCTATAACAACTAGACACATATTTCACAATCTGTTGGTTTTTTTTCTAAACGATTGGACATGTTCTCTGTAATGAAATAGTTATTATAAAATTGTGTTCAATACTGTAACATACTTTATACAAACCAAAAACCAATATTATGTTAATTAATTTAAATCAAAAAACACAAAAACAAAACAAATATCATGTTGCTGCTTCCACGTGGGATATCATGTATATCCATTGCTTGTTACCTTTCCGTCTGTCTATTTTTGTATGTTTTTCTGTTATGTTAAACTTATGTTATGTTAAACTTATAATTGTGTTATTGTAATTTGTCTATTCTTCTGTAATAGAGTGTAAGCTTTGTTTAAGGGGGTGCAACAACATCAGGCTTTTGCTTTTAGTTGTTCCTCCTCCATCAGTAGTAGTATTGTGGAGATCCCGCCTCTTGTTTCAGGCGCACCCCTTCAGCTGCAAACGTGCTGTTGAAGGGTCGATTTTACATATTTTTACGTATTTACAAGTTTTTCGTATTTACAAGTTTTTTCCTGTAACCTAGGAAATTGAGTATACAGACACAGACCGGGATGATCCCCTACTCTTTACGAAGGAGTCTGTGACCTTTTAACGTGCTCGGATTATTGCACTTCCGATGCACGAGACCACCATTTATACGTGACTTCTGAACCACGAGACAATTGAGACTAAGTACCTTGCCTAAGGATACAAACATGTTGGCCGAAGTGGGGCTCGAACTCACAACCTTTGCATCGTGAGACCGACGTCTTATCCACTAGACCACACACGCTCCCTTTCATATTACTTGTTAAATTGTCATTGTATTTTGTCCCTGTTGATATGATGGAAAATAAATATTGAATTGAAAAAATAAATATTGAATTGAATTGAAAAAACAAAGACATATATCATCTACTATTAAACAGGTGTAACAGTTTGCAAAATGTGGGATTTCAGAAGGGACAAATATGTTACAAAATTGCGCCAAATGCATCTTTGTATAAAATACATAATAATTATTTCCTTTGTAAACAAATCATGTATATTTTCAACAACCATTTCAGAATCTTGTAAATGCATTTTTCCAGCTCCCAGCTCTTCTACCACCTCTAGTTACAACAATCTGCATTTGGTCTTCATCTTCTGTATCTGATCCAAACATAGATACGTAAAATAGATACCCAATTCGTTATTCCACAACAACATGATCAATAAAATAACTTGAAAAAATTGCAAAATAATGTTTAAATATTGTAGGCATAACACATTTTTTTTGCATTTGCATCAATTGGGTACTAGCATAGATAGTGAGTGCAAAATAACAAATTTTAAAGAAATATTGTAAACATCATATTCATAATTATACTTGTCATGTTCTTGGTTTGCTTGAGGTTGATATCGTGAAAGAGTCAAAATCATATTTTAGGAGGGTCAAAGCTGTTTGCATGAATAATGTGATTAATGATTAAGGGCAATTCCACACTAAAGCAGACATGACGCAGAGTTTTCATAAAAACCATGTCACGTGTGAAACCCATGTCCATTTTCCGTCCTTCCGTCGCAGACCTACTTAAATACGCATATTTCAGGAACGAAAAATATTAATGAAAAAATAAAAGTGAACATTGAAGGTACTTGCTCATCTAAATACTATTTGTGGCGACTCTGTCTGTCCGTTCAACGCCTTTGGGTATAGATTCCTGCCCATCTATCTATACAATCGCTATGCACAGGGATCTTCGCCCCACGTAGACAACAAACTGTTGCTACGCGCTCGCGTATAAACAAAACAAAACAAAACATGGCGCACGCGTTTGTCGGCGCACGCGAAATGGCGCAGACCGTAAGGTGCGTACGCGTTCGTGGCGCAAACTGGGTCTTTTCATGGGGCGGGTAAAAGGACGGAATCTCATTTTGAGCAGCTTGGTGCTAAGCATAGATGAAAGGAACCGACAATTTGGAACCCGGTAGTATATATTTTACGGAATAAATCGTATTGGAAACTGGAAACCAATGCTTAGCACCAAGCTGCCGAAAGTTGGATTCAAAAGGAAGCCGTCCGGTGGCTTACAAAGACTAAAGAGAGAAAAAGGCCCGGGTGGGGGCGGTACTGGAATAGTGAAGAGGATAGGGGTACGGTGTGCGGCTGCGCAGTCTGAAAACAGAGGCTTACTGAACTGAACGGGCACCAAAACAGGGGATTACCGAACTGAACGGGCACCGAAATAGGAGGTTTTAGAGAACTGAATTCTTGGACAAAATTGTGTGTCTTATAAACTGAATTTTAGGCAAAATGTTGCCTTATGAACTGAACGGGCACCAAAAACAGAGGCTTACCGAACTGAACGGTCGCCGAAATTGGGGTCTTAGAGAACTGAATTCTTATACAAAATTGTGTCTTATAAACTGAATTTGAGGCATAATGTTGCCTTATGAACTGAATTTGGGATATAAGGGAACTGCCAATGGATAAAAAGGGGGTCTTATGGAACTGCCAGTGGATGAAAAGGGGGTCTTACGGAGCGGCCGAAAGGGGTGAAAAAGGGTTCTTGACAGCCGCACATACCCGTATGGCCAATATACGTGAGTAATACCCCCCCCCCCCCGGGAAAAAGGACTCCAATTATCTTTAACTCCCAGGCGTGTTTTTGTATGAGTTAAACTATATGCATATGATCAGGAGGTAAAAAGGGTTAGATGGCGGTTAGGGTTAATAAAGGAACTGGGAGCGTAAACCGTAGGCCTTCATCCAGGAACACATTATGTGTTAAACATGTTATTGTTAAAGTGATTGCAAATTACGGTATGATGTCAGTGCCTCAACATCCCATCGCGGACCCATATGCGCAGGCCACAACGGGCCCTCATCATGCCTATCATGGGATGTCTTTTATATGAATGGAAATGTTACAGGGACATGTATAAATATAAAGGGATGGTGTGAGCAAACATTTAGCTCCAATTATATCTTTAACTTTCGGGCATGTTTTTGTCCCGGTTTTTATGAGTTAAACTATGCATCATGATCAGGATGAAAAGAGTCAAATGATGGGGGGGGGGGGGGGGGGGGGGGGGCTTCAGTCTGCATGCGCCAGGAATCAAACCCAGACCTTGAGCGTGCGAGTGTGTACAGTGTAAAGTTGTAGTTTAACACTATAGCAATTCGGATAGGCCCTAGGCCAATCATGGGATGTCTGTTATATAAATGGGAATTTTACATGGATATCGGTGTGCGCAAACATGCATGCTTACGGAGGAACAATCAATGTCGACACACAGTTATCAAGACTGGGCACAGATGACGATAGACCCCTCCTCTCGCTGACTCTAAAACTAAAAGACCTCTGAACTTAGACTCCAATATAAAACCCTGACCCTAGGCCTAATATTAATAACACATGTAGGCCTACTGAATTACATGGATATGCACATGGGGAACATGAGGTTCCTGTATTATGGGGATTCGGAATATTAATGGCACCTGTGATAACTGAATCTTAAGATTATACACATCCCATAAACTCCCAACCCGAGAACCGCCCAAACCCACGAACCGCGAATTCTAGTCTATATACTAATTTTCGGTCCCTCGGTTTATTAGATAGTTCAATATAATTTTACACTCGCGTCCCTCTTCAACTGAAAAAGCGTGGTAATTGCGCCTCTAATAGACGAGCTAATTAGATAGTTCAATGCCAGTATTTTCCCGTTTTCAGACATGCGCAGAAAGGATCACAGATGATAATCCGAAATGTTGAATTTCTTTTACTCGGGTAGCTACTGTTCGGGCAAAAATTGTGGTTTTCGGAGTGAGTGATGACATATGGTCTTCACCCAAAATATTTTCATCAGGGATATAGCTACATTTCTGTATATGCGGCCGTTTGTTATTCTTAAAGATCGCATGAGTACAAGCATTTTTACGTGACTAAACGTCCGACAAATAACATTATTTTACGACATTTTCTAAATGTAAATAAAAACTCTTACACAGATCTTAACGTGACACTTTCGCATTAGTAACATAGATGAACGCGTAGTTTGCTAACGATAAAGAAACTGTGGCGGTACCATAACAACCGTTCCTATGTTGAAGCTGCGCGGCCGCGTTTATCATGACACGCGCGATTCGGCGCACACGTAATGACGCATACAAAGTGTATACGCGTTTGTGGCGCAAACTGCACATTTTAACGTGGCAGGGTGAAAGCAGGCAGTCCGTACACTCTTAGAAAAAGGATGCTTCAGGCTTCAGGGGTTCTTGGCTGTCCCGTATGGAACCCTTTATATCACCTTAAAAGGTTCCAAAAAAGAACCATTTTAAAGTTCAAAATGGGCAAAATATGGGCAAACATTGGTCTTCTACAGAACCTTTTGGGGCCTTTAAAATCAAAGAACCTTTAAACCATATACGGGACAGCCAAGAACCCTTCTGAAGCACCCTTTTTTCTAATAGTGTACCCTAAGCCAGCTCCTTATCTCCGCACTTCCCTTACTTGATAATCTGGATATAAGGGCACATGGGGCATCTGGATAAACGGAACGTGTGGTACATTATCATGATTATTAAAGAGTGTCTGGATTATTAAGGGCATCCGTGTGGTATCTGGATTACGGGGTTCACTATAAAACGAGTCTCAAATTACCTGGATATATACTTATGCGCAGGTGGGCCACCTGTGATAACTGGATTTTAAGGGTGTACACTCAGGTAGTATCTCGGGAGGCTTTATAGAACACAGCAAACATGACAAAGGGACTACATACTATACGTTAAGGCCCCACATGTCTATCGGAGGAATAATGTATTTAATGTAAATAGGCCAAACAAAACCCGGATGGCACACATTGTGCTCAAGTACAAGCGTGGAATGGTGCAAGTAATCTTGATGATAGACTCCGCCGACCATAAAACTAAACGACCGACTATAAAACTATAATAACGCTCAGAACGTAGGCCTACTGAATTACCTGGATACTGTATGTGCATGGGCAGTGGGCCAGTGGCGACACCAGCACCAAAAAGGAGGAAAACGGGATGGCGGGGCAATAAAATAATCGGGGGAGACATTTAAAAGCTAATTTTAAGTAACTTTCAATTTTGACATTAAAATTCAACTTTTTATTATTTGGGGTACAAAATAGGTAGAGACATGCGCTGACAGACAGGAGGTAAT
>CM069441.1:72490240-72563076 GCA_035610835.1 Ophiura sarsii | reverse complement strand
CACACCTGTTGGTGAAGAATAGCACCACTACACACCTGTTTTGGTGCATAGTTGAGAAAAGCTAGTTTGGTGCTGGGTGTGACGCGACCAGCTCAAGCATAGTCTGTTTTACTACAGCGGTAATACTGGCGTATTGCGTTTCTTTTATGTAAGTTGCTGTTTACAGTATGCTTTTTCATATAAACATGATATTAATGTTGAATTATATTTTGGAGAAATGTCCTAGCAAAATATTGAATGAAACCGGAAATTGTTGTGAAATTGTTTGGACATTGCTTTAACCTGAATGTTATACGACCATGTGATGTTAATTTAATTCAAAAAGGGATTGAATTAATTATGGCATATTTTATGGGTTTGGAATTATGACTTTTTAATTAATTTTCCATTCACACTCTTATACCCCTCAGACGACCGGGTATTATAAACCTTGTTTACCCTTTTGTAATTATTTTGGTAAATACACATGTCGTCTCATTTACTCTGTTGGGAAGTGACAAATGAGCGAATCAATTTGAATGTAAATAAGGGGGCTATCATTTTCTTGGGAGGGGGCGGGGGGGGGGGGGGGGGGTCACAAATATGTTAATGCCGTTGTTAATAAATTTATAACCCCCCTATCCGATACAAAATAATTTTATGACCCCCCCCCCGGCCTATCGAAGTTAGATTTTGTTATGACTAAAATAGCAAATAATGAAAAAATAACAGGAAAGGTGTTGTAATTATGTACATTTATAAGGGATATGCTTAGATGAATGCGCGCGACACCAACAACGTAATATGGTTAGCTGGGATACCATTATTTAATCGTATTTCCGCTTCGCGCGCGGGAAAGAACATATTTTTTAATACTCCGCTAGCGGAGTCATCGAAATATTCTTTAAATGCCCGCTTGCGGAATACCATTATTTGTTCACATTTCCGCCTCGCGGAGTTGTCGCTTTTGAATTGCTTTTCCGCGCGTGCAATTATTAATGATCTTTGCGATCTCCTTATTCTTAACACCTTAGGCCCTATTCCACTGTTGACACTCGTTTTGGTGATGTTTTTAATATCTAATTTTAATATCCGTTTGCAATTTTGTCAAAATAAAACATGGCCGACAGCGGCAATGCATTATGGGGCATGACATTTGACTTTGGCGGGAAATATAATCAACATGGATTTGATATAATTATACTTCCGTTGAGTGTTGAAAAATAATATGTCCATGTAATCCAAGTAGATTTCCAGACATGATTCCTTTTTTTTGCCGGTCTGTTTTCAATTTACAGCCCGCCGTTAATTTGGTTTGGTTTCATTATATAACAATTATCTACGCCTAGAAGACGCTCAGGAGACGTCCATATCCAACATCGCATGGTTGCATTTCATCTACTCAAGAATCCCGCCGGTAATATGATTTGGTTTCATTATATAACAATTATCTACGCCTAAAAGACGCTCAGGAGACGTCCATATCCAACATCGCATGGTTGCATTTCATCTACGCATCTTTTTCTACGGAGTGATCATCATGAGTGATACATAACAACGAATGCTAACGAACTCAGAACGTTGTTGACAACACTCGCGTACACGCATGGCCATGCAGTGAAATATAATCGATTACAAATCAACCATTACAGTAAAGAGCTCTGGGGGTTTCACAATTCAATCTTTATGTAACTTTTGGCTGAATAAATATAATTATTATTATTAAGATAACAAAAACAGTTGAGCATCTATGATTTAATTCTAGCGTCAGTTTTAATTTGCTAAAAAATCAATACTTTACAGATCTAGTGACAATTACTTCAAAATCATGTTTTTAGAATGAAAATAAACTAGCTAGCGAACAATCTACTTTCAACCTAAAAACCATGATGTTTATTTAAGTAATTAGGAATCGTATCGCTCTGTGACTCGGGATATAGGGGGCCTATTATGATTTATGATCAAAAATGTAAATCTGCAAGAAAATCTACTTTCTAAAAAAATCATGGATAGAAGAGATCACATAATATTCCTTTAATATAAATTTCAAATCAAATCATTCAAAATACTAAATTACACATTGCAATACCGAATATTTCAATGTGCATCATACAGATATCACGGTTATTATAATTATGCTGAATCATTACATTTGTAACTTGCAGCTAAAAGGATAATTATAGGCCCCTATACTTAATAAGCTGGTTATTTATGTCATATCGTCGATCCGATTTAACGCCTCTTTTATTTTACCACAAACGTATAGGTATCGCATGCTTTACAGCTATGTATTGTATGCAATTAGCTTTATGAACAAAACTATTTTTATTTCATCAAATGTAAACATTTCAGATAACCAATTACCATGGTTTGGATCTGACTGGCAGCAACCTGTGCTTAGACATAGCATGACTCTGTGGGTGGATGTGACAACGCATAATGGTTGACCAGCCATTGCTCAAGAGAGATTGGGACCTAAACAAGCTACTTTGAATGTTTGACTTGGTTGTCATGGGTTGTCTACATGAATGTCCAAGTGGTCAAGAAACCTTTTGTTTTGAGGTACGTCTAAATTTGGTGTCTGGATTATTATGCTTGAACTCCTAATCCTAATACAACCCTTCACAGTTACAGAGTGTGCATATGCTCAGACTTCTAAAATCATTGGCCGCCATTTTAAATTGCGAATAAACATTTTCTATGAGTGAAAAGTGCTGAATCATGTTTGTTTACCCGCAATTCAAAATGGCGGCGGAAACCGTGAAGGAGTGTTATTAGGTCGGTCGTAAGTGCTTCAATTTTATACCAAAAACATGGGGGTGCCATAATGTGAAGGTGGGGTTTACCGCTGACCTAAATACATGCAATGTTTAAACATTTGTCTTTGTTTGTGGCATGGCGAGAGGGGGGTCAAAAAAGTTTTGATATACCAAAAATTAAATTATCCAGCCCCCCCACCAAAGTATTTATGAACGGTCCCTTACCCCCACAAAAGTGATTGTTTTGAAGCAGAAGACATCTAGATCTTCAATAAAAACAATGATTTGAACGAATCAGTTTGCTCTAAAGGTGAAGAAAATTAACACAAACTTGACCTCTTAACCACGCAAAGCAATAGGGAACTGATTTGGTGGTGTGGGGCCTGTAGGATTTAAGTTCGAGCCCCACGACGGCCAATGTGTAGAACATGGGCAAGCACTTCACCTTACTTTGTTGACCTGAGCGCATTGGGTAGCTAGGGGATATCGCAATCTAAGTGCTAATAGGTTTGCGCCAATCAGTTCAACAGCCTATAGTTTAAAGGCATATTATGTGATCTTTTCCAGAGAGCGCCCTCTATTCATCATTTTTTTCAGAAAGTAGATTTTCTTGCAGATTTACATTTCTGATCATAAATCGTACATACATTCCAAGTTACAGAGCGATACGATTCCTAATTACCTCAAAATCATGGTTTTAGAGTGAATTTTGAGTGAAAATATAAACTGTCGTGTTATCACGACAGTTTATTTTCACTCTAAAACCATGATTTTGAAGTAATTAAGAACCGTATCGCCCTGTAACTTGGAATGTATGTACAATTTATGATCAGAAATGTAAATCTGCAAGAAAATCTGCTTTCAATTTTTTTTTCGATGTTGAGGGCGTTCCCTGGAAAGGTCACATAATATACCTTTAAAGGGACTATCCTTGATCCTAAATTTCACTTTCCAATATTTATTCATATATAGAAAACCGTCCCACTTACTAACATATGTACAAATAACCCGAATTGTATTAACCGACCCAGGAACGGTTTTCTCAAATGTTGATTTTTTGACCAAAAAGTGCCCAAAAAGCATTTTCTTTCGATTCATACATCTTTTGACCAACAGAAATCATGGGCAGTCTCAATGGTTCTAATGATTTCCTGACGACTGGGGAATGATAATGGCCTGCGCCATGAGCGTCTTTAAGCCGGATACCAATAATAATATTAAGAAAAAAGTACATTTTTATACTAAGAAATCTTTTGGCTAAAATCAATGTGTGTGTCATATAATTATGTTTTTGCGTGGGTAAAAGTTAAATAGCTAAATCTATATACAATAATTTTCTTCCAGGGGGTGTACCATGATGGTTTGGAACTGACTGGCAGCAACCTGTGCTTAGACATAGCATAATCTGTGGGTGATTGTGACAACGCATAATGGTTGACCAGCCATTGCTCAAGAGAGATTGGGACCTAAACAAGCTAGCTTGACTGTTTGACTTGATTTTAGTAGTGCCATTTCTGCTATCAAGAAGGTCATGGGTTGTCTCTATATAAATGTCCAAGTGGTCAACAAACAATGTTTTTGAGGTAAGTCTGTAGCTAACACTGACCTGAACACATACAATGTACACATTTGTTACATATTTGGGATGTTTTAAAAATGCCCACAAGTTATATATTAAAATTTCATTAAAAGCGGAATATGTCAACAAATATTGTCAAAAAGTAATTTAGTGACATTTTATCAAATTGATTCAAAAAGTCTAATCTGTTCACCACAAATAAATATAAAGTAAGTGGGTCTTTGATTAAGATCAAGTAATGACCAGACAATCAGCCTTTTTGTTAATCATCCCTGATCCTAATACACCCATCAAAATATGTAAGTTCCCCCTAGCATATACTAGAATATTTCCAAATATATTTGATGGATTTAAATAATTGTCAGCTAGAAAGATGCACCCAATCGTTAGGCACATTTTAATACCAAATTTGTTGGCCTTGAGACAATGCAACGATAAGAAATTGTGCCATTTACCAATTTTTATACAGAAAAAAAAATCTCACTGGCTATGGCTGGTTTTGTCCATAAAATTAACAATCAAGATTATGATAATATGCTTATTGATTATGATCTGCTTATTGATGTATGGACAATCTAGCCATAGCCGGTGCGATTTAGTGCCACTTTTTTTCTGTATAAAAATTGGTAAATGGCACAATTTCTTATCGTTGCATTGTCTCAAGGCCAACAAATTTGGTATCAAAGTGCCTAACAAATGGGTGCATCTTTCTAGCTGACAATTATTTAAATTCATCAAATATTTTTGATGCTAGGGGGGAATATACATATTTTGATAGGTGTAGCTATATTCAACGAGTGACCCTGCGTGAATTCTATACCAAGACATCTTTTGGCTAAAATCACAGTGCATTTGTATAACATAAAAAGTTGTGTGAGTAGAAGTATAAATTGCTTATTTTACCTACACAAATTTCTTTCAGATAACCAATTACCATGGTTTGGATCTGACTGGCAGCAACCTGTGCTTAGACATAGCATGACTCTGTGGGTGGATGTGACAACGCATAATGGTTGACCAGCCATTGCTCAAGAGAGATTGGGACCTAAACAAGCTACTTTGAATGTTTGACTTGGTTGTCATGGGTTGTCTCTACATGAATGTCCAAGTGGTCAAGAAACCTTTTGTTTTTGAGGTATGTCTAAATTTGGTGTCTGGATTATTATGCTTGAACTCCTAATCCTAATACAACCCTTCACAGTTACAGAGTGTGCATGCTCAGACTTCTAAAATCATTGGCCGCCATTTTAAATTGCGAATAAACATTTTCTGTGAGTGAAAAGTGCTGAATCATGTTTGTTTACCCGCAATTCAAAATGGCGGCGGAAACCGTGAAGGAGTGTTATTAGGTCGGTCGTAAGTGCTTCAATTTTATACCAAAAACATGGGGGTGCCATAATGTAAAGGTGGGGTTTACCGCTGACCTAAATACATGCAATGTTTAAAAATTTGTCTTTGTTTGTGGCATGGCGAGAGGGGGTCAAAAAAGTTTTGATATACCAAAAATTAAATTATCCAGCCCCCCACCAAAGTATTTATGAACGGTCCCTTACCCCCACAAAAGTGATTGTTTTGAAGCAGAAGACATCTAGATCTACAATAAAAACAATGATTTGAACGAACCAGTTTGCTCTAAAGGTGAAGAAAATTAACACAAACTTGACCTCTTAACCACGCAAAGCAATAGGGAACTGATTTGGTGGTGTGGGCCTGTAGGATTTAAGTTCGAGCCCCACGACGGCCAATGTGTAGAACATGGGCAAGCACCTCACCTTATTTTGTTGACCTGAGCGCATTGGGTAGCTAGGGGATATCGCAATCTAAGTGCTAATAGGTTTGCGCCAATCAGTTCAACAGCCTATAGTTTAAAGGCATATTATGTGATCTTTTCCAGAGAGCGCCCTCTATTCATCAATTTTTTCAGAAAGTAGATTTTCTTGCAGATTTACATTTCTGATCATAAATCGTACATACATTCCAAGTTACAGAGCGATACGATTCCTAATTACCTCAAAATCATGGTTTTAGAGTGAATTTAGAGTGAAAATATAAACTGTCGTGTTATCACGACAGTTTATTTTCACTCTAAAACCATGATTTTGAAGTAATTAAGAACCGTATCGCCCTATAACTTGGAATGTATGTACAATTTATGATCAGAAATGTAAATCTGCAAGAAAATCTGCTTTCAATTTTTTTTTCGATGTTGAGGGCGTTCCCTGGAAAGATCACATAATATACCTTTAAAGGGACTATCCTTGATCCTAAATTTCACTTTCCAATATTAATTCATATATAGAAAGCCGTCCCACTTACTAACATATGTACAAATAAGTTCCAGGCCCGTCGGAACCGCTACGGCAGCTACGGCAGCTGCCGTACCACTTTTCCGGGGAGGGGAAGAAAAAAAAGTTTAAAAAAAAGAAAGTAAAAAATAAAAAAAAATCTTCAAAATATTAAAAATATTCGAGAGAACATAATAAGATACTGTACTATTTATATCATAGACTGTAATCTATGACTTTACTGCACTGGACACAATGTTTAACAGTTGTTCATTATTCTATATAATTTATTATAAGTGCTATTAACTTTACCATGAAATGTTTTATTTCATTTCCTAAAAAACGCTAGCTTAAAGCCCCTTGGACCCCCACGAGGGCTTTGCCCCTTCGAACCCCATTGGGGGTTGCACCACCAAACCCCCGCTCGTGCCGTACTACTTTCAAATTCCTTCCGACGGGCCTGCAAATAACCCGAATTGTATTAACCGACCCAGGAACGGTTTTCTCAAATGTTGATTTTTTTTTTGACCAAAAAGTGCCAAAAAAGCATTTTCTTTCGATTCATACATCTTTTGACCAACAGAAATCATGGGCAGTCTCAATGGTTCTAATGATTTCCTGACGACTGGGGAATGATAATGGCCTGCGCCATGAGCGTCTTTAAGCCGGATACCAATAATAATATTAAGAAAAAAGTACATTTTTATACTAAGAAATCTTTTGGCTAAAATCAATGTGTGTGTCATATATGTTTTTGCGTGGGTAAAAGTTAAATAGCTAAATCTATATACAATAATTTTCTTCCAGGGGGTGTACCATGATGGTTTGGAACTGACTGGCAGCAACCTGTGCTTAGACATAGCATAATCTGTGGGTGATTGTGACAACGCATAATGGTTGACCAGCCATTGCTCAAGAGAGATTGGGACCTAAACAAGCTAGCTTGACTGTTTGACTTGATTTTAGTAGTGCCATTTCTGCTATCAAGAAGGTCATGGGTTGTCTCTATATGAATGTCCAAGTGGTCAACAAACAATGTTTTTGAGGTAAGTCTGTAGCTAACACTGACCTGAACACATACAATGTACACATTTGTTATATATTTTGGATGTTTTAAAAATGCCCACAAGTTTTATATTAAAATTTCATTAAAAGCGGAATATGTCAACAAATATTGTCAAAAAGTAATTTAGTGACATTTTATCAAATTGATTCAAAAAGTCTAATCTGTTCACCACAAATAAATATAAAGTGGGTCTTTGATTAAGATCAAGTAATGACCAGACAATCAGCCTTTTTGTTAATCATCCCTGATCCTAATACACCCATCAAAATATGTAAGTTCCCCCTAGCATATACTAGAATATTTCCAAATATATTTGATGGATTTAAATAATTGTCAGCTAGAAAGATGCACCCAATCGTTAGGCACATTTTAATACCAAATTTGTTGGCCTTGAGACAATGCAACAAAAAAATTGTGCCATTTACCAATTTCTATACAGAAAAAAAAAATCTCACTGGCTATGGCTGGTTTTGTCCATAAAATTAACAAACAAGATTATGATATGCTTATTGATTATGATCTGCTTATTGATGTATGGACAATCTAGCCATAGCCGGTGCGATTTAGTGCCACTTTTTTTTCTGTATAAAAATTGGTAAATGGCACAATTTCTTATCGTTGCATTGTCTCAAGGCCAACAAATTTGGTATCAAAATGTGCCTAACAATTAGGTGCATCTTTCTAGCTGACAATTATTTAAATTCATCAACTATTTTTGATGCTAGGGGGGAACTTACATATTTTGATAGGTGTAGCTATTTTCAACGAGTGACCCTGCGTGAATTCTATACCAAGACATCTTTTGGCTAAAATCACAGTGCATGTGTATAACATAAAGTTGTGTGAGTAGAAGTATAAATTGCTTATTTTACCTACAAAAATTTCTTTCAGATAACCAATTACCATGGTTTGGATCTGACTGGCAGCAACCTGTGCTTAGACATAGCATGACTCTGTGGGTGGATGTGACAACGCATAATGGTTGACCAGCCATTGCTCAAGAGAGATTGGGACCTAAACAAGCTACTTTGAATGTTTGACTTGGTTGTCATGGGTTGTCTCTACATGAATGTCCAAGTGGTCAAGAAACCTTTTGTTTTTGAGGTATGTCTAAATTTGGTGTCTGGATTATTATGCTTGAACTCCTAATCCTAATACAACCCTTCACAGTTACAGAGTGTGCATGCTCAGACTTCTAAAATCATTGGCCGCCATTTTAAATTGCGAATAAACATTTTCTATGAGTGAAAAGTGCTGAATCATGTTTGTTTACCCGCAATTCAAAATGGCGGCGGAAACCGTGAAGGAGTGTTATTAGGTCGGTCGTAAGTGCTTCAATTTTATACCAAAAACATGGGGGTGCCATAATGTAAAGGTGGGGTTTACCGCTGACCTAAATACATGCAATGTTTAAAAAATTGTCTTTGTTTGTGGCATGGCGAGAGGGGGTCAAAAAAGTTTTGATATACCAAAAATTAAATTATCCAGCCCCCCACCAAAGTGTTTATGAACGGTCCCTTACCCCCACAAAAGTGATTGTTTTGAAGCAGAAGACATCTAGATCTTCAATAAAAACAATGATTTGAACGAACCAGTTTGCTCTAAAGGTGAAGAAAATTAACACAAACTTGACCTCTTAACCACGCAAAGCAATAGGGAACTGATTTGGTGGTGTGGGGCCTGTAGGATTTAAGTTCGAGCCCCACGACGGCCAATGTGTAGAACATGGGCAAGCACTTCACCTTACTTTGTTGACATGAGCGCATTGGGTAGCTAGGGGATATCGCAATATCTAAGTGCTAATAGGTTTGCGCCAATCAGTTCAACAGCCTATAGTTTAACGGCATATTATGAGACTTTCTAATAATTCCATGGTGAGAGTGAGTGAGTTAGTGGAGTGGAGTTCGGGTGTGGTGGGGTGTTTTTTTTGGGGGGGGGGGTTAATGTTAGGGTTAGGGTTAGAGTTAGGGTTAGGATTTATTTGTTTAACCATAATTGTTTCCTATTTCAGGTTTTACTTTGCTTATTTGTTTGTTTAACCAACTGTTTTCTATTTCTTTCCTTTAGCAAGTGGTTGACGGTGGTTGGTTGGCAGTTGGTGACGGCGCATCGAGGACCTATGGAATGATATGTCAGTGCCACAGGTAAAGTGTCAAGTTATACGTTAAACCTTTCCCCTTTCTGTGTAAGCCCAAAATAGTTTCATTGTTTAACTCATAAATACTGGAGAGAATGGTTAACTCTACAACCGGTGATCATATAAAATATACAGTTTCGCAATCCCAACCAGATACATGTAAATCAAGTAAAGGAATGATAATAATGGCCTAATAATTTGGCTAAAATGTGCGTTTTGGGTAGAAACTAAACAAAAGTTCCATTGCACACAAATGAATGCTTGATACATAGTTTATGGTTCCCTTCGTAACATTTTATTATTGCAGGTATAGTTTTTGCAATGGCTACACTGATGTCCTGTTCACTGACCAGGTGATTGGCTGATGACCACAGCGCTCGCACTTCTCGTTCAGCACGGTAACTCAGACTGTCACCCAATCGGTTATTGGCTTGGTCCTTTTGCTTCGATGATAATGGCTTTGGTGCCGACTGCGGCTGTACAATGGTGGGGTGTATTCTGGCTCGTGAAACAGCGGCAGCGACTGATCGGTTCAGGTGAGTATCTAGGAAGCATTCAGTGATAGTTCCATTGTAGGCCTTCATTCCCTCGGCAATACCTTCTGCCATCCGACCATCGGCATCGGTTGTTATCTTATCAATAATAATCGGCTCGGGCTCACTGCAAAGCATCGCGGCCAATTTAAGGGGGGGGGGGGGGTCTGGGGTGAGAAATATGTGTTTTTGGCTAGATAAGGAAATGTGTTGTCGTTGATGACAACACATTTGCTCTGAGTGGCCCCATGGTTTAAAAGGCCCACCCCTCTAGGAAAAACATCTGGTAAATTGTTCATGCGTCATTTGTATATTTTTTCTGATCTTTGACATTTCTAAAAGTCCAAAAGTTGTATGAACTCATTGAAATTTCATTAACATTTGATAAATCTTGTCAAGCTTGGTGTAATTCAGTGAGTTTTTCTAAAATTAATTCAACAATCTGAACTGGTCACTGCAAACAATCATAAAATAATCGGTTGTGTGTCATAAACCGGGCATTCAAAGTGTTCACACCAACGAAATCAAGAAAAATCCATCAATTTGCATTAAACTGATTGTTACTTTTTATTTTCTATATAACATGTTTAGGAAATCATACACTTTTAGAAAATTTACAAGCATGTCGTATACACCAAAACAAAACAATATTCAGAGTGACTAAAGTGTATACAGGATATAGGCCTAACATACAAATTAAAATGTTTAAATGCAATTTGATATACCCAGGTATTTTATTTTCCAAAGTTGAATAAACAGAAATTGATCTAGAAAGATATATTTGCCCGAAAATTAGTACCATATTTTAGTGTTGATGAAATGTCAACTCTTGTGGTGAATTTAGTGTGTGCTTCAATTGTGAGAGTTTACAATTTTCCCACAACTTGTAACATTTCATCGTTTTGTCATCCATTTCCAGGTTTTGAAAGATCAGTGCCTCCGAATATCATAATTATCCAGGTAAGAAGAGTATTTGGGAAAAGGTAATAGAGATTGTCACTCTTGCCTAAGACCGTTGTGCATGGAAGAAACTTGTGGTTGCCTGCTCTGCAGCCGAAGGATGATGATGACGAAAAAAGATGAATTCTTCGAGTCGGGCTGTGTAAACAGTGTTCGCGACACTATGTATGCATGCTACCCATATGACAGTAAACTGGGTACTGTGGCTGTTCGACCTGTCTTCGCGCGCACGCGGTGAGAACATGGAAATATTAGAAAGAGACTTTCTAATAATTCCATGGTGAGAGTGAGTGAGTTAGTGGAGTGGAGTTCGGGTGTGGTGGGGTGTTTTTTTTGTTTGTTTTTTTTTGGGTGGGGGGTTAATGTTAGGGTTAGGGTTAGAGTTAGGGTTAGGATTTATTTGTTTAACCATAATTGTTTCCTATTTCAGGTTTTACTTTGCTTATTTGTTTGTTTAACCAACTGTTTTCTATTCTTTCCTTTAGCAGGTGGTTGATGGTGGTTGGTTGGCAGTTGGTGACGGCGCATCGAGGACATATGGAATGATATGTCAGTGCCACAGGTAAAGTGTCAAGTTATACGTTAAACCTTTCCCCTTTCTGTGTAAGCCCAAAATAGTTTCATTGTTTAACTCATAAATACTGGAGAGAATGGTTAACTCTACAACCGGTGATCATATAAAATATACAGTTTCGCAATCCCAACCAGATACATGTAAATCAAGTAAAGGAATGATAATAATGGCCTAATAATTTGGCTAAAATGTGCGTTTTGGGTAGAAACTAAACAAAAGTTCCATTGCACACAAATGAATGCTTGATACATAGTTTATGGTTCCCTTCGTAACATTTTATTATTGCAGGTATAGTTTTTGCAATGGCTACACTGATGTCCTGTTCACTGACCAGGTGATTGGCTGATGACCACAGCGCTCGCACTTCTCGTTCAGCACGGTAACTCAGACTGTCACCCAATCGGTTATTGGCTTGGTCCTTTTGCTTCGATGATAATGGCTTTGGTGCCGACTGCGGCTGTACAATGGTGGGGTGTATTCTGGCTCGTGAAACAGCGGCAGCGACTGATCGGTTCAGGTGAGTATCTAGGAAGCATTCAGTGATAGTTCCATTGTAGGCCTTCATTCCCTCGGCAATACCTTCTGCCATCCGACCATCGGCATCGGTTGTTATCTTATCAATAATAATCGGCTCGGGCTCGCTGCAAAGCATCGCGGCCAATTTAAGGGGGGGGGGTCTGGGGTGAGAAATATGTGTTTTTGGCTAGATAAGGAAATGTGTTGTCGTTGATGACAACACATTTGCTCTGAGTGGCCCCATGGTTTAAAAGGCCCACCCCTCTAGGAAAAACATCTGGTAAATTGTTCATGCGTCATTTGTATATATTTCAGATCTTTGACATTTCTAAAAGTCCAAAAGTTGTATGAACTCATTGAAATTTCATTAACATTTGATAAATCTTGTCAAACTTGGTGTAATTCAGTGAGATTTTCTAAATTTAATTCAACAATCTGAACTGGTCACTGCAAACAATCATAAAATAATCGGTTTTGTGTCATAAATCGGGCATTCAAAGTGTTCACACCAACGAAATCAAGAAAAATCCATCAATTTGCATTAAACTGATTGTTACTTTTTATTTTCTATATAACATGTTTAGGAAATCATACACTTTTAGAAAATTTACTAGCATGTCGTATACACCAAAACAAAACAATATTCAGAGTGACTAAAGTGTATACAGGATATAGGCCTAACATACAAATTAAAATGTTTAAATGCAATTTGATATACCCAGGTATTTTATTTTCCAAAGTTGAATAAACAGAAATTGATCTAGAAAGATATATTTGCCCGAAAATTAGTACCATATTTTAGTGTTGATGAAATGTCAACTCTTGTGGTGAATTTAGTGTGTGCTTCAATTGTGAGAGTTTACAATTTTCCCACAACTTGTAACATTTCATCGTTTTGTCATCCATTTCCAGGTTTTGAAAGATCAGTGCCTCCGAATATCATAATTATCCAGGTAAGAAGAGTATTTGGGAAAAGGTAATAGAGATTGTCACTCTTGCCTAAGACCGTTGTGCATGGAAGAAACTTGTGGTTTGCCTGCTCTGCAGCCGAAGGATGATGATGACGAAAAAAGATGAATTCTTCGAGTCGGGCTGTGTAAACATAGTGTTCGCGACACTATGTATGCATGCTACCCATATGACAGTAAACTGGGTACTGTGGCTGTTCGACCTGTCTTCGCGCGCACGCGGTGAGAACATGGAAATATTAGAAAGAGACTTTCTAATAATTCCATGGTGAGAGTGAGTGAGTTAGTGGAGTGGAGTTCGGGTGTGGTGGGGTGTTTTTTTTTGGGGGGGGGGGTTAATGTTAGGGTTAGGGTTAGAGTTAGGGTTAGGATTTATTTGTTTAACCATAATTGTTTCCTATTTCAGGTTTTACTTTGCTTATTTGTTTGTTTAACCAACTGTTTTCTATTCTTTCCTTTAGCAGGTGGTTGATGGTGGTTGGTTGGCAGTTGGTGACGGCGCATCGAGGACATATGGAATGATATGTCAGTGCCACAGGTAAAGTGTCAAGTTATACGTTAAACCTTTCCCCTTTCTGTGTAAGCCCAAAATAGTTTCATTGTTTAACTCATAAATACTGGAGAGAATGGTTAACTCTACAACCGGTGATCATATAAAATATACAGTTTCGCAATCCCAACCAGATACATGTAAATCAAGTAAAGGAATGATAATAATGGCCTAATAATTTGGCTAAAATGTGCGTTTTGGGTAGAAACTAAACAAAAGTTCCATTGCACACAAATGAATGCTTGATACATAGTTTATGGTTCCCTTCGTAACATTTTATTATTGCAGGTATAGTTTTTGCAATGGCTACACTGATGTCCTGTTCACTGACCAGGTGATTGGCTGATGACCACAGCGCTCGCACTTCTCGTTCAGCACGGTAACTCAGACTGTCACCCAATCGGTTATTGGCTTGGTCCTTTTGCTTCGATGATAATGGCTTTGGTGCCGACTGCGGCTGTACAATGGTGGGGTGTATTCTGGCTCGTGAAACAGCGGCAGCGACTGATCGGTTCAGGTGAGTATCTAGGAAGCATTCAGTGATAGTTCCATTGTAGGCCTTCATTCCCTCGGCAATACCTTCTGCCATCCGACCATCGGCATCGGTTGTTATCTTATCAATAATAATCGGCTCGGGCTCACTGCAAAGCATCGCGGCCAATTTAAGGGGGGGTCTCGGGTGAGAAATATGTGTTTTTGGCTAGATAAGGAAATGTGTTGTCGAAATGTGTTGTCGTTGATGACAACACATTTGCTCTGAGTGGCCCCATGGTTTAAAAGGCCCACCCCTCTAGGAAAAACATCTGGTAAATTGTTCATGCGTCATTTGTATATATTTCAGATCTTTGACATTTCTAAAAGTCCAAAAGTTGTATGAACTCATTGAAATTTCATTAACATTTGATAAATCTTGTCAAGCTTGGTGTAATTCAGTGAGATTTTCTAAAATTAATTCAACAATCTGAACTGGTCACTGCAAACAATCATAAAATAATCGGTTGTGTGTCATAAATCGGGCATTCAAAGTGTTCACACCAACGAAATCAAGAAAAATCCATCAATTTGCATTAAACTGATTGTTACTTTTTATTTTCTATATAACATGTTTAGGAAATCATACACTTTTAGAAAATTTACTAGCATGTCGTATACACCAAAACAAAACAATATTCAGAGTGACTAAAGTGTATACAGGATATAGGCCTAACATACAAATTAAAATGTTTAAATGCAATTTGATATACCCAGGTATTTTATTTTCCAAAGTTGAATAAACAGAAATTGATCTAGAAAGATATATTTGCCCGAAAATTAGTACCATATTTTAGTGTTGATGAAATGTCAACTCTTGTGGTGAATTTAGTGTGTGCTTCAATTGTGAGAGTTTACAATTTTCCCACAACTTGTAACATTTCATCG
Organism: Ophiura sarsii; assembly: GCA_035610835.1. Lineage (NCBI taxonomy): Eukaryota > Metazoa > Echinodermata > Ophiuroidea > Amphilepidida > Ophiuridae > Ophiura > Ophiura sarsii. The sequence continues at coordinate 72,547,751 of CM069441.1, read as the reverse complement.
TTTTGTCATCCATTTCCAGGTTTTGAAAGATCAGTGCCTCCGAATATCATAATTATCCAGGTAAGAAGAGTATTTGGGAAAAGGTAATAGAGATTGTCACTCTTGCCTAAGACCGTTGTGCATGGAAGAAACTTGTGGTTGCCTGCTCTGCAGCCGAAGGATGATGATGACGAAAAAAGATGAATTCTTCGAGTCGGGCTGTGTAAACAGTGTTCGCGACACTATGTATGCATGCTACCCATATGACAGTAAACTGGGTACTGTGGCTGTTCGACCTGTCTTCGCGCGCACGCGGTGAGAACATGGAAATATTAGAAAGAGACTTTCTAATAATTCCATGGTGAGAGTGAGTGAGTTAGTGGAGTGGAGTTCGGGTGTGGTGGGGTGTTTTTTGTTTTTTGTTTTTTTTTTGGGTGGGGGGTTAATGTTAGGGTTAGGGTTAGAGTTAGGGTTAGGATTTATTTGTTTAACCATAATTGTTTCCTATTTCAGGTTTTACTTTGCTTATTTGTTTGTTTAACCAACTGTTTTCTATTCTTTCCTTTAGCAGGTGGTTGATGGTGGTTGGTTGGCAGTTGGTGACGGCGCATCGAGGACATATGGAATGATATGTCAGTGCCACAGGTAAAGTGTCAAGTTATACGTTAAACCTTTCCCCTTTCTGAGTAAGCCCAAAATAGTTTCATTGTTTAACTCATAAATACTGGAGAGAATGGTTAACTCTACAACCGGTGATCATATAAAATATACAGTTTCGCAATCCCAACCAGATACATGTAAATCAAGTAAAGGAATGATTCAGATAATAATGGCCTAATAATTTGGCTAAAATGTGCGTTTTGGGTAGAAACTAAACAAAAGTTCCATTGCACACAAATGAATGCTTGATACATAGTTTATGGTTCCCTTCGTAACATTTTATTATTGCAGGTATAGTTTTTGCAATGGCTACACTGATGTCCTGTTCACTGACCAGGTGATTGGCTGATGACCACAGCGCTCGCACTTCTCGTTCAGCACGGTAACTCAGACTGTCACCCAATCGGTTATTGGCTTGGTCCTTTTGCTTCGATGATAATGGCTTTGGTGCCGACTGCGGCTGTAGAATGGTGGGGTGTATTCTGGCTCGTGAAACAGCGGCAGCGACTGATCGGTTCAGGTGAGTATCTAGGAAGCATTCAGTGATAGTTCCATTGTAGGCCTTCATTCCCTCGGCAATACCTTCTGCCATCCGACCATCGGCATCGGTTGTTATCTTATCAATAATAATCGGCTCGGGCTCGCTGCAAAGCATCGCGGCCAATTTAAGGGGGGGGGGGGGGGTCTGGGGTGAGAAATATGTGTTTTTGGCTAGATAAGGAAATGTGTTGTCGTTGATGACAACACATTTGCTCTGAGTGGCCCCATGGTTTAAAAGGCCCACCCCTCTAGGAAAAACATCTGGTAAATTGTTCATGCGTCATTTGTATATATTTCAGATCTTTGACATTTCTAAAAGTCCAAAAGTTGTATGAACTCATTGAAATTTCATTAACATTTGATAAATCTTGTCAAGCTTGGTGTAATTCAGTGAGATTTTCTAAATTTAATTCAACAATCTGAACTGGTCACTGCAAACAATCATAAAATAATCGGTTGTGTGTCATAAACCGGGCATTCAAAGTGTTCACACCAACGAAATCAAGAAAAATCCATCAATTTGCATTAAACTGATTGTTACTTTTTATTTTCTATATAACATGTTTAGGAAATCATACACTTTTAGAAAATTTACAAGCATGTCGTATACACCAAAACAAAACAATATTCAGAGTGACTAAAGTGTATACAGGATATAGGCCTAACATACAAATTAAAATGTTTAAATGCAATTTGATATACCCAGGTATTTTATTTTCCAAAGTTGAATAAACAGAAATTGATCTAGAAAGATATATTTGCCCGAAAATTAGTACCATATTTTAGTGTTGATGAAATGTCAACTCTTGTGGTGAATTTAGTGTGTGCTTCAATTGTGAGAGTTTACAATTTTCCCACAATTTGTAACATTTCATCGTTTTGTCATCCATTTCCAGGTTTTGAAAGATCAGTGCCTCCGAATATCATAATTATCCAGGTAAGAAGAGTATTTGGGAAAAGGTAATAGAGATTGTCACTCTTGCCTAAGACCGTTGTGCATGGAAGAAACTTGTGGTTGCCTGCTCTGCAGCCGAAGGATGATGATGACGAAAAAAGATGAATTCTTCGAGTCGGGCTGTGTAAACATAGTGTTCGCGACACTATGTATGCATGCTACCCATATGACAGTAAACTGGGTACTGTGGCTGTTCGACCTGTCTTCGCGCGCACGCGGTGAGAACATGGAAATATTAGAAAGAGACTTTCTAATAATTCCATGGTGAGAGTGAGTGAGTTAGTGGAGTGGAGTTCGGGTGTGGTGGGGTTTTTTTTTGGGGGGGGGGTTAATGTTAGGGTTAGAGTTAGGGTTAGGATTTATTTGTTTAACCATAATTGTTTCCTATTTCAGGTTTTACTTTGCTTATTTGTTTGTTTAACCAACTGTTTTCTATTTCTTTCCTTTAGCAGGTGGTTGACGGTGGTTGGTTGGCAGTTGGTGACGGCGCATCGAGGACCTATGGAATGATATGTCAGTGCCACAGGTAAAGTGTCAAGTTATACGTTAAACCTTTCCCCTTTCTGTGTAAGCCCAAAATAGTTTCATTGTTTAACTCATAAATACTGGAGAGAATGGTTAACTCTACAACCGGTGATCATATAAAATATACAGTTTCGCAATCCCAACCAGATACATGTAAATCAAGTAAAGGAATGATAATAATGGCCTAATAATTTGGCTAAAATGTGCGTTTTGGGTAGAAACTAAACAAAAGTTCCATTGCACACAAATGAATGCTTGATACATAGTTCATGGTTCCCTTCGTAACATTTTATTATTGCAGGTATAGTTTTTGCAATGGCTACACTGATGTCCTGTTCACTGACCAGGTGATTGGCTGATGACCACAGCGCTCGCACTTCTCGTTCAGCACGGTAACTCAGACTGTCACCCAATCGGTTATTGGCTTGGTCCTTTTGCTTCGATGATAATGGCTTTGGTGCCGACTGCGGCTGTACAATGGTGGGGTGTATTCTGGCTCGTGAAACAGCGGCAGCGACTGATCGGTTCAGGTGAGTATCTAGGAAGCATTCAGTGATAGTTCCATTGTAGGCCTTCATTCCCTCGGCAATACCTTCTGCCATCCGACCATCGGCATCGGTTGTTATCTTATCAATAATAATCGGCTCGGGCTCACTGCAAAGCATCGCGGCCAATTTAAGGGGGGGGGGGGTCTGGGGTGAGAAATATGTGTTTTTGGCTAGATAAGGAAATGTGTTGTCGTTGATGACAACACATTTGCTCTGAGTGGCCCCATGGTTTAAAAGGCCCACCCCTCTAGGAAAAACATCTGGTAAATTGTTCATGCGTCATTTGTATATTTTTTCTGATCTTTGACATTTCTAAAAGTCCAAAAGTTGTATGAACTCATTGAAATTTCATTAACATTTGATAAATCTTGTCAAGCTTGGTGTAATTCAGTGAGTTTTTCTAAAATTAATTCAACAATCTGAACTGGTCACTGCAAACAATCATAAAATAATCGATTGTGTGTCATAAACCGGGCATTCAAAGTGTTCACACCAACGAAATCAAGAAAAATCCATCAATTTGCATTAAACTGATTGTTACTTTTTATTTTCTATATAACATGTTTAGGAAATCATACACTTTTAGAAAATTTACAAGCATGTCGTATACACCAAAACAAAACAATATTCAGAGTGACTAAAGTGTATACAGGATATAGGCCTAACATACAAATTAAAATGTTTAAATGCAATTTGATATACCCAGGTATTTTATTTTCCAAAGTTGAATAAACAGAAATTGATCTAGAAAGATATATTTGCCCGAAAATTAGTACCATATTTTAGTGTTGATGAAATGTCAACTCTTGTGGTGAATTTAGTGTGTGCTTCAATTGTGAGAGTTTACAATTTTCCCACAACTTGTAACATTTCATCGTTTTGTCATCCATTTCCAGGTTTTGAAAGATCAGTGCCTCCGAATATCATAATTATCCAGGTAAGAAGAGTATTTGGGAAAAGGTAATAGAGATTGTCACTCTTGCCTAAGACCGTTGTGCATGGAAGAAACTTGTGGTTGCCTGCTCTGCAGCCGAAGGATGATGATGACGAAAAAAGATGAATTCTTCGAGTCGGGCTGTGTAAACATAGTGTTCGCGACACTATGTATGCATGCTACCCATATGACAGTAAACTGGGTACTGTGGCTGTTCGACCTGTCTTCGCGCGCACGCGGTGAGAACATGGAAATATTAGAAAGAGACTTTCTAATAATTCCATGGTGAGAGTGAGTGAGTTAGTGGAGTGGAGTTCGGGTGTGGTGGGGTGTTTTTTTTGGGGGGGGGGGTTAATGTTAGGGTTAGGGTTAGAGTTAGGGTTAGGATTTATTTGTTTAACCATAATTGTTTCCTATTTCAGGTTTTACTTTGCTTATTTGTTTGTTTAACCAACTGTTTTCTATTCTTTCCTTTAGCAGGTGGTTGATGGTGGTTGGTTGGCAGTTGGTGACGGCGCATCGAGGACCTATGGAATGATATGTCAGTGCCACAGGTAAAGTGTCAAGTTATACGTTAAACCTTTCCCCTTTCTGTGTAAGCCCAAAATAGTTTCATTGTTTAACTCATAAATACTGGAGAGAATGGTTAACTCTACAACCGGTGATCATATAAAATATACAGTTTCGCAATCCCAACCAGATACATGTAAATCAAGTAAAGGAATGATAATAATGGCCTAATAATTTGGCTAAAATGTGCGTTTTGGGTAGAAACTAAACAAAAGTTCCATTGCACACAAATGAATGCTTGATACATAGTTTATGGTTCCCTTCGTAACATTTTATTATTGCAGGTATAGTTTTTGCAATGGCTACACTGATGTCCTGTTCACTGACCAGGTGATTGGCTGATGACCACAGCGCTCGCACTTCTCGTTCAGCACGGTAACTCAGACTGTCACCCAATCGGTTATTGGCTTGGTCCTTTTGCTTCGATGATAATGGCTTTGGTGCCGACTGCGGCTGTACAATGGTGGGGTGTATTCTGGCTCGTGAAACAGCGGCAGCGACTGATCGGTTCAGGTGAGTATCTAGGAAGCATTCAGTGATAGTTCCATTGTAGGCCTTCATTCCCTCGGCAATACCTTCTGCCATCCGACCATCGGCATCGGTTGTTATCTTATCAATAATAATCGGCTCGGGCTCACTGCAAAGCATCGCGGCCAATTTAAGGGGGGGGGGGGGGGTCTGGGGTGAGAAATATGTGTTTTTGGCTAGATAAGGAAATGTGTTGTCGTTGATGACAACACATTTGCTCTGAGTGGCCCCATGGTTTAAAAGGCCCACCCCTCTAGGAAAAACATCTGGTAAATTGTTCATGCGTCATTTGTATATTTTTTCTGATCTTTGACATTTCTAAAAGTCCAAAAGTTGTATGAACTCATTGAAATTTCATTAACATTTGATAAATCTTGTCAAGCTTGGTGTAATTCAGTGAGTTTTTCTAAAATTAATTCAACAATCTGAACTGGTCACTGCAAACAATCATAAAATAATCGATTGTGTGTCATAAACCGGGCATTCAAAGTGTTCACACCAACGAAATCAAGAAAAATCCATCAATTTGCATTAAACTGATTGTTACTTTTTATTTTCTATATAACATGTTTAGGAAATCATACACTTTTAGAAAATTTACAAGCATGTCGTATACACCAAAACAAAACAATATTCAGAGTGACTAAAGTGTATACAGGATATAGGCCTAACATACAAATTAAAATGTTTAAATGCAATTTGATATACCCAGGTATTTTATTTTCCAAAGTTGAATAAACAGAAATTGATCTAGAAAGATATATTTGCCCGAAAATTAGTACCATATTTTAGTGTTGATGAAATGTCAACTCTTGTGGTGAATTTAGTGTGTGCTTCAATTGTGAGAGTTTACAATTTTCCCACAACTTGTAACATTTCATCGTTTTGTCATCCATTTCCAGGTTTTGAAAGATCAGTGCCTCCGAATATCATAATTAAGACACTTTAAATCGCAATGTGTCAATTTGTTTATTTATACTTGGATTATGATTAGTCTGTCAATAGATGTTACAGGCCGAAAAAAGTATCAATGCATGGATTATGATTAAGAAAACTTTGTAAAGATCGTGATGTAATGTGTCAATTTGTTAATAAATGAAAAGGTGGACTAAAAATGCTTCACTTATAGGCCACGAACAAAATAAATCCTGTTCTACGGTCAAGCGGACCGCTCAGGTTGGGTCGGTCGGTCGGGTTTTTTTCTTTCCTTTTTTCTTTTTCCCGCATCAAAATGAACGTAATAAATTAAAGAAAAATGTCGCCGTAATTAGATATGCCAACAACAATATTTGTGTCGGTATTCATATTTGCATGTGACATTTTTTTCACCGATTTAAAAAAAAAATGGGTCGGGCCTGTAGAACTGGGTTTCTTTTTTTCGTCGCCCTATCACAATTTTGGCAAAGTTTAAGTTGACATTCGGTCCATTTTAATACCTGCATATTTCGTAATTTTGGTGTATTTCTCATGTATTTTACTGTTTTTTCACCCTGTTATATTTAACAATTTGCCATGGTTACAGTATAAAACATGGTAAATCAATTAATCGGCTGCATTTATCTTAGCAAAACTTTGATTATAAATTACAATAATTATTTTTGGAAACATAAATGTAAAAAAAATGGATGTGAAGGTTAGTTTACGAGTGAAAAGCGCCCTCTACGTTATGTGATTTTTAAACCCCGATATTTCAAAACCTCGAAAAGCGGGAAAAAACGAAATGTCGGATTTGTATATATTGGCTCAGATGATGCTTATTTTGGAATCCAATGTTGCTAGACAATTTGCATCGATTTATAGATGGAAAAAGGACCCTACCCAAATATTACACTTAATATTTAAACTTCTGACCACCACCCGCTGGAAGGTGCCTATACAGCATCCTCCAGAGGGCTCCCCATCTCTACCCAGAATGCCAAGCATACTTCCTCTTTCGAAACGGGTCTCGCCAATACAGGTCATGTTTATATTTTCCTCTCCCGAGATTCCTTTTTAGAATGAAATTTAGGCCTGCCACTAAGGCCAGGATTGTCTAATATTCCTACCACGGGTATGTTATTAGCCCTGGAGTCAATTAGGAGCCTGTCCGTGGGATTTCGGGAGATAAAACCGCTGGTTTTAACTCCCGTTTTTCCCGCGATTTTGGCCATGTGCGCTCGCATGTGCGGGGGTAGCAGAATTCGGAGGTTCCGAATTTTGATACTTCCTTCCTTTGACTTCCATCCCCTTGTTACTCGCTCTAGTTGGAATAGTATGAGCATGTTGTTTACTATTTTTGCGAGTAACTTACACATCCCTCCTGGCCTCCTGGCTGTTTTAGTCTTCAGTTAGGAAGGTGGCCGCCCGTTTCCACCCCAGAAGGGGGTGGTCTTGGCCGGCCTTCATTATTAGATCCCCCGTATCCTAAGGCGTTGGTTTCCAACGGGTGGGATTTTCAGGGACGATGTTTATATCGTGGATCTAATTATTCACTCGGAGTTGCAATATACTTCGAGTCTGTCGGGGCAGCGGTGTGTCTTTCTAATAAGAAAAAGACTAGTCGCTTCCATTACCGACATGTGTGGGGGGAGCCTGAGTCTATTCTCAGGTCCAATATTATGTTCCCCTATGAATCCCTCGGGCATTGTTTGTTTATAAAAACAAGTCGAGGCATTCATAGGCGTCCCTACGTCCATTTTGTGTTATATGGGTTACGTCACATTGATGATACGCGGGGGCGTTCATCACGACGCAGGTATAACGTTCATTAGTCGTAGGTTGTACGTCAGTCTGGCGTCAGTTTTGATATTCATCATTAGATATGACGCCGGTCTACGTCAAAGTTTGACGTAGGTAGGCCCCTCACGTTGACAGTGTTGTCGAACGTGGGTTTTACACGTCAGGTATGACGTAGGTTGGGGGTTATTTCTGACATAGGTTTATGTCAGAGATATCCTTGACGCCTTGTCAGATATATGACGTTGGGCTTCATTATGTCGTTCATAGCTCCATACAGGATAGCTTAGTATAGGTGCTGACTTTGACTCTTTCTTCCTTATACAGGTGATATCAGTGAAAGAGTGTAAGTATTGATAACGGGTGTGGCTTTGGGTCTCCCCTGCTGTCGTTAGTCCCTATATTTATATTTATCAGGTTATTCTAATTCACTCGGGTTTTTTCATAACTATTGGGGGGGGAAAGCGTTTCCAGCGTGCAATAGACGTTCCGCCGTGGGAGTTCTCAGGTGATACCTCAGGGTTCGTCCGCTGCTGGTCCCGGTTTTTCGCTGATTGTCGAGCGAGCTAAGTTGTGCCAGGTGGAAAGAAGGTAAGAAATCTTAGCCTTTTCTAAATTTAGCGACGTTAGTATACATATCTTAGTTTAGATTAGTATCGTCGTTCTACCGGCTATAGTGTTCATTCACTATTTATTTGACTTAGATCTCTCCGTTTTTTCTTGAGTGTAGTCCTACTTTAGGTCTCCTTTGGGTATTATCTAAGACCTATTATATAGGTATCTTATATAGGTCTCCCATAGGTACTTTGTCTAACACAGCCTCGCCGCTCAGTCGAGGGTACGGCAGTGTTATAGGCCTATCGTATAGATATTTTATTATATCGTTGTATATATATTTGCGTGTATTATTCATAGCCACCGCTCATAAAGAGCTACGCTCGTATAGAGCTGTCATATATATACATTATATATTACCGTGTCCGTGTGTATTACTCATAGCCACCGCTCATAAAGAGCTACGCTCGTATAGAGCTGTTATATATATACATTATATATTACCGTGTCCGTGTGATTTTTATATAGGACCGTGTGTTCTACCATATCTTGTTGTACTGCTCGGGCCTGTAAGTCCCGCAGTAATCATGGGTAGAGCCGCCAGTGTTCAATGGCGTCATGTGGCGTACTAAACATGGCATGGGATCCACATCCCTGGTGCTTCCGTCAGTTCTGACGTAAGGTTTATGTCAGAGATAGCCTTGACGCCTTGTCAGGTATATGACGTTGGGCTTCTTTATGACGTTCATAGCTCCATACAGGATAACATGATATAGGTCCTGACTTTGACCCTTTCTTCCTTATACAGGTGATACAGTGAAGAAGTTGTAAGTCTTGATATCGGGTGTGACTTTAGGTCTCCCCTGCTGTCTAAGTCCCTATATTTATATTTATCTGGTTATTCAAATCACTCGGGTTTTTCATAACAATTGGGGGGGGGGAAGCGTTTCCAGCATGAGACGTACTACCGTGGGTGTTGTTCGTCCGCTGCTGGTCCCGGTTCTCGCTGATTGACCAGCGAACTAAGTTATGCCAGGTGGAAGGTAAGAAGTTCTTGGCCTTTTCTTGATTTAGCGACGTTAAAATACATATCTTAGTTTAGATTAGTATCGTTCGTCGTTATGCCGGCAATAGTGTTTTAACACTATTTATTTGACTTGGGTCTCTGCGTATTTCTTGAGTGTAATCATACTTTTATAGGTCTCCTTTGGGTATTATCTAACACAGCTTCGCCGCTCAGTTAGAGGGTAAGGCTAGTCCCAGTGGGACTTCAGTGTTATAGGCCTATCATATATGTATCTTATATAGGTCTCCCTTAGGTATATCATCTAACACAGCTTCGCCGCCCAGTCAGAGGGTAGGGATAGTCCCAGTGGGACTTCTGTGTTATAGGCCTATCATGTAGGTATCTTATATCGTTGTGTATATATGCGTGTATTATCGAGATATTATCACCGCTCATAAAGAGCTATCATATATATATAATTATTATCGTGTCCGTGTGGTTATTATATCATAAGGCCGTGTTTTCTACCATATTTACTAGTAGCTGTATCAGCTGCTCGGGCCTGTAAGTCCCGCAGAAAACATGAGTAAGAGCCGCCAGTGTTCTGTGGCGTACTGAACATGGCATGGGATCCACATCCCTGGTGTTTCCGCCACCGCTAGTGCGGTAGAATCAATCCGTTCCAGATGTGCAGTGGTTTCTTGACGCAGCACTGGGAGGCGATGCGGGACGAGCGGCGCTTATTCACCTGCAGGAGAAGACAGGGCTGGGTGTACAGCCACCGTCTAGTGAGGTGAGTGGTATGGTAGGAAAGGGTGCCCGTATAGACTCAACACCACGTGGTGGTGGCGACTCCGTACACATGGGTACCAGCGGGGCTCCGGCCCCAGCCAGTAATGTGGTTGAAGGCTCGGGTGGCGGTTCTGGCTGTGCTGGAAGACCGCTCCACCTAGGCGGTACGAGACCGGGGAAACCTGGACACGTACCAGTCGGACCTACCACGGTAACGAGCGTAAGCTTGTTGCCAGGCGGGACTGACACCACCCATTCCGATGCTACCAGGCACTTGATGCTGGTACCAGAGGCTGAGGGTGGTGGGGCTCCGGCCCCAGCCAGTAATGTGGCTGAAGGCTCGGGTGGCGGTTCTGGCTGTGCTGGAAGACCGCTCCACCTAGGCGGTACGAGACCAGGGAAACCTGGACACGTACCAGTCGGACCTACCACGGTGACGAGCGCAAGCTTGTGGCCAGGCGGGACTGACACCACCCATTCCGATGCTACCAGGCACTTGATGCTGGTACCAGTGGCTGAGGGTGACGGTCTTGCGCTGCGGACCAACGTTTCGTTGGTTAGCACGCCAGTTAGTTCTGCACTAGCTGGCACGCAGGATTTGCCGGCTATGTCGGCCTGTCTAACACTAGGGTCCTCCCTCGCAAGAGGGAGATCCGCTCACGCTACAGCAGTGTCTTTGGGCACGGCTGGGCGGGTTAGCTACACTGTTTCTTCACCGGCATCTTTGGGTGCCGTTGAGGGGGTAGGTCATGCCACCACAGCGGTACGAACCTGTACCACAGGTGGTGGCGGACATCCCTCTCTCGTAACAGGGGTGTCAGTAGCTAGCGCCGGGCCGTACGGCTCAGCGAGCGGGGTTATACCAGTGTTCAGTGGTAATGTGCAGAACGCCCCTGGACAGGCTCAATTTCAGGCTCCGTTACCATCTCAGAATATGCTTCCGCAAATGAGCGGGTGACCCGGGCAGATGTTCGCTCAGGTTCCCAATCAACAGTGGTCAGGCATGTTTCAGGGCCCCCGGGTAGCGGTAGCTATCCCCTATGGGTTGCCTCAGGGAACTTGCCCGCCTTGGTCGCCCGCGTACACACCGCACGGTGTCTCGCCGCTAGTCTTGCACTAGCTGGTCACGCGGGATTTACCGACTACGTAGGCTTGTCTTACTCAGGGTCCACCCTCTCTAGCTATAGCCCATGTCGGGGTAGCATCAGAGGGGGAATTCGCTCACGCATTAGCAGTGTCTTTGGACGCAGCTACGCGGGCTAGCTACACTGCTTCCTCGGCGGCATCTTTGGGTGCCGTTGGGGGGGGGGGGTAGGTCACAGCGGTACGAACCTGTACCGCAGGTGACAGCGGACACTCCTCTCTCGTGAAGAGGGGCGGTGGCTAGTGCCATGCCTTATGGCACAGCGAGCGGGACCCTGCCCGAGGGCAGCGGTAATGCTGAGCAGCCTGTGCTGCACGCTGTCCCACTCACGCAGCGTTCATGAACGCCGTGGACAGGCCCAGAATACGTATCGGTTACCGTTACGGCAGTCTATAACACACACGCTAGTTCTACTGTGGAAGAGAGCCCCGATCTCTTCCGACGGGGATGAGCAATAGCTTATCTCCAGGTAGAGCTGGCGACATTGTTCGTAGATCTGGCAACACTGCATCCTACCAGCCGGTGGCTAGTGTGTACGATTGGGCAGTGTGAACGGGCTACGGTCCCTACCATTACATGGTAAAAGTGTTAGGTGCCGGCATTAGCTGTGCTGAAGGCTCGGTTCACCAGTCAACTCTACCTCGGATGCGAGCTTCGGCTCAAATTCTACGGGGATGAACGCAAGTTTATCTTCAGGTGGAACTGGCAACACTCATGCTATTGTTACTGCGCATTAGTTGGTAGTTTCAATGACTAACACTCATTCTATTGTTACTACGCACGAGTTAGTGGTAGTTTCAATGACTGAGGGTGATGGATCTGAACAGCCAGTTACCTTTGTTAACTGGCAGGCTGGCTAGTCCCGTACTAGCTGGCATGGGATCCCCCCGACGATGTCGGTCTGCATTGTGCAGGGTCTACACCACCCAAGTGGCTGTGTTTTCGAACACTGCTACGCGGGCCAGCTACTCCATACTATCATCTCAGCAGCATCTTCGGGTGCCGCTGCAGGGGTAGGTCATGTTCCATCCACCACAGTACACTTATTGCTGTAGGTGGGGGCGGGCATGACTCTCCAGCGGTAGCTGGGGCTATACCTATCGGTATGGCAGGTAGGACCTTGCTCCTGAACAATGGCGGCGCCGCTTAGCCAGTGGTATAGCCACAGGTGATGACAGCGACGTTTGCTATTGGTCACCCAGCGTTTTCGAACGCTGCTTTGCAGGTACTGACAGTCCCGGGTATTCCAATCAGTCCCCGCGCGTGTTCATGTTCTCTTCACACTTTCCACGCGGCTATTGGTATTATATTCCATAATACAAAACAGTAGTTTCAGGAAAGTGTTGAACAAGGGATTTGAATAGACGCAACACCGGGGCAGAGTATCCACACAGTGTGATGGTGTTTCTGCTAACGGGGTAGGATCTGGGCGACCGGTTAACCTGATACTGACCGGTATGCGCGATCCTCCGATAGTGTTGGCCTGCATTGAGCAGGGTCTATAATGAATCCTCTACGGTAGCTCCTGGTAAGGGGCAGCCACGAGGGTTGGATACTTTCCACCGCGGCAGTGTCTTCTGACATGGCCACAGGAATCAACTACTATCTCTCCTGGCAGCACCGATGAGTGCAGCTTTAGGATTAGGTGACGCTCTCGTCTCAGCGGTACTCACAGTACTATCTTTGACGACGAGTGGACCTTTTTCCTTCGGCAGCTAGGGGAAAGTAGCTGGCGCTGTTTTCATTGAACAGCGAGTAAGACCTAGCTCACGAACACTGGCGGCGCTGTCCAACCTGTGGTGTGGCCACAGATAGTGACGGCGAAGCATGGTGATGTTCCTCCAGCGTTTTTACGTGGAGGTGCAGGCGTTGATACTTCGGGTGGGACCTACCCGGTCCCATCGCCCTCATATACCGCAGCCACCGAATGGACACCCTGGTTGAGGGTTTACCACGGGTGGTCCTGGTTCCGGAGCTAACTGATTAGCATCCTAAATGTGCCAGGGGGTCAGGTTCCAACATTAGTAGTAGGATATTTTCCCTGTCTGCCATGACATACCTTTAGTTACAGTTATGTCTACAGATAGGCCCATGGAACCCGTCACAGGTACTCTTACCACGACGGTAGTACATGGGAATTGAGTCCTGCGAACGTGTCGGGTACCGTCCCAGCGGGTCCTGCGATAGATCAGAGTTTCAATCTCACTCCTGAGCAGGTCAGGCGACGTTGATACCGAGACAGTCACACTATGTTGTGACCATACTTCATTATTCTAGGTGAAGTAGGATTATGATGTCGGTGTGTATCCCGGTAATAAAGCTGGGACACTGCCGGACACCAGTATCTCGGTGAATGGACATCGGTAGTGCCACATAGACTTGTACTGTCTGGCGCGAGGGTTCATTCAACTTCGTCTGTCTTAAGGGGCAGGTTCTATCCTATCCTGCCGCAGCGCCTGGTGGCGTAGCGGCAGGGCCAGGAGGCCGACTCCGGGACGGTGTCTTACACACTGTTCCCTGCTAGGTCGGTTTTTGAACTGGTTCGCGATCTAGTCGCGTACCATCCAAGTTTGCCAGAGCGGTTCTTACCGCATAAGCAAGACATATCCGATAGGTATGTGCAAGGGGGGCTTCTCGCCCTCTTAAGTCTCTGGGTCTGTGCAAGGGGGGCTTCTCGCCCTCTTAAGTCTCTGGGTCTCTGGGTCTCTGGGTCTCTGGTTTCTTTTCTTTTCTGTTTTTGTCAAGACGGCTTTTGGGTAAGCCGGGTATTTAAGCTTCTGACCTCCGGTATTGTTGTTTATTGGAGATTTACCCTCGCTCCTCCGCCTGTACTCGGTGCCAGTCTGGATGGAATCCAATGATGCAAATTGTCTAGCAACATTGGATTCCAAAATAAGCATCATCTGAGCCAATATGTATAAAACTTAATGTTTTACATATTGGCGATGATGTTAATTGCTTATTTTGTCCAATGTTGCTTCCCGGGCCCAGCCCACCCCACAGCGAGGGTGCATTCTCGTTATGGCGAGATATGGGTTCGAAAGAGGAAGTATGCTTGGCATTCTGGGTAGAGATGGGGAGCCCTCTGGAGGATGCTGTATAGGCACCTTCCAGCGGGTGGTGGTCAGAAGTTTAAATATTAAGTGTAATATTTGGGTAGGGTCCTTTTTCCATCTATAAATCGATGCAAATTGTCTAGCAACATTGGACAAAATAAGCAATTAACATCATCGCCAATATGTAAAACATTAAGTTTTATACAATATTTGGTATACATATTAAGCTCATAAAGGGCTACAAAATAATGAAGCCCGATTTTTAAAATTCGTCTCCAAATTTGAATTAGCATGCAAAATTACCTGATTGGTCGGCCCCTGGTTACCATAGCAACGGTTTAAAAAATCGGGCTTCATTATTTTGTGCGGAATGTTATTGTTAACCTTCAACCCAAATACCAGCACACTACTAAACTGCTCACAAAAAGTATCGAAACACTTAGAAATGATCAAATATATAACGGCTCAAAAGGGTATGCATTTAATCAAAGCAAATAACCAAGTGCATAATTTTGTTCTGCGTATTTTGACACCTCGATCGATGAGATACGATGTTGCGGAGCGGAGTTATTGTCATTTCAATGGTCGTGGGTCCAGTTTCAAAAGTGACAATCATCCTATAGAAAGAGGTTTGCATTACTGTTTAGAATGATCAAATTCGTGATTTTCAATAGGGAAGAGTGTCACTTTTGAAACTGGACCCGCGATAATTGAAATGACAATAACTCCGCTCCGCAACATCGTATCTCAACGATCGAGGTGTCAAAATACGCAGAACAAAATTATGCACTTGGTTATTTGCTTCGATTAATGCATACCTTTTCGAGCCGTTATATATTGGATCATTTCTAAGTGTTTCGATACTTTTTGTGAGCAGTTTATTTAGCGTTGTTGAGTTACATCCGGAACGGTGTTTAGCCAATCAGAGCCCCTGTATGGTTACCATGGCAACCAGAGCAAAAATTTAGGTCAATTTTGAAAGTTTGCGATATGGGCTATATTATGATACATAACACTTATCGGTCCAGTTTTGGGAAAGTTGTTGAAATCGATATCCTATATAGGGCTTTTGAACCCAGACCTCCCCCCCCCCCCCCCCCCCCTTAACACCACCAAGCTTCTCGTCCCCAGCATTATCTGTGGCTTGAATGGTTACTGTGCCCCGGTGCTGTGCAGTCCTTGTGGTCAGGACAAGTTACACTTCCCCTCTGGCCCGTGCAGTCTGGCCCAGTTTGCAAAGTTTGCTTTCATGGTTGAACGCAATTATTTTTTTGTCAGAGATCAAATTTTCCGCTACAACATCCTTGGTCCGAGTCGCTGGTGCAAATGGCGTTTTACGCCTACAGCCCCTGAGGCTAAGGTTGTACTGGCGGTCAGCTTCGGTCCACTGGAATCGGAGTGTCTCGCGAATAACCCCCATGCTGCAAGGCGTCTTTTAGTATACTTTTCTGCCTGACCATGTCATTCTCATTTAGTTTTTGGACTTTAGCACTTACTGTGTTCAGTTGCCTTTGCATGCCTGATGGAGCAGGGACATTTTTGTCCATAGAAGAAAAAAGTCTTTGGGCGCCAGTTGCGGCCAAGCTATGTGTTCATGAGCCCAACTGCTAAAGACCTCTTTACCTCATCTGCTCTGCGACCTCTCTTGCCCTCAAAGACTTTGCGAAATAGTTTCTTTTTCTTAGATACAAATTGGCAACTGTTACATTTTAGTTGAACAATAGCTGAAAGTCCCCACTTTGTTGTTAAACTAGCCGCAGTAACAAGGCGATCTGTACAGCCTGGTGAAGACGCATTGTATTCATACATACACGCTTGGATTGCATTCACACAAGTAGGGAGATGTAAAGGGTTCAACAGAAGAAAGTATACCACTTTGTTTATGTCATTTTGAGTAACATTTAATTTTTTTTGGACCAAACAGGCTAGATAGGCATTTAAATGAATCTTTTAGGCATACTTTGATACCAAATTTTCCCCCTAACAACAAAGATAAACCATGATTAGCACCATTTAAAGAAAAATATCCCATTTTCAAAAGTCGCATTTCCAATACACAGCACGAGAAAAAAGGACCAATTGTTAACACACACAATGTCGTAAGACCCATCGCATTTGCACTGTGCGATCGATAGCCCCGTCAATCCTGGCTAATACACAAACCCCGAGAGACCCCCAATTGCCCGGGGGGCCAGTCAAACATAATGTTGTACACATGCGTGACCAAGAAAACGCGTAAAAAGGGGTGTTTTTTCAGCGTTGGACGCGTCACACGCGTGACGCGTTAAGGGTATCAAAAACGCTGATTTTCAAGAAAGAGGGTGGCTTAAAATCCCGGCTTAAAATACAGGTCGAACGTGTTTAGGGTAACGGATTGTGTTCGCCGTTAAATAGACAAAACTTGTTTAGGGGTCATATTCTGGCAAGAACTTGTTTAGGGTCAAAATTTGCAAGGAAAGCGCGCTAAAAACTTGTTTAGGGGGTAATTTTGCTTGCAGGGTAAAACTTGTTTAGGGGGTGTCTGGAAAAAATTTGGTCACGCATGTGTACACCATTATGTTTGACTGCCCCCCCCCCCCCCCCGGCCCCAATTGGTCCTTTCTTCTCGTGCTGTGTATTGGAAATGCGACTTTTGAAAATGGGATATTTTTCTTTAAATGGTGCTAATCATGGTTTATCTTTGTTAGGGGGCAAATTTGGTATCAAATTATGCCTAAAAAATTCATCTAAATGCCTATCTAGCCTGTTTGGTCAACAAAAAAATTAAATGTTACTCAAAATGACAAACAAAGTGGTATACTTTCTTTTGTTGAACCCTTTACTTCCAAATAACCACCAATTTCATCTTCTTCCTTTCTGTTTCTCAGGATAATCTCTACCTCGGAGGTTTCGTTGTGCAGAGGTCTCAGTGTGGCACCAGGAGAAGACGTGGGTAATTGAGAAGACTTCGGCAAAGAAAATGGATCGTTAAGAACTTTTGCAGCACTTGGAACTATAACATCATCATCCACAGTAAAGGTACGTGCGGTCAAATTGTTGGTGCGTAAGCCTTTGTAGAGCTTCCTGTTCTTTGTTATGTAAATTAGGTATAGCATAGTAGCATACAGTCACACACACACATTGAACTCTCACTCTGTAGCAAGTTTGCGGCTAAACTTTAGAATACCCCACCATTTTTTAAGCTCCACCTGGAAAAAACGCTGGCAACGGCGACGGCGCGAAGACTAACCTTTTAAGAAATGACTTCGGCGACGGCGCGAAGCTTTACCTTTTTAAAATTGGGCTTCGGCGGGAAGGTGTTTTTTTTTCTGGCTTCGGCGGCTTCGGCGACGGCGTGAAGCTTCACCTTTTTAAAGAGGGCTTCGGCGACAGCGCGAAGCTTTACCTTTTTTTAAATGGACTTCGGCGGGAAGGTGTTTTTTTTTCTGGCTTCGGCGGCTTCGCCGACGGCGTGAAGCTTCACCTTTTTAAAGAGGGCTTCGGCGACGGCGCGAAGCTTTACCTTTTTAAAAATGGGCTTCGGCGGGAAGGTGGGTTTTTTTCTGGCTTCGGCGGCTTCGGCGACGGCGTGAAGCTTCACCTTTTTAAAGAGGGCTTCGGCGACGGCGCGAAGCTTTACCTTTTTAAAAATGGACTTCGGCGGGAAGGTGTGTTTTTTTCTGGCTTCGGCGACGGCGTGCCAAGTTCACCTTTTTAAAGAGGGCTTCGGCGACGGCGCGAAGCTTTACCTTTTTTTAAAATGGCCTACAGCGGGAAGGTTGTTTTTTTCTGGCTTCGGCGGCTTCGCCGACGGCGAAACCAAAGAAGTTCGTATATCGTTAATCAATCATTTAATCCCCATTTCCCGCATTTCCCTGTTGACATATAATGATCATTGATAATTATATCCCCGGATATATCATGTGAGATATAGACAATAGTAGAATTTCAAATCTAGAAATTCAACGTTGTTTGATTAATAACTCAAATAAGTTTTGCTACGCGACGACAGATATGGTCGGGTGACATGCCTTTCATTTTCATTTTCTTTTAAATCACCCACTGCTTAGTTAGCATTTACACTATACATTGTAAGTTATGTTTATGAGCAAATGGCCTGTCCGAAAGCAGGTACCCTTGGTACCCTCCCACCATATATAATAATAATAAAAATATGATAATATAAAATAGGTTTTGCCACGCGACGACAGAGATATTGTATTGCCGGGCGACGCGCCTTTCATGTTGAAGTTAAATCAACCACTGCTTAGAATGATCATTGATAATTATATCCCCGGATATATCATGTGAGATATAGACAATAGTAGAATTTCAAATCTAGAAATTCAACGTTGTTTGATTAATAACTCAAATAAGTTTTGCCACGCGACGACAGATATGGTCGGGTGACGTATAGGTTTTGCCACGCGACGACAGAGGTATTGTATTGCCGGGCGTCGCGCCTTTCATTTTGATTTTCTTTTAAATCAACCACTGCTTATAGGCTATAGTTAGCATTTACACTAAGTTATGTCGGAAATGAAATTCAACGTTGTTTGACTAACAACACAAAATAAGTTTTACCACGCGACGACAGAGATATTGCCGGTTGACGTGCCTTTCATAATCAATCGCCATATTAAATTTATGTTTGACCCTTAATATTGCAGTGTGGGACTGAATTTCAATATCATGTGACAGGTTTGGCATTATAGATTATGGGTCATTCTTTAAAAGCCACATGACATGTTTGGCTTAATAGATTATGGTCTTTAAAAGCGCCATCCAAACTATTGAGCCCTATAAAATGCATGATATGTCGTTCTTTAAAGGCCCCGTCCAAAAACCATCCAAACTGTTGATTTCCAATCCCACAATGCAACAAATGATAGGTCGCTCTTAAAAAGCACCGCCCATTCAAATTGTTGAGGCATGCAACAAATGATAGTAGGTCGTTCTTTAAAAGCCCCATGTAAAATGACACAGCCCATTTAAATTGTTACGGCATGCAACAGAAGTTCGTAAATCGTTAATCAGTCGCCATATTAGATTTATGTTTGAACCTTACTATTGCATTGTGGGACTGAATTTCAATATCATGTGACAGGTTTGGCATAATAGATTATGGGTCGTTCTTTAAAAGCCCCATCCAAACATTCAAATTGTTACGGCATGCAACAGAAGTTCGTAAATCGTTAATAAATCGCCATATTAGATTTATGTTTGACCCTTAATATGTTTAACCCTTAATATTGCATTGTGGGACTGAATGTTAATATCATGTGACAGGTTTGGCATAATAGATTATGGGTCGTTCTTTAAAACCCCCATCCAAACATTCAAATTGTTACGGCATGCAACAGAAGTTCGTAAATCGTTCATCAATCGCCATATTAGAATTATGTTTGACAAGTTAATATTGCATTGTGGGCCTGAATTTCAATATCATATGACAGGTTTGGCATAATAGATTATGGGTCGTTCTTTAAAAGCCCCATCCAAACTATTGAGCCCTCTAAAATGTATGATGGGTCGTTCTTTAAAAGCCCCGTCAAAAAACAACCATCCAAACTGTTGATATGCAATCCCACAATGCAACAAATGACAGATTGCTCAAACCAAAGAAGTTCGTAAATCGTTATTGTTAAGGCATACAACAGAAGTTCGTAAATCGTTGCATTGTGGGACTGAATTTCAATAATATATGACAGGTTTGGCATAATAGATTATGGGTCGTTCTTTAAAAGCCCCATCCAAACATTCAAATTGTTACGGCATGCAACAGAAGTTCGTAAATCGTTCATCAATCGCCATATTAGAATTATGTTTGACCCTTAATATTGCATTGTGGGCCTGAATTTCAATATCATATGACAGGTTTGGCATAATAGATTATGGGTCGTTCTTTAAAAGCCCTCTAAAATGTATGATGGGTCGTTCTTTAAAAGCCCGTCAAAAAACAACCATCCAAACTGTTGATATGCAATCCCACAATGCAACAAATGACAGATTGCTCAAACCAAAGAAGTTCGTAAATCGTTATTGTTAAAGGCATGCAACAGAAGTTCGTAAATCGTTGCATTGTGGGACTGAATTTCAATAATATATGACAGGTTTGGCATAATAGATTATGGGTCGTTCTTTAAAAGCCCCATCCAAACATTCAAATTGTTACGGCATGCAACAGAAGTTTGTAAATCGTTAATAAATCGGCATATTAGATTTATGTTTGACCCTTAATATGTTTGACCCTTAATATTGCATTGTGGGACTGAAATTTAATATCATGTGACAGGTTTGGCATAATAGATTATGGGTCGTTCTTTAAAAACCCCATCCAAACATTCAAATTGTTACGGCATGCAACAGAAGTTCGTAAATCGTTCATCAATCGCCATATTAGAATTATGTTTGACCCTTAATATTGCATTGTGGGACTGAATTTCAATATCATTTGACAGGTTTGGCATAATAGATTATGGGTCGTTCTTTAAAAGCCCCATCCAAACTATTGAGCCCTCTAAAATGCACGATAGGTCGTTCTTTAAAAGCCCCATCAAAAAAAAACCATCCAAACTGTTGATATGCAATCCCACAATGCAACAAATGACAGGTCGATAAGATTCCTTAGTACTTGAAAATAATGGTTTTATAGTGAAAATAATCCCCATATTATGATTGCCCCTTATATTGCATTGTGAAATGAAAAGTGACACTGCCCATTCAGATTGTTGAGGCATTTTAGGCTGCCCCATCAATTAATCAATTTTACAACAACAACAACAAATTATGCACGATGAATATGGTTATTTTATTTCAAGACATTCTATCACATGAAAATTCAGAGAAAAACAGTTTTTGAGGCATGGTTTTCAATCATTTCAAACAGTAAAGACCCTTTTCAAAGACACTTATACATAAATTAAAGCTGAGACGATTATCGTCTCAACATTAAATAAATAAACACTTGTTTCTCCCGACAGTATAACAGGCGTTTATGGTCCTGAGTTATAAACTGGTGTACCCAAAATGGTGTATTTGGGTTGTTACCATGTCATAATCGAGAATATACCCATTTTCCCGCGATTTTTAGAACATTCACGGTTACCAACTTTTGTGTTGAGTTGGGAGACCGGCAGTAAACCACCATTAACACCCAGCTATATTTCTAAATCAAAATGCCACGCAAGAATGCCCAAAACCATCATGTAATGTATAAAAGGAAAATATAAAGTTTATAAGCCTTAAAACGCCTTAAAATTGCTTTCAGCGAGCACCTACATTCACACTTTTCTCGGCTCACTTCAACAATGACTTCAGTGAATGCTAACTAAGCAATGTCTGTCGTCGCGTGGCAAAACTTTGTTGTTGGGGTTTTTAAAGAACGACCTATCATTAGTTGCATGCCTCAATAATTTGAATGGGCGAAGTCATTTTGGGGCTTGGGGCTTTTAAAGAGGCGACCTATCATTTGTTGCATTGTGGGATTAGATATCAACTGCAGTTTGGATGGTTTTTTGTACTGGGCTTTTAAAGAACGACCTATCATGCATTTATTAGAAGGCTCAACCAGAAAAAAACCCACCAGAAAAAAACCCCACCTACCCGCCGAAGGCCATTTTTAAAAAGGTAAAGCTTCGCGCCGTCGCTGAATCCACCTTTTTAAAAGGTTGGAGCTTCGCGCCGTCGCCGCCGAAGCCACTAAAATAATCAAGCTTCCGTTTTTCAACCGATCCCGTCATACCTCTTCCTTCGCGCCGTCGCGGAATCCACTTTTTTAAAAAGTCAAGCTTTGACGCCGTCGCCGAAGCCGCCGAAGCCAGAATAAAACCCACCTTCCCGCCGAAGCCCATTTTTTAAAAAGTTAAAGCTTCGCGCCGTCGCTGAATCCACCTTTTTAAAAGGATGGAGCTTCGCGCCGTCGCCGCCGAAGCCACTAAAATAATCAAGCTTCCGTTTTTCAACCGATCCCGTCATACCTCTTCCTTCGCGCCGTCGCGGAATCCACTTTTTTAAAAAGTCAAGCTTTGACGCCGTCGCCGAAACCGCCGAAGCCAGAATAAAACCCACCTTCTCGCCGAAGCCCATTTTTTAAAAAAGTAAAGCTTCGCGCCGTCGCTGAATCCATCTTTTTAAAAGGATGGAGCTTCGCGCCGTCGCCGTCGCCGCCAAAGACAGAAGGAAAAAAAACTTCCCGCCGAAGGCCATTTTTAAAGAGGTAAAGATCCGCGCCGTCGCCGAAGCCCTTTTTAAAAAGGTCAAGCTTTGACGCCGTCGCCGAAGCCGCCGAAGCCAGAATAAAACCCACCTTCCCGCCGAAGCCCATTTTTTAAAAATGGTAAAGCTTCGCGCCGTCGCCGAATCCACCTTTTTAAAAGGATGGAGCTTCGCGCCGTCGCCGTCGCCGCCGAAGCCACTAAAAATAATCAAGCTTCCATCTACAAACCGATCCCGTCATACCTCCTCCTTCGCGCCGTCGCCGAATCCACATTTTTATAAGGATGGAGCTCCGCGCCGTCGCCGCCGCCGCCGAAGCCACAAAAAATAATCAAGCTTCCATCTACATCCGATCCCGTCATACCTCTTCCTTCGCGCCGTCGCCGATTCCACTTTTATAAAAGTACGGAGCTTCGCACCGTCGCCGCATCCGATGTTTCTTAAAAAAGTTGAACTTCGCGCCGGCGCCGAATCCACTTTTTAAAAGGATGAAGCTTCGCGCCGTCGCCGCCGCCGCCGAAGCCACAAAAAATAATCAAGCTTCCATCTACAACCGATCCCGTCATACCTCCATCTTCGCGCCGTCGCCGAATCCATTCTTTTTAAAAGGATGAAGCTCCGCGCCGTCGCCGCATCCGATGTTTCTTAAAAGGGTTGAAGTTCGCGCCGTCGCCGAATCCACTTTTTAAAAGGATGGAGCTTCGCGCCGTCGCCGCCGAAGCCACAAAAAATAATCAAGCTTCCATCTACAACTGATCCCGTCATACCTCCTCCTTCGCGCCGTCGCCGAATCCACTTTTTTAAAGCCGCCCGCCGTCGCCGTCGCCGCCGAAGCCACAAAAAATGAAATACCTTTCGTCTTGCACTTAAGCACATTTTCACAACGGCTCGCTCAACACTTAGGTAATTTCTACAAAGTCCCGCGTGTATGCCATTCCCAACATACACCTTCGCGTGAAACCAAGAAAACAAAATATTGAAACTATGACAGCCGTTTTCGACGACGGCGCCGCCGCCGCGTTTTTTAAAATAATCGAGCTTCAAAAATGGTAGGGTATTCTAAAGGTACTCCAAGTTTGCCACTTTAAAAGCTTTTTTTTTAAAGGAATCTTTATCAGTTTATAGAAGGATTTGATTTCAGTCGTTCGATCAGCTTGTTTAAAAAATATATATATCTTACCACCACCCCCCACCCCCCCCCCCCCCCCCCCCCCCCCCCCCCCCCCCAATGCAGTAGCAAAGAGAGACGAGAGAAATCAAAGATTCATTATTTTCAATCAATTTAAGGGGGGACTTAAGGAAGTTTTTTATTTGATTTTTTGAATTTTGTGAGTGCTGTAATTATTGAACTATTAATCAAATGTATATAAAAGTATACATTTTTGGAAAGGAAATGGATCAGAGAATCCAAATTTGGCGTCAATTTTGACCAAAAAAGTAGATTTTTTGAGAAAATCACAAAATTCACTTTTTTGACCCAATTTTTTTTGAACAAAGCTAACAAAAAATAATTTTGAGTAAAAAATGGCCAAATCACTTTATAATGATTTTAAGACACTAATGAAGGGACGATTTTTTTTTTTTTTAAAACCTAATCTAATATTTTTGAAAATTTTGATCAAAAAGTGCAAAAAAACGTGAAAAATGGATTTTTAATTTTTTTTTACACTTTTTTGTCAAAATTTCAAAAAATATTGGATTAGATTTAAAAAAAAAAAATCGTCCCTTCAGTAGTGTCTTAACATCATCATCAAGTGATTTGGGCATTTTTAACTCAAAATTATGTTTGTTAGCTTTGTTCAAAAAAATTGGGTCAAAAAATCAACAGTTTTGGTCAAAATTGATGCCAAATTTGGATTCTCTGATCCATTTCCTTTCCAAAAAGGTATACTTTTATATACATTTGAGTCAAGGAAGTTTTTTGTTGAATTTTGTTAGTGCTGTAATTATTGAACCATAAGTCTTCCATAATATATGTAATATAATAATATGTTTCATGGTAGCACACCTCTAAATAATAGGAAGTCGAAATTAGACGACCATTTTGCACCTTATTTTGATTGATGCGCGACGCTTCAAAAGATGATATCTCAATGACCATTGTGATTTAGGAATTGATTTTGGTATCAAATTTAAGCCCAAGACAATGCTTATAATATGATTATAACGATAGATCGATTTTAACGATTTAAAGTTAGGAAAATGTTAGGCCTACGACTATGCTAGAAAGTCATTCAATTTGGTAGTAAACTCTAGCTATTTTAGCAAGCTTATGATTAAAATTGTAAAATATATATCGATAACAGTTAGATTTTAAGCAATCGAGAATCTAAGCCCTCTACGGTCATTTTTCAAGTTGATTTTTCGCAAGACTTACGACCGTGCACCGTGAAAGTAGGACTACTATTTATTAACAACAAATAGTTAATATTATTTGTGAATGATCTATCATTAAAATTCATATTGTTAGCTTTAATTTGATACCAACCTCGTCTGCTAAATCACTGTAGTTCCCGAGAAATCACTATTTTAATCAATAAGAGTTGCAAGTTTTCGCCTGGAACTATTTAGAGGTGTGCTACCTTCGAAGCTGTAGTCGGCAATGGTATATCAATAAATATAGTACAAAATGCTGAAACGCACTGTTTGACTGTTGAGCATTCTTCATATAATTAAGTCAATGCTATCTTCAGTAGAATATGACAGTGCATTTGTAAGTTTGCAATTAATTTAAACATTTGGGGGTCACTTTTGATCCTCAAAATGAATTGATACAGATTCAGTCTAATAGAATTTATCATATTTAAAAATTAAAAAAGATCTTTAGATTTCACGCCAGTAAATAATTTCAGTCCTTGTAGACGACAATCAAAAGGGGTTTTTTATCAGCTGGGCATCCTGTGGCCCATTGATTATAGAAGTAATCAGAAATGGTACTTAGTGCTCCCAAATGATTAAAAGTTGTAGTTTAATCCTGATTTTAGGACTATTGCCTAATACCACAGTGGAAAAAGAAATATTTTCAATGCATTTTATAGGTTTTTTGGATGTATTTTGATTGTAAATGATCTGGCAACATTTCTCAACTTTTTCTGATAAATGAGGGCGCTACACCAATTGTCCAACTTTGGGGACTTATTTCCCAGAACTTTCGGGGATACCATATATATTTGTTTTGATTAAATGATCAAAGATATCATGAAATTTAAGGAAAATGTCAAATTGAAAATTCCAGTCGCTTTATAAGTTAGAAAATGGGCTTTTTGTAACCATCATTTTACATGTAAACGCATAGGGAAACCATTTGGTGGTGTGAATTTTGCAGGGCTGTAACCAGGATCTTTTTTGGGTGGGCGGAACTTACGTAAAAAGGGATATATTGGTGCATTTGATCAATGTACGGAGAGTTCAAAATGTTCATGCATATTATATTCTGTACAGCTGGCTTATTTTCTGATCCCAAGATTGAATATTCCGGCTATGCGTTTTGGTTATTGATTTATCACCCTTCTGGCGTACCAATCTGACCCCTTATACCATTACCATGGCAACCAAAACATGGTTTACATTGATTTTGCATCTTTAATGGGATATGATCCTGAATCCGTTTAAAATTTTAAGAATTTTTGGATTTGTCAAAATTTCAGCCTGAAATTCTTGTGCATCATGAATAAAAAAATGTTTGGTTTATATGAATAGGAATTCTGTCACTAACATTCATAAATTGATATTATGTCAACCAAATGCAGTCAGTATCTTTATTTAGCTGAACTGTTTGTATAATCCAATGTTTGTATGCAATATTTCATGAACAAGTTATTCATATGAGATGCAGTCAAAAGGTATTTAGGTCAAAATAAGAATTGTCAGGAGCAAGTTGCAACTGCATAATTGTAAATAGTTCTGTTATCTATTTTCATCAAAAGGTCTGCAGTCATTTCCAAGCTGGAAGTAATCTGCAATCAGATATAACCTGTGTTTTGGGAGCTGTTGCTGACATGGTGTACCTTTAGATCATGGGAAAAGGTAAATAAGTGCTCGTCAAATCAACAATAAACTGTCGGCTAATTTAATGACCTTTTCATATTTGGCCATAAAAGGTACCAATCAATCATAGTACAGTCGTTTTGTAAAATGAATAGATCAAAACCAAAAGCGATTTTCAAAACTAGGCATCATAAGCTACAATATGGTATACAACATTTATCGACTGATATTTGGGAAAGTTTTGAGGGCAGAATTTCCGTAAAAAGGGATATGTTGGTGCACACTTATAAAACTCGCCCATTGCTTGTGTGGTGGATTTCGATCACGACAGGAGCATGCGCAGATGCGTTTTTTGTGTAAGTGGTCTGTGATTTTGTCAATATAATATTTTTACTGTGATTTGTCGATCTGCATTAAATGCAAAAAGTAACAACGCCCCCGGCTGGACTCGAACCACCAACCTTTCGGTTAACAGCCGAACGCGCTAACCAATTGCGCCACGGAGGTGATTATTTACTAGGCTGTTTTTGGTTTGTCATGTTCACCCGTACACTTCCCCGTACACTTTATTGCAAAGTCGGGCATCGTTTTTCCTCAAATGTTGTTTGCATATTGCCGTTGCTGTCGCCTTTAATACATGTGCTGTCAGTTGAACTTGGAACCAACGTTTAATTTGAACTGTCTATTTTCAATAAAAAAATACTCCAATACGGGAAAAAAATCAGAAAAGCTCACAGACAACAAATAAGAACATCATTTTACTCGACCTAGAATTTCAATCAACGTATTTCAATCATCGGGAAAACCCGATGATGCAAGTGACGTCATTTAATGAGCTCATTAGCATAATTTATGTCCGTGAAAAATACAATAGAGTTTTATAAGTGGTGCATTTGATCGACGTATATACAGAGTTCAAAATGTTCATTCATATTTTGTTTCTGTGCAGCTGGCTCATTTTCTGATCCCAAGATTGAATATTCCGGCTATGCGTTTTGGTTCTTGATTTATCACCCTTCTGGCTTTTAGCCAATCTGACAACCGTGCCTTATGACAACCATGACAACCTAAAAATGGTATACAATGATTTTGCATCTTAATTGGGATATGGGCATTGGTATATTAAGTTTAAGTACCAACCTATTCTTAATTGGTATTTTACATGAGATTGGATCAAGACTATTCTTTTCTCATGTCTGAAGGCTGACAGCAAAATTGTTAACTTTATTTGTTGGGAGTGGCTGTTTTTAATAATAATTCAACCAGCATGCTTATATAGGCTTTTTAAGCCTGGCCCGAGCAATTTGCTTGAGTCTGGTCCCTTCAGGATCCAAGCGTGTGTCTGTACGGACCGACCGTGTAAACAAACAAACAAACAAACAAACATGCCAATCTAATCTTTTTGCATGTTTTCTGTATAGCATCCAATCAATGCACAAGAGCTACCAAAAAGTCTATTAACGGATCAATCAGATCCCCCCCCCCCCCCCCCCCCCCCCCCCCCCTCCACATGAAAAAATGTTGTTAAACTGGTTGTTTTTTATAGATTAATAATAATATTTTGGAAGTACAGTGGCCGAACGGTTATGGCATGTTAATGTTAAGTATCCCCGGGTAGGCAATAAGATGGCTACTTAGCGATCAGTGATATAAAGTATATATCTGTATCGGAACTTAGATCTTGCCTCTTTTAATTGTGTGAGTTTGTGACGACTTAATGTATTTTAACTATGCTATAAGGACCAACTGTTTTGCATCCTTGGGCAAGACACTGTCAACATCTAGCTCAAACACAAAATTATCAATGGTCCCGGTGCCTGAATCAGTTTAAAATGTTAAGAATTTTTGGATTTGTCAAAATTACAGCCTGAAGTTCTAGTGTATCATGAATATAAATTGTTGGTTTATATGAATAGGAATTTTGTCATTTACATTCATAATTGATATTATATCAACCAAATTTATAGTCGGTAACCTTATTTAGCTGAACTTTTTATGCACTATTTCATGGACAAGTTATTCATATGAGATGCAGTCAAAAGGTTGTGCTTAATGGTGAAGTATTTATGTCAAAATAAGAATTGTCAGGTGCAAGTTGCAACTGCATAATTGTAAACAATTCTTTTACTTTATATTTTCATCAAAAGGTCTGCAGTCATTTCCAAGCTGGAAGTAATCTGCATTCATATATAACTTGTGTTTGGGGGAGCTGTTGCTGACATGGTGTACCTCTTGATCATGGAAAAAGGTAAATAAGTGCTCGTCAAATCTACAATAAACTGTCGGCTTATTTAGTGACCTTTTCATATTTTGCCATAAAAGGTACCAATCATATAGTACAGTCCTTTTGTAAAATGTATAGATTTTGAATCCCACCCTATTCGAACTTACAACACCTCCAGATGTTTTTCGACGAGCATGGTTTAAAATCTTGAGTGGTTCTATTGGATTTCATAGTTGTTGACTGTCAACATTTCCATGGTCGATGCTTATACATAAAGATAAAAGCCACATATAATTATTATTTAGGGTACCGTATTGTCTCTAATAAATGCCTCGGGGGCGTTGCCTTTTTCCAAAGGTTATAATGCATGGCCAATGGACTATCTTTCGTAGAAAGCAATAGAACAGTTTGTTGGGGGCTTTCGTTTATTGGAGGGGGAGCGTTTATTAGAGACAATCGGTATTTTGATTAATTTTCAGGTTTTAAAAAAATGTTATGTTATGTCAAACTATACCTCTGAAATTTCATTTAGGGGGTGGAGTCAGAATCGGCCTATGTGAGAACTTTCCCAAATATCAGTCGACAAGTGTTGTATACCATATTGTAGCCCATGATGCCTTATTTTGAAAAACGCTTTTGGTTTTGTTCTGGTTGCCACGGCCACGGTAACCGGGCAAGGCCTCCGATTGGCCAAACACAACATTTAAATAACCAACTGGGATCATATAATTCATATTTGGTGGATAGGTGCATGAGAACAATATGCAAAATGAATACTATTTTTGATTGGTTGACATGGTAAACGGGCCGCAGCTAATCAGGGCATTTCGCAACGTAATTTAAAAACGAAGACTTTTTTTAAAAAACATCTCATGATTTAGTAGACAATACGTTTTTACCAAATGTGTAATTCACTTCTACCGTACAATCGGTCATATCTCGAGAACCACATACCCGATTGAACAGTCCAAACTCAGACGTCAACAACTCAGTTTGGAAAGTTCAATTTCAATGAAATAAATTGCTTAGTTACATGCAAAGTAATTCACCAATAACACAAATTTGACTTCCGGACTGATTTTGATACATTGCGACTGCAGTTGAATGAACCTAGTTTTTTATGAAATTAAAATATGCATCGGCAAAACAGTTTTAGTTGTTTATGACTCATGTAATTTAAAAAATGATAATATTTCAATCAATATGCTTACATTACAGATGGGTCTGAGTTATCTACAACTGTTAATCTGATGAGGATCTACAACTGTTAATCTGATGAAGAGGATGTCAGGAAAGGCAATCGCCATGAACTTGATTGAAAAACACATGGCCATCTGTATTATTACATTCTATATTGTATTATCTTTTAATCTATTTAATGTAATTTAATTGGTATTTTATAGTATGTTTATCTTGTTTGTTTGTTTGTTTGTTTACACGGTCGGTCCGTACAGACACACGCTTGGGTCCTGAAGGGACCAGACTCAAGCAAATTGCTCGGGCCAGGCTTAATAAAAATTCCATTGAAATGGAAAGTTGGCGGTCAAAAGGAAATTGCGATATAAGGCAAATAGAAAGAGCAAAAATAGCAACATTTGTAAATACGGCTTTTAGTTGCTAAAATTATGTGGCAGACGAAGCAAGCGCATAGATGATCAACTAATCTGACAGTACTAGAATTAGTGCTGATTTATGTGGCATAACTCTGTTTTACAATTCTATGCACAGTAGGACACCCCAATATACATGTATAATGCACACCATTTTCACAGTAGGACACCTCTTACAGTTGGACTGTTCAAAGACTAATGCCTTGGACTGTTTTTGCTGTTTCATCCATGCATGGCTTTTGCTGAGCTGTTGTGTTTATACATTGGCTAAAACCTACCACTCATGTTGATTACAATTGATCACACATAATACTTTTATTTTACACTCGTCTTTATTTAATGTATTATAAAAACAAGACAATAAAGTCAAGACAATTACTTTTCTGTTAATACATATAATTTGGGTTGTGACTCGCAACACTTTCCTCATTTTAAAATGATACTAATAGAAGTTTTAAGTTTGGATTCAAGCAACACTGATAAAGATAAATCATCATCTACACACCACTTTCACAGTAGGACACCTCTCACTCAGCAGGACTTAAACAATCATCCCAGACCATGAAAGTAACAGACCCCAGACCATGGAAGTAACAGCCCAGACTTAGACAATCATCTACTGAACACACACACCCCAAGTTGGCTAATAATTGCAGCGCTGTAATTAATCAGGTTATTTACGATGTAAAATTATCAGCAGTCTGTCAAATTATCAGCACTCTGAAGCTGTACAATAAGTGAAATTTGTGGAATTCTGGATTGGCTGTGTATGTGCTATTAGAATACTAAAAGCTTGTGAGCATGACAATTTCACCAATCCTAGCCAGTCGCGAAATTTTTCATACACATAGATATTTCATGCAAACCTTGACCATGTTTTATGACACAATTGACACTCTGAGCTTTTCAGTAGTATCTGAGACCACAATTGTAATGTGTATAACATCTGGACAGTTGGAGATTTCTCTTTAGTCAAACAAGATAAGCTATTATGTCTCTCTGTTGGGAGTCTAATAACATTTCTCTGATTGAATCATCAAGGCTAAACAAATATAGCTTTGACTCCATCCATCACAGACTGCAGGACTGTTAAAATAAACTGCATAGGTACATGTAATTTACAAAGACTGCAAAATAATTTAGACAATCTTCCATATACTAAAAACAAAATGGCAGCCTCCATGTATATGTAGAAAGACCTAAATGTCCAAGAATATGCAATCTGATGCTTATAAGGTTGGCGGTTGCCCCGCCAACCAAAAAGCCTATATAAGCATGCTGGTTGAATTATTATTAAAAACAGCCACTCCCAACAAATAAAGTTAACAATTTTGCTGTCAGCCTTCAGACATGAGAAAAGAATAGTCTTGATCCAATTATATATGAATATCCTGTAAAGAGCATTGATCGTGTTTTGGAAATCGGGTTTCATTCATTCACATTGCTTCTATGATGAAACATCCACTGATCCATATTCTCATCAACTGCAAATGGTTGAATATCTTGCTGAATTGTAGGGCCTGCAACTCCGTGGAGCTGGATTTAGACCACTGGATTTAGACCACCACTATGGGCGGCCAAAGGGGTCAAAATGGTCTAAAATGGAGAAAGGTCTCAGCAATTTAGAGAAAGGTGACTAGAAAATGGAGAAAGGTCTCAGTAATTTAGAGAAAGGTCTCAGTAATTTAGAGAAAGGTGACTAGAAAATGGAGAAAGGTCTCTGTAATTTAGAGAAAGGTGTCTAGAATCGAGAAAGGTCTCTGTAATTTAGAGAACGGTGTCTAGAATGGAGAAAGGTCTAAGTAATTTTGAGGAAGTTGTCTAGAAGTATAGGAGTTTCCTGTCCCAAAATTAATATAGTCCCTCCCTGATAGTGCTCCAGCAACATGGCCGCAATCGCTACCGTGACCGCTCACATTAAGAACCCCTGTCACTATCTCACCGTCCTCCCATCTTAATTCGCCACCTTACCCCCCACCTTAACACCCCCAACTTAGCACCACCTTAACCCACAACCCTTTAATCCCCCACCTTAACCCCAACCCACATTAGGTGGGGTTAATGTGGCGGTCACGGTAGCGATTGCGGCCATGTTGCTGGAGTACTATCAGGGAGGGACTATATTAATTTTGGAACAGGAAACTCCTATACTGCGCACAGGTGGTCGCGTTTTGAATGCACCACAGCGCCACCAACTGTATCGGTCCATTCCCCGTAAGCACGTAAGCTATGCGTACACAGTACCAGCAACAGTGTCAGTCCAGCTTAGTTAATGTGAGAGCACCACACCAAATCAATGCGCAATTCGTGTAATCCTATAATAGTTCCGGAAAAGCACGAAGACTAGGCTTGTAAATGTGAAGTTTTCGGGCAATTTGTTTCTCCGGGGATGGTATGTTTGTATTTAAATGAACGAGTGGGACCTATCCGTTGCACCTACAATGATAAAATACGATATTTTTAATTTATCGACCTAAATAGTGCCCAGGGCGTAAGCACCTGCCTAAATGGTGAACAGGCATGCCAGAAAACGTGAAAAAGTGAGGGCGCTGTGTGCAGGTCCGTAGCGGAAAATTTAGCTTAATAACCCCTCATGAAACAAGGCTTAAATTAAAGTTGAGATGTTACTGAAAATGGTCATAGGTGACAAGTATGCAATAAATGTAACCGGAGGGTAGAAAAGGTGTCTTGAAATATGGCACTTTTACACGTATTTCAATGAGAAAGATATTTGGTGTGGTGCGCCCATGTGCATCGTTCGGCAAGCGAAGTGCCAACTCCTGGCACTATTTCACTGATTTACATAAAGCCCGTCTCCCGTAGCGTTGAGGGAGCACTACACCAAATATCTTTCTCATTGAAATACGTGTAAAAGTGCCAAATTTCAAGACACCTTTTCTACCCTCCGGTTACATTTATGGCATACTTGTCACCTATGACCATTTTCAGTAACATCTCAACTTTAATTTAAGCCTTGTTTCATGAGGGGTTATTAACCTAAATTTTCCGCTACGGGTCTGCACACAGCGCCCTCACTTTTTCACGTTTTCTGGCATGCCTGTTCACCATTTAGGCAGGTGCTTACGCCCTGGGCACTATTTAGGTCGATAAATTAGAAATATCGTATTTTATCATTGTAGGTGCAACGGATAGGTCCCATTCGTTCATTTGAATACAAACATACCATCCCCGGAGAAACAAATTGCCCGAAAACCTCACATTTACAAGCCTAGTCTTCATGCTTTTCCGGAACTACTACAGCATTACACGAATTGCGCATTGATTTGGTGTAGTGCTCCCTTGACCGACTACCGGGGAGAGAGTGAGAGAGAATTAGAAGATACACACCTTTCTGTACATTACACTTACAGACGCGCTCGTGGGCTTTGAGACATTACTTTTTCGTCAATTGGGACCCACCATTTTGCGTCTCCTGTTAAAACGCAAACATAATTTTAGGGAATTATTTTTGTAATTGTCATATGGAAAATAAAGATGAATAAATGAGTGAATTATGCAATTTGAAGGTATGATTGTTAGTCAATGTGTTTGAACCTGAATTTGTCAGTTGGAAGTTATAATTCAAAAACTGGTTTACCAAATTTTTCAACCACATTGATCTTCAGATTTTGATTTTTCTTTTAAATGTTATAATAAAGATGTTTTGATTGTTTTTATTTAAATTTTTTGTTACTCCCCCCTTGGTATTCGGGTCTCTTCTTATGCTTCAGTAATTGCTTTGCCAGGTCGCGACCCCATTGCTTCTATTACTATGAATGTGTCTATCTGATGTTTGTGGTTTTTATATTAGTCGAGAAACGACTAATATACTGTATTCGTCCTGTTTCTTTCTTTCTTTATATTAGTCGTGTCAACGACTAATATACTGTATTCTAGCTGTTTCTTTATATTAGTCGAGAAACGACTAATATACTGTACTAGGTGGTCACCCGGGGTTTGTCGGTTCTCGGGTTTGGGCGGTCACCCGGGGTTTGTCGGTTCTCGGGTTTGGTGGTTTGTAGATGCATGCAAACTTTGAAAATTCGGCCCTTTGACGACCTTTGACCCCGGACGACCCAAGAAAAGCAAAGCCATTTTATTTTTTCCACGCTCGACTCGTATTCGGGCTTCCCGTCACACAGTTTAAGCCCGATCGGACAAACTTTAAAAATTCGACCCCTAGACGACCTTTGACCCCGGAAGACCCGACAAACGCTAACCCGTTTTATTTTTGCCACGCTCGCCTCGCATCGAGCATTGTGATCACCGAGTTTAAGCACGATCCGACCAACTCCAAAAAGTTGACCCCTAGATGACCTTTGACCTTGTATGCTCTAGCGAATGCGAACTTGCTCTTGCGGGGACCGAACAAACAGATCACCTAGTTTCTCATCACCGAGTTTAAGCCCGATCGGACAAACTTTAAAAATTCGACCACTAGATGACCTTTGACCCCAGACAACCCAAGAAAAGCAAAGCCGTTTTATTTTTATCACGCTCGACTCGTATTCGGGCTTCCCGTCTGCGAGTTTAAGCCCGATCGAACAAACTTTGAAAATTCAACCCCTAGACGACCTTTGACCCCAGCCAAGCGTTTTCTCTTTTCATAATCGTTTCAATTTTTCAAAACGTCTATTTATGTGTGAAGTTATGTAAACAAAAGTAATCTAATTTTAGGGGGGACTTACTTTTTTTGACCCCTTTAGGTTGCTCCTGCACTAAAAGTGACATGTCATATGGGGTCACTAGAGGTCATTGACCTAAACAGGGATAAAATGTAAGACATGCTCCGATTTTGACCGGTCATGTCTCATTTTGTAGGTATTGCTATGACGAGAAAAAAGTCAATCATCATCTTGGTCAGGTCAACAAGGGGTCACTATGTGCCTTTTAAGGGTGCACTACACTAAATGGGGTATCCCCTAACCTTAAGGGCGGTGTTTAAAGCTAGAATCGGAAAATATGCATGGCAAAATCCTCAATTAAAAAAACTTGACGGTAATACAATTGCGTAAATGCCTATGATTTTTGATTAATTATGATTAATGGGACATCACCTACATGCACCCTGACTATAAACTGTGAATATCATCTAGATAAATTTTGAGAGATCTTTCAAATTTGTGTTTTTTACTGGAAACATTGACCATTACGGCGGCATTTCCAAGCTCATCAGAGAGGTAGTCAACTCCATGGGCGTATTTTGACAAATCGAGCAGGTTCACCTACCTATTTTTTTCACTTTTTGGTGAGAAAATGTGATCATCTTTCAGAAAAAATCACTCTACAAGGTCCAATTTCGCAATTTAGTGGTCTAACACAGAGTTTTATATCAGTGTTTTTGTACACATCCCTATGGAGCTCTATTTAGTAGTGTGACCCCTGAAACTATCTAGTTCTTTCTTCTTTCTTTCTCCTGTCATGGGACCTATATAGCTCCGTAACCATAGAGCCGATTTTGACCATATTTGGTCATAAGTACCCTTATGTGCACCACTACTCAGGTTGTAAAGCATAAGGGGTCAAAGGTCACATAGCGGTCACTAGGGGTCAAAACGTGATTTTCACTTAAAACGCATTTGCAATTTAGTGAAATGACCTATGATCGTCAGAATTTGTCAACATATTCCTTTTGACCGTACGCATGTACCATAGTTCGGTTTTTAAAAATCAAAAAACATTTGGGGTCAAAATGTAAATTTTTCTCCATTCACTCAAAATGCTACTTGTCCGAGAGAAAATAACTGATACTCAGAATTGGTCAAAAGATTGCTTTGATCCATGTTCATATAGGGTGCTTCTCCACTAAAAGTGACATGTCAAACGGGGTCACTAGGGGTCATTGAACTTTACAGGGGAAAAATATAAGGCATGCTCCGATTTTGACCGAGTTTCTTTTATTTTGTGGGCATTGATGAGACAAGAACAAAAGTCAATCATACCGTTATGGTCAAAGGTTAAAAAAAAGGTCATTAGGGGTCAAAATGTACATTTTCACTCCTCGCACTCAAAATACTACTTGTCCGAGAGAAAATGACCTATGATTGCCAGAATTAGTGAAAAGATTCCTCTCATCCATGTTCATATAGGGTGCTTCTCCACTAAAAGTGACATGTCAAACAGGGTCACTAGGGGTCATTGAACTATACAGGTGTAAAATGTAAGACATGCTCTGATCACACAACGGTCACTAGGGGTCAAAACGTGATTTTCACTTAAAACGCATTTGCAATTTAGTGAAATGACTTAGGATCGTCAGAATTGGTCAACAAAAGTGACATGTCACACGGGGTCACTAGGGGTCATTGAACAATACAGATGTAAAACTGAAGACATGCTCTGATTTTGACCGGACTACTTTTTTCTTGTGCGCATTGATAAGCCAAGAAAAAAAGTCAATTATAAGTTTGGGGTCAAAGGTCAAGAAGAGGTCATTAGGGTTCAAAATGTATTTTTTTAACTACTTCAGGGCTGAAATTTATAAAAACAATTATCAAATATAGTACAATTTAAGATATTACACTGAGCCAAAAAAGAAACTTATAAAATTTTAACAGATCACCATAGGGTCAGTGCGCATTTCTCTTGTGTCATTGAAGCAAACAATTGGTTATTGACTGTCATTTGAAGCAATACATTGCAGTAATATTGTATCCAAATTTGGTACATTTTCATGCACAGAATTTTATTTGGTGATCTGTTAAAATTTTATAAGTTTCTTTTTTTTTATAAGTTTCTTTTTTGGCTCAGTGTATATAAGGTTATTGCCCTTTGACAACATATACAAAGGTCAAAGCCCTCGACTAATATCCGTGATCTAAGATCACAATTATCTCTAGTTAAGATTGTTTTACACATTGTTATTTACCCATGCCAAACATTATTTGTGTCGAGAAGCACATGACAAGATTGAATATCAGTTTTATTATTCATGAGAATGGTAAACTACAAGAACATAGTATAGTATAGTCTTTAAACACAATAAATCTAAGTACTATTTTTGTTTGTTTTTTAATTTAAATTTTGATAAGAGAACTGATAATTACAAGCAACGTTCAAAATAAAGGGTCATCCGCACATCCATATTTGTTGATGGATAACCAATTTGTCATTGAGGTTATCCGATGGACAACCTAATTTATATTCAAAGACACTACAATAGTTGAATGCCCATAACCCTCGGTTTAGGATTACCAAAAATAGTTGCGGATACCAAAACCTACTGGTGGGTTATCCGTTGGACACCAATATAAATGTTCTTATTTCCAACGCTGGATACAAGACCCTATATCCTTTCTGCGCATGTCTGAAAACGGGAAAAAACGGGCATTGAACTATCTAATTAGCTCGTGTATTAGAGGCGCAATTACCACGCTTTTTCAGTTGAAGAGGGACGCGAGTGTAAAATTATATTGAACTATCTAATAAAGCCATGTTCCGAAAATTAGTATATAGATGATAGATCGATATTGGTATTCATGGGTTCTAAACCAGGTTTACTTTTTAATAATACGTAGTCCAAATTATTATTTATTATATACGTCATTCATATATTCTTGTTCATTGATTGGCTAAAAGTGGGTCACATGATCAAAAATAAACTCGCTATTTTGCCAAAAGTACTATTTACAGTTCCCAAAAGTACTATTTACGGCTCCCAAGAAGACTATTTACGGCGCACAGTGCGATGGTAGTTTTACGCGGCATTGTACTCCGCGTGACGCGAGAGGTCGCACAATGGACCCACGTCACATGAGGTTGAGCTCGCGTAAAGGGTATACACCACCAATGCACTATGGGATAGCACGTCCGGTAAAAGTTTATCACAGCAAGAGTTCCTTTTTGCGGTACAAATTGCGAGATTTTGACAGACTTTTTTCAATTATATCTATTAATTTTGGGTATTACACATTTTTAGGAGTGTGCACAGTAAGAATTTCAAAAAAAAATCGCACTAGTTTGAACATTTTAAAGTTTTAAACGACTGAAATCGGCGGAAGGTCCGTCCTGAGTTTTGGGGCGTAAATATAGGGCCGAAATCGCTACATCAAATGAATCGCAAAATATTGAGAAATCTAGTCCGACACTTTGCCATATCCTTTTGATATGTTTTGCGGACATCCCTTTGGAATAATCTCTGTAAATGTCATATAAGGATGTATGGGATAACTCAAGTTAGAGCCGATTGTTTGACCCCTACTTTGCACGTAGCGTCTATGGGGAGTGCTTTGGTGGTGTATACCCTAAAGTACGCCTGCTCAACCTCACCCAAAAACGGTCCCGTGGTTCTCCGTTGTGCGCACTACGTCATCTCGACCTCAAGGCTCTGATTGGTTGGTGCTCAAACATGAGAACTGAAAAACTCATGAGATTTTCCTAAGCTTTTCCACGCACCATCACGCTTCTTCGAGCTACGAAACTCACATAATCATGCTTGACATGAGCAAAGCATTTGATAGCGTCATCCGCAAGACCCTATATGAAGATCTCCAGAGCATTCTCAACACAGATGAGCTGCATCTGACAACAATTCTCCTGAAAGATGTAAGACTGAAAGTCAGATGCGGAAAAACTACCGGAGACTATTTCACAACTAATATAGGGGTCCCTCAGGGGGATTGCCTCAGCCCGATCCTCTTCACTCTATACTTGGCCAAAGCCCTGGAGCAAGAAAAACACGTAGACCTAGATCATACATACGCCAAACCTAATATATCGGAAGCCGAAGATCTCCTGCCACCTCATCTAAAAGATCATACCTACTGCAGGAAGACTGATCCGTATTTCCTCATAGACCAGCAATACGCAGATGATATCAGTTGGGTCGCTAACAGCAATCATAAAATTGAACAAATCAAAGCGGAAATACCAGACAAGCTCAGCAAACGCAATCTCAAAATTAACCAAACCAAAACAGAAGAATACACAATAAAAAGAAACGGAAACGAGTCATGGAAGAAATGCAAGTATCTCGGCAGCTTATTGGACACAAATGAAGATATTTGCAGAAGGAAACAATTGGCTATGATGGCATACAATAAACTGAAATTTATCATGAATTCAAGAACAACATCAACGAACTTAAAACTAAGAACGTTTAACTCATTCATAACCAGCATCTTCCTTTATAATTGTGAACTATGGACAATGGACAAGAAAGCTGAACACAAAATCGACGTGTTCCAGAGATCGTTATTACGTAGAATGATGAAATTAAGCTGGCAAGACAAAGTAACTAATGAGGAGTTATATCAACGAACGAGTCAAACCAGATGGAGCAACTTAATAAGAACTAGGCGTATGACCTGGTTTGGTCATCTCCTAAGACTCCCAGAGAAAACCCCAGCAAAGATGTCCCTAGCAGAAATAGGAAGAAGTGTTAAAAGACCACAAGGTAGACCAAAACAGACGTGGATAAGAATGATCCAAAAACAATTGCAAGAACTAAATATTGACTATACAAACGCAGAAAATCTAGCAGAACTGGCCAGTGACAGATATACCTGGCATTTACTAACTGATAAGTGAGGGCGCCATGTCAACAAAGACGTAATGCGTAACTGATGATGATGATCACGCTCCACTGCGTCGGTGGATACGGCGCAGCGTGACGATCGTTAAAAAGTCTTCAGTTTAAATTTGACCAATCAGGTGCTTCGGTGTTGTTGGTTGGCAGTATTTTGTGAGTTCAAGCATGCGTGCGCAGCCTGATCGAAGTGCGCCCACGTATGTCGAACTGTGGCCAGGAGATTATGTGCCGTAGGTCCATTTGCATCCGGGCGCTGCCTTTGAATTAAACTTTTAAAACTTTTTAACTGATGAAGATTGGAACTTACCGGATGATTTTTGCTTTTGAACTTTATGGAACTAGAAATATATGAATGACGTATATAAAACAAATATATACTGCCTTTATTCGAGTCTCTGGATTCAAACTATGGTCCCTCGGTAACTGCAATAGTGCTATTTTGCTTCGGGGCTGCGCCCTCAGCAAAATAGCACTATTGCAGTCTACCTCGGGCCTATAGTTTTAACCAGAGTCTCTCATGGCAGTATATATTTGTATAATATGTAACCAACTTCACCTTCGTGTATGCCTATTTGCTGGTGGTAATGATATTACAATATTTGCTGGAAAAACTTCACCTTCATCCTGGTGCACTTATTATTACAATGCTTGATCAATACTAGCGATGTTTTCCTTCAATTCGCACGAATATTGCATGGTCAAAATCGCAAATGTACCGACGGAAGCTAGTATAAAGGTGTTGATACACATTTTAATTGAGGTAATTTTGTTGAGGCGGGAGATTTTATATGCTAGGCGGGAGTGCGGGAGAAAGAGTGTCTATGCGGGAGACTCCCGCCATATGCGGGAGACTCCGCCTAATGCGGGAGAGTTGACAGCCCTGTTACTATAGGAATAATAGGGCCTGATGTGACACTCGGATATAAAATACAGGCATAAGATGAAAATAACATCACAATAGTTTAGCACGATGAAAGTGATATTAAAAACAAATAATGACAATGTGATGTAGAGTTGATCGTACGCAGAGTGTACATTTGCGGTGCATACATTTATAAAATATTCAGATGTAGGCCTAAATATCAAACATCTCGTTACAATAATAGCCTAGATCAGTCAAATGTCAGTTTTCGCTGAAAGTATGTATTGCTGTTTTCATATGGACATAGGAGTGAGGATACAAATACTAACAATGTGATGTAGAGTTGATCGTGTATACGCAGAGTGTAAATTTGCGGTGCATAAATTTATCAAATAGTCAGATATATGTAATGGGGCAATCACATGTATCCGTGTGAGCTGGGCGGCCCCTTACCGTCTTACAGAAAAACAACAGAGTCCAACACTGTGAACAATCGGCAAAAAATGTCAACGGCCGCATTGATTTGGGGTTTTTTTGTCACCGGATTCATACTGTTCTATACCGGGTCATTATCGGCCTGGAACCGGGCTCATACCACCTCCTCACACCCGGTCCTCACCGGCCGAAACGCTTGGGTACCGACCGAACCGCCTTGATAACGTCATCAAACTGCCTTGTATAAGCTGAGCGCTCAAGCTCGCTCACATTCCGGGAATCTCTGTAAAATACTTTTGTACTCGCATGTATCCGTGTGAGCTGGCCGGCCCATTACCGTGTGACAAATTGGTGCAGATGGTGATGTCACACGGTGAGCCGTTTTCCGTCGGTTGAACACATTGCCGGCCATCCGCGCCCGGCAGGAAGTTTGACCATTCTCAAAACGCTTGCCGGGTGAGTAAAAGCGGCGGCAAACGGTGAGAGCCCAGTTTGAGGACGGTATGCAGACGGCGCACCCGTTTCGCGCCCGTTCGCAGGGCGGTAATGGTAGGCGGCCACATTACCGTCTAATAGAAAAACAATAGAGTCCAAACAATCAGTAAAAAATGCCAACGGGCTCATTGATTTTTGTTGGTGGTCACCGGGTCCATACCGTTATATACCGGGTCTATGCGGGGTCCTCACCGGCCTGGTACCGGGCTCACCGTCCTCATACGTGGCTAGCTCACCGTTTTCGCCGGGTGCATAACACCTCCTCACCGGTCCTCGGTCCATACCGCTCTACACCGGGTCTGTACCGGGTTTTCACCGGCCTGGTACCGGGCTCACCGGCCTCATACAGGTCTAGCTTACCGTTCTCACCGTGTACTCACCGTGTGCATACCACCTCCATACCGGTTCCTAACCGGTCGGAACGCCTGGCTACCGGCCGAAACGTCTTGATTATATCATCAAACCGCCCTTTTTAAGCTGAGCGCTCAAACTCGCCGCCGCTTCATTTGCATTCCGGAATTCGTACGACCAACATCTATAATACTCTCTAAATGTAAAAGAACTAAACCTCACTCTTTCGAGAGCTCTAGGAGGGACGGCTCTTCTAGGAAGTGAAGTTCACTCTTTTCAGATTGATTTTACACTCTTTTCAGATTGATTTTTCACTCTTTTAAGAGTGATTTCCACTCTTTTAAGAGTGAACTTCACTCAAAAAAAGAGCTGTCCCTCCTAAAGCTCTCG
This sequence comes from Ophiura sarsii, assembly GCA_035610835.1. Lineage (NCBI taxonomy): Eukaryota > Metazoa > Echinodermata > Ophiuroidea > Amphilepidida > Ophiuridae > Ophiura > Ophiura sarsii. The sequence continues at coordinate 72,505,165 of CM069441.1, read as the reverse complement.
AAAGAGTGAGTTTTAGCTCTTTTACATTTAGAGAGTTGCAACATGCCTGATGAGAGTCCGTTCCGCGAACGGTTTCCAGGCTGCATGCGGCCATTCGCAGCCCGCGTCGCTAAGATGGTCGACGTCCACTACCGTCCATCAGTCACCGCCCTGCGAATGGGCGTGAAACGGGTGCGAAACGTGTGTGAAACGGGTGCGAAACGTGTGTGAAACGGGTGCGAAACGTGTGTGAAACGGGTGCGAAACGTGTGTGAAACGGGTGCGAACGGGTGCGCCGTCCTTATACCGTCTTCATACCTGGCTCCTATCGTTCGCTGCCGCTTTTACTCACCCGCCAGGAGTTTTGAGCATGTTCAAATCTCCGGTGATCGGCAAAGTCCCCTGAACGTGTTCAACGGACGGGAAACGGCCCACCGTGTATGCCGCCGTCCGCACCCATTTTTCACACGGTAAGGGGCCACCCAGCTCACACGGATACATGTGATTGCCCCATAAGCCTAAATATCAAACATCTCGTTACAATTATAGACCTAGCCTAGATCAGTCAAATGTCATATATAGTTTTCGCTGAAAGTACGACTAATTGCTGTTTTCATATGGACATAGGAGTGACTTTAATAGTGTCGTCGTGTATTGTATCGCGTCGTGTCTCTGAATTACAAGGACTACACTGACAACAGTGTATTAATTAATTACCATCAAGATCGGGATTTTATGAGTTACCGCAAAATAAAGTTTTATTGTGACACACCCGCCCCGGTATATTGGAACTTTACGGCCACACTAAAAATGGCTCTTGTGCAGAGCTTAGTCATGATGATCAGAAAAATTGTCAACTGACGTAGCCCCCCCCCCCCCAAAAAAAGGTCTATGACTTCATGTTTGTGACTACTTTGGGAACTTATATTCATTTTAATTTTAACTTCCTCGCGGCAGGCGTCTGCCTACGGATATGACATTCCAATAACGCACAAAATGTTTCACAAAAAAAATCAATAGAAAAAACCCAAAATGTTTCAAAAATTATTGAATTTCATTAGGGCCTATTATTTAGAACCCCCTGGTAAATTTTGAAATAATTACAAACTGGTACTGTGACGGTTCATCCCTGCCCTGGAATTCTCGAAATAAACCATGAAATTTAGGAAGGTTCATGAAAAATATGTTTTTTATGGGGTAAAACCAATAGCCGGTCACGTGGAAAGTGTTAATATTTCTTGTACTGATTCTTTCCCGAATTCTTCTGTGTCATGTTTGTGGACTTTTTTCACAAAACGTCTATTTTCCCAAACAGCCGCGTCCATTACGGAAACGGACGCGTCTGTTTCTGGATTGGACGTGTTATTCTTAAACTCAAACTGTAAATTTCCCTTACTTAAAGGCATATTATGTGATCTTTTCCAGAGAGCGCTCTCTATTCATGATTTTTTTTAGAAAGTAGATTTTCTTGCAGATTTACATTTCTGATCATAAATCGTACATAAATTCCAAATTACAGAGCGATAAGATTCCTAATTACCTCAAAATCATGGTTTTAGAGTGAATTTAGAGTGATATAAACTGTCGTGTTAACCCGACAGTTTATTTTCACTCTAAAAGTAAAACCATTATTTTGAAGTAATTAAGAATCGTATCGCCCTGTAACTTGGAATGTATGTACGATTTATGATCAGAAATGTAAATCTGCTTTCAATTTTTTTTCGATGTTGAGGATGTTCCCTGGAAAGATCACATAATATACCTTTAATGCTATACGTATTTATTACATCATACAGGTACTTGGATGTTACACTTCAACATACGAGCGTACCTTTTATTATTGTTCCACATAGTTATGTATATATATGTTACAAATTATGTTCTTTTAATAAAATCATAGTATGATTTTATTTAAAGAACACAATTTGTATCATACAGGGTGACCCAGAAAATGTTGAACCCAAAAATCACAAAATTAAAAAGAAAAGAAAAAATTAATATGGCATTCTGTTTTCAACAGTTATGTTAACAATTTATTCAGCTTTCTGGAGAACTTTAGATCATGTAAATTGGCCTTACCAAACTAAAGATACACTTGATTGTGTGACAGGGGGTGTTTTCGCCCTTTTGTAAAAGTGATAAAATTGTAACTTGGTTCAGATATGAAACTTGATTCTGTTCTAAGTACGGTGAGTTAAGTAATCTTTTCTTTTGATCTGTATTTATCAAATTAACATTTTCAAATGAAGTCAAGGGGACTTCAGTTTTTGTTTTCAAAGTCTCTTATATAATAATAATATTGATTTACATAATAAATGAATATTGATGAGATACTGTGCAGAAATGGTTTAAAACAGGCACTTGTTCTGCTCATGTAGCATGAAACCATTTTTTTTGCACTTCACTTACACTACAAAACAACACTTCTTACAAAATTACACGTATTTTAAGTTTCGTGTGGCCTATTTTTATGATCTAAAATGTTTCAGAAAGTTAAATGTATGGTGCACATAGCTGGTGAACGAGTTATGCAATATTTTGTTATTTTAATGGTAAAAAAAATATTGAATTTTGTGATTTTTGGGTTCAACATTTTCTGGGTCACCCTGTACATTGCAAATCATTGTGTCTTGCCTGCCTATTTATAACATAACAATGAGCATTTAGCGCATATGGTACCACCGCGCGTAACACTAATGAAAACATAAAGTGTGTCGCATTCCAAAGTTTGAGTTGCATTGAACCCCGATGGTTCTTATGTTAGAAGCATGTGGTCACAGGAAATTTGCCCATTGAGTAGTACACAAACTGGCAGGTGGTTAACCACATTTGGCAGTAATTCACCGCATTTTAGTCTATAATTTCTAAATGGCACATTTCTGGCCCCTAACTTAGATTTTACAGACATACTGTGAACAATTTGGGGATTCTTCTGACACTGAAAATATCTTGATATCGGAAAAGATCATAACCAAAAAAGTGTTCAGAACATACATCTCGCACTATCGCCGATAGTGCGAGTATGTTCTGAACACTATCGGTTACTTCAATAAACTACACCGTTCCCCACCGAGCTCCACCGGCACCACCCTTCAACTACAGACTTATAATTAGAGAATAAAGGTATTGTTTTTAGACCGTATACCCGTGTTATTGTCTTATAATACTCTTATTGTCTAACATAAATGCGGACGATAGTATTTTAAGTAGAACAACGAGTTGTTCTACGCAAAAAATAATACTACCGAACGCATTTATGTCAGACAATATAACACGGGTACGGTCTAAAAACAATACCTTTATTCTCATTCTTCAACAATCATACTTAATACATATATCAAAGAAACAAGTACATTAAGTATTGTCCCCATTTGGCAACTTTTAGGCTGGCTCACACTATGACGGAGAGGGGTCAATGGCAAGCTACGGATTGCAATTTTGAATTTCATGTTAAGTTACGTCACGCTCCAGAGGAAGCCAAATATAGAGTACACTTCACCATGTTTTAAATAATTGTAAAACCATGTATGTGCCCTCAAATTCTCAATGGACATTTCGATGATTTGGTTAGATCATGAAAGGAAAGTAACAGTTTCATGCATGGTTAGATCAGGGGTGTGCCACTCAGCTTGCCGATCGGAAGCCACTTTTCAATTAAAATTTATTAAAATTTAGTCGGCATAGAGTTGGTGGCGCTATACCGATCAGGCGTGATTGCAGACGACGCTGGACACGGGCGTATTCACGAATATCCAGGTTCAAGTAAAATATGCGAACGAGGTTACGTGATCAAGTGAATGGGACGAACGCTTAACAACGGTTTAAATTCAAAAAATGATATTGACACTGCGGGTAGTTAGCCACCCACAACGGTTTTGGATTGGAAACATTTTCTTCTAACCCATGATGAATTTTTCAAAATGATTAGATCACTATTCGCGATTACGTGTTATTCCAATACGAATTCAAAATTTAGGTTTTCGCGTGTCCATCGTCGTCTGCGTGATTGTAACAGACGACGTGACGCTGGCCACGCGTCTCTCAGACGACCCAATATGACAACGGGGGTGCACCATTTTGAAATATTTTTAACAGTCATCGCCCGGTTAACGATGAAAATTATGATGAATTTGTCAAAATGATAAAATTAACATTCGCGTTTAGGTGTTATTCCTATACGAATTCAAAATGTAGGTTTCGCGTGACCACCGTCTGTGTAAATCTACCACGAGAACAGCGCCACCAAACCTATGCTGACTAAAAATGACGTTAAACCTGGTTAAACACATTAAACCCTGGTCACCCCAATTAGGTTGATTTGTAACCATACAGTGGCGTAGCTCAGGGGGGGCGGGCAAATGCCCCCCCTGACGCAATTTAATTACGCGTCGGTAAACGGCGGCACGCACTTTTCCCCCAAACACAAAGGAATTGGGGGGAAATGCAGCAGACGCGTGGCTTCATTCGAAACGGGCGAGTCGCCACTCTAGAGTAAATGTAACCTCGCTGGTGGCGTTGTAGTACGCGTTCCTTGCGCAGCGGTGCATCAGGGATTTTTGTCAGGCTAATCAAGCTATCGGTCCGGCCCGTGATAGAGGGAGAACGGCACGGGCTTGGGCTGGGGGAACCGTGTTACAAGCATTTTCTATGGTGGGCAAAATGTTAAAGAAGTCCTTTCTTAGTTCCGTCTCCATAACAGCATTATCCAGTTATCTTCCTTCGTGCTCCTATTTAAAAACTCTTGCCGTCTCTATTTTAATCGTAAATACGCATCGTGACTGATGAAAGAGTTCCCAACTAAAGGAGATAGGGCAGGCTGTGTAGCAGGCGCGTACGCAGGATTTTGTGAAGGGGGGTGTTTTAGAAATATTGATATAATTATTTCACTATCCATGCCTGCGCGAAGCGCTGTCCCGGGGGGGGGGGGGGGGGGGGGGGGGAGTTCGAGGGGGGTACCCCCCCCCCCCCCCCCCCCCCGACGCCCGAAGTTTTTTTGAAATTCACGGTTGAAAAGAACGCATTTCCTTGCATATTTTTTAACACTTATTGCAGGTTTATTTTTTAGTTCAACGTTGCAATTTCTCACCAGTAACTCATGTGTTAACACCAAATCTTAATACTGACTGAGTTTCAACCCTAAAAACATCATTATAGTGTATGTAATATATACAGTAATCCGCAGACAAGTTGTTTTTATCGGCGATCTCATTGGTTCAATGTGTGTCACATGACACGTGTTATTCTCCCTTTCAAGTTTAACAGACGGCTACAGAAAAAGCATCGACGCCTAATACTCATTTCAATTTAGTTTCTTTTAGTTTATCTATTTTTCTCTCCGTTCATTTTTATCTTGTCTTTTCCCTTCCTATTCTCTTATTTTTCTTTTCACCCCGGCGTGGAGGGGGTGTTTAATATGTGGTTAACCCTTTGAACCCTAGCTGTCCCCGCCTGTTTGTAACCCTCACTGAGGGCAATGGCGTATCCAGAACTGTTTTGATTGGGGGCCAACAAAAACCCTGAAGCCATCTTGTTGATCTTAAATATTTAAAAGGTTGAACCTTATACGCGCAAAGCGCGCAAAAATTGTGATTTTAACATTAAAAAGTAACGTATGACGTTTTTAACGTCCCCCACATAATATTTAGTATAGAAAATTTGGTGTGGTTTGAGGCCATTATAACATGTATAATATCAAAATCTCTAGAAAACATGCGCAAAATTTGGAGTATTTGAACTAAAAGGAAAAACTGTCCTGAAGCCATCTTGTTAAGCTTGAAAAATGAATTATTGAAACCAATACGCGCGCGGAGCTCGCAAAAAATTGCATTTCTAACATTAATGGTCCAGTATGATAATAACGTCTCCCACATAATATTTAGAATCTTTGGTGTGGTTTGAGGGTCATAATAATGTTAAAACAATTTTTTTGGGTTTTCGAATTAAAATTGGTCATGGAAAACTGTCCTGAAGCCACCTTGTTACGCTTAAATAATAAAATATTGAAATTAATACGCGCAAAGCGCACAAAAATTGAATTTTTAACATTATGGTCCAGTATGATAATAACATCCCCCACCTAGTATTTAGCATTTTTGGTGTGGTTTTTGCATTAAAACTTTGGTCCAGTATGATGTTTATAACGTCCCCCACATTTTTAGAATATTTGGTGGGTCTGAGGGCCAATATAATGTTAAAATCTGCATAAAATATCCGCGCGGACCGCGCAAAATTTTTAACTTCTTGGATTAAAATGGTCATGGAAAACTATCCTGAAGCCATCTTGTCAAGCTTGTATAATGAAACATTGATACTAATGCGTGCGATGTACGCACAAATTGATATTTCTAACACTTAAATTGGTCCAACATAATAATTATTTAGAATATTTGGCATGGTTTGAGGGCCATTATAATTTTAAAACCTGTAGAAAACACCCCCATCGGTACTAGTCTTTTCTCTTACTCTTTCCCTTCTCCCTCTCCCAAAATATTCCATTTTTGGGACATATATACGCGCGTAGCGCGCGAAAATGTTGCCAAAAATGTTGCAAATGCCAATCTCAACCGACATACAGTCATTACTAGAGAGGCGATCGCCCCCCCCCCCCTTGACCCCCTCTGGTTACGCCACTGCCTCTCCCTTGTCTCCGCTGTCCCCTCTCTCCCCCTTCTCTTTTTCCTTCTCCTTTTCCTTCTCTTTTCCTCTCCTTTCCCCTTTTTATTTTTTTTAGGACAGACCCAAGGGGGGTGTTTCACACCCAAAACACCCCCCCCTGCGTACGCGTCTGCAGTGTGTAGGCCTATGCCATATGGGAACGTGCCCCCTCCCCCCTCAATGATTTTCGGGGGAAATAAAAGGGGGAAGGAAAGGGAGGAAAAGAAAGGGGGAAAAGGGAAAATGAAAGAAAGGGGAAAGAATGGAAGACTAATTGAAAAGAAAGAACAAATTAAAGTTTTGGAAGATTTGTAATTGTAAACCAGATATTTGCACTCAAGGAAGAGCGTATGTTTGTGCTTGAAAAATTTGGTAACGGTGATATTCAACTTGTTTGTATTATATTGATTTGTTATAGTGTTTAGACCACAAAATGTGTTTAATACGGGAAAATTACTGGTTTATCTGGTACTTCTAAATGATCAAAATGACAACACCAAGGGAGGTTCGCTACCCGACCCCTATTATGTAGGCCTCTACGAACGGTTTGACACTTTTATAAAGGAAAAATAAAGTTCGTCATTTAAGAAAGAACCGTGCGAATCTTGCATATGGAGAACTATGAACATGTTCTTAGTCATAGGTAATAAATAAGCCTGTAGTATTTAAATATGTGGTCGTTTTTACGTATTGAACTTAGGATCGATGACCTGTAATGACAATTTGACAGTGTCGGTAAAAACATTAACAACACCCACAAACGTAAACAAACAAACAGACAAACTAACAAACACCCACCCAGCAAACAAACACTCCAACAAACAAACAAATAACAAACAAACCCCCAAACCAACAACAACAACAATGCCCCCTCCCCCCCCCCCCCCCCAACTGTGAAAGTAAACGTGCGCTGCATGGTTAATTTAATGATTGCTATATTCAGTAGAAAGCATGCATAACGATGGCACCATTAGTTAATTGGAATGTTTACATCGCTTCAAGATTGCTATCTTCAGTAGATAGCAAACAAATTGATTTTATGTTGTATATAAATAGCAGATATAAACAATAGCCTAACAGACATTATTGACAAGGTAGTGAACTGAGCGATTAGAAATCAAACTGGTAACTCTTTACAAAGAGCTCTGATGGACCAATTATCTCATAGAACATTCATAATACAAGGACACAAATGGGAAGGGTTAACAATGCCAATGTGAGTGAAATAAGAATAAGATCGGCCCACACATATTATAGATAACTAAAATATAAATAAAAGAAAAAATAAATATCTTGACGGACATAAAGAGAACGTAAACAACGACATCGGGGCGGGAACTAAATCTACCAGAATATAGTAATATTGATTTCTTTATAAAACAAGTAAAATAACTATCGCAGTGGTATCCATAGCAAATAAAATGGCTACTGTAAACTGTTGTAATAGGCATTATAATAATTGAAATATTGTGGACAAATCAACCCATGCATATGCCAAAGTTAAAGTTGAATTGGTCGGTCTAGTCCCGTGCAGACCATGGTGTAGACACACTCCAAGTCATTAATTACCCATACCTTAGAACTAAACTTGTAATATCATCTCGCAAATCCATTGGAAATCTCAGTAAAAAAGTATATTCTTAAACAGCTAAGAAAGTTTAAGCAATCTCATTGGTTCTCAGAGAAATCGGCGACATCTCTATGAGACAATAGAACACGGGGAGGTGGCTTACGTTTTAACAGCGCGCCCGACCTTCACAATGCGTGGTTTTCTCCATAACGCGCACTTCTGCAGTGCGTCTTTAGCGCTTTTCCTGCGTTTATGCCCGCGCTGCGACGCTTACGCATGGTTTACTCATCGCATGTGATTGGATGGAATGTTTGTGGGCTATTCGATCCTAGCAGGGGTAAAAGTTGTCAAATGTGGACAATAAAATGTACTTATTTCTTTGATAAATGTCTAAAGTTAATAAAGTATGATTGTTTAAGAATGAGAATAAAGGTATTGTTTTTAGACCGTACCCGTGTTCTATTGTCTGACATAAATGCGTTCGATAGTATTATTTTTTGCGTAGAACAACTCCGCCTGCGGCGTCGTTGTTCTACTTAAAATAATACTATCGTCCGCATTTATGTCAGACAATAGAACACGGGTACGGTCTAAAAACAATACCTTTATTCTCTAAATCTAGCTTTAGCAAAGAACACGTCGTTGAAGTCTGCCACACTGCACGCATGCAGCGGCGCAGGGCCGACAATACGCGAGCGTACACATTTATCTTTACGCGATGCAGGGAGACGCTGTTGTTTTTGAGCTGGCTTCAAAAATTGTTCCATACGCGCGGGTAGTACCGGCCCTTGAACGCCACACACTACGCTTAATTACGCGTCGGTAAACGGCGGCACGCACTTTTCCCCCAAACACCATAGACTAATTACTTAACACAAAGGAATTGGGGGAAAATGCAGCAGACGCGTGGCTTCATTCGAAACGGGCGAGTCGCCACTCTAGAGTAAATGTAACCTCGTTGCCAAACAGAGAAGACCATTTCAAATCCGAAAATATACGATCGGTTCCGAATGTTTCCGATTAGCCGAGTGTTTGACACTCGATCCATGACCTGTCAGCTCCTGACAGGTCATGGCCATGTGCCGGAGAAAAACAACGTGTTTTTCACCCGTCTGCCCGTGTGGTAGATTGCGCTGGTGTTGGTGATAGATTGTATCCCTCACAAAGTTGATGTTGCGGCATTTCAGTTACAAAAACGTGTGAGATGAAAGACATTTGGGGTAATATTTTCACTTTTTACCGTCTGCTCGATACATTTGGAATTTGTCCGTCAGCGCCTTTGTTGTTAAAAAAACAAAATAGTCTCGTTCCACGTTTTACTTCTCATGTGTGCACGCGTGTATGTAAACATAGGCGGACAATGCTGTGAATGCGATCAACTGTTGCGAAGAACGCGCAACGCACCTACTCCATGTGACCTGTTTTTCCGAAGATTTCCGATCTCAATTTGAAATGGTCTATAGACCATTTCAAATCCGAAAATATACGATCGGTTCCGAATGTTTCCGATAGCCGAGTGTTTGACACTCGGTTCCATGACCTGTCAGGTCCTGACAGGTCATGGCCATGTGCCGGAGAAAAACAACGTGTTTTTCACCCGTCTGCCCGTGTGGTAGATTGCGCTGGTGTTGGTGATAGATTGTATACCTCACAAAGTTGATGTTGCGGCATTTCAGTTACAAAAACGAGTGAGATGAAAGAGATTTGGGGTAATATTTTCACTTTTTACCGTCTGCTCGATACATTTGGAATTTGTCCGTCAGCGCCTTTGTTGATAAAAAACCAAAATAGTCTCGTTCCACGTTTTACTTCTCATGTGTGCACGCGTGTATCTAAACATAGGCGGACAATCAACTAGGGCAATGCTGTGAATGCGATCAACTGTTGCGAAGAACGCGCAACGCACCTACTCCACGTGACCTGTTTTTCCGAAGATTTCCGATCTCAATTTGAAATGGTCTATAGACCATTTCAAATCCGAAAATATACGACCACCCGAATGTTTCCGATTAGCCGATCGTTTGACACTCGGTTCCATGACCTGTCAGCTCCTGACAGGTCATGGCCATGTGCCGGAGAAAAACAACGTGTTTTTCACCCGTCTGCCCGTGTGGTAGATTGCGCTGGTGTTGGTGATAGACATGTATCCCTCACAAAGTTGATGTTGCGGCATTTCAGTTACAAAAACGAGTGAGATGCAAGAGATTTGGGGTAATATTTTCACTTTTTACCGTCTGCTCGATACATTTGGAATTTGTCCGTCAGCGCCTTTGTTGATAAAAAAACAAAATAGTCTCGTTCCACGTTTTACTTCTCATGTGTGCACGAGTGTATGTAAACATAGGCGGACAATCAACTAGGGCAATGCTGTGAACGCGATTAACTGTTGCGAAGAACGCGCAACGCGCCTACTCCACGTGACCTGTTTTTCCGAAAATTTCCGATCTCAATTTGAAATGGTCTATAGGCGTTCTGCCCGGAATCAGGGATACTATTAATTTTGGGATAGGAAAGTCCTAGCGAAAACGTAGCGAAAACGGTGCCGTTTGCATAAATTAGATAAATTATGTAATCATCGGAATGTGTCGGTGACCGGCGTTTAACGCGTTTAACAGTGTTTAACCAGGTTTAACGTAATATTTGGTCAGCATAGGTTTGAGGGCGTTGTGGATTTACACAGACGACGGTGGCCACGCGAAACCTAAATGTTGAATACGTAATGAATCAGGTGAATAACACGTAATCGCGAATGTTAATCTTATCATTTTGACAAATTCATCATAATTAGAAGAATTGTCATCGTTAACCGGGCGATGACTGTTAAAAATCATTCAAAATAGTGCACTCCCGTTGACATATTGGGTCGTCTGAGAGACGCGTGGCCAGCGTCGTGTCGTCTGCTACAATCACGCCTGATCAGTATAGCGCCACCAGTTCTATGCTGACCAAATTTTAATTTAAAAGTGGACCCGATCGGCAAGCTCACTGGCATAACCCTGGTTCAGTTGTTATTTGCGTACTTTACATACCATGGGAAGAGTTTGATGTTTTGTTTACGTTATGCAGCAGCGCTGATGACCTTTCTCCTGCCTGTCGTCATTTGCCAAAGGTCGCGACTGTAAAAAAAAATGGCTGGACAACAACAAAATCGCTTTCGTTCGTGGGATTCCCTGCGGATTTTCAACCCCAAAACACGGGTGTTTTGACATATTAAATCTATTAAATCTAAGGCATGGCGCATCGCACAAGACCTACTGAACAGAGGAGACTTGGATCAAAACGTTTGTGTCAAGAAAAAGTTGTATGTAACGGCGCAAGAGCTGAGCTTGAATGTTTACAGTGTTCAACCAAACAATGCAAAGATTGCGAAACGGTTTTACACAAAAAGTCTAAGTTTGCTCATCACGATCGCTCTAAAATCGAGCAACCCTCTTTACCTAATGGCATACAGCCGTGTGGTATGTGGTGTAATCCTATAAATAGCGCAGAATATTCATGTGTTGAGTGTAAATGCGTTCTCTGTGCAGATTGCAATAGAGATTTTCACAAAGGAAAATTGACTAAACATCACAGGAAGACGATTCCAAAACCGGAGGTTTGCAGTGATATTGAAAGTGACGATCACTTTCAAAGTGCTGGGTTAGGTCTCCTCCGGCCAAGTGAAGAGGAATTTGGTATACCAGGGACACTCGAGGTTGGTTACCGCCACAGGACACAGACTTCGGAACAACCTCAGTCTTTGTCATCTGGTAGCCCCCCATCATTTGATGATTTTCACAGCATTCCAGTCCCTACAACAGGACCAACTGCTGGACTTCCTCAGCTAGGCAGTCCACCAGCTTTTGAACCGGTTGGTAAATCAAGTGGTTCATATTTAGGGTCTCTCAACAGTGCTAAATCAGATAGCTCTGGGGACTATTTCAATACTATCACAGGTGCTTACAAAAGTCTTGACAAAGAGACGCCTTCAGACGACCAGGTAGCCCCATTAGATGAAGATATCACTCGATTTAGTGCTCACGAAACAGATGCTCTTGATTTTGAATCTGGACATTTCTCTTCTGTGAACTCCCAAGATTTATATGAACCAGAGCATACCACACCAGGAACTGTTCTAAGAAATAGGAAAGAGGGCAGAGGAGTACAGCAACCATCAACTTCCATTGGAGTAGCTAATCCAAAAGACTCTAAATTACCCTTAAATCCTCCTCTTAGCCAGACAATTTCTCGTCAACCTGTGATGGCGCACCTGCATACAACAGAACCAAAGTGTAAGCCAGTCGCTAAAATACAAGGAAGTCCCTCTCAGTCTCTAACCGTCAGTGCAACAGGTGAAGACTCATTCGATATGCTAGGAACCACTGAAATTGGTAGAAAAAACAGAAAAGAAGTCATGGTTAGGGCTAGTCATCACAAAGAGGGTACTTCATCAGCGAATGCTTTGCTTGAAACTAAGGAACTGGTGAAAAAGGTGGTTCTGACAGATCATGCTCCTGGTTTTTTACTGGTGGATGAACATGAAAAATTACAGGTATGTATTTAAATTACATGTAGTCACTAAGTGAACACGTAGTAGTGTTGAAGAATTTTTTAAAATATAATTTACAGAATTCAAGATGAACATTAATAATTGGTCATTTTTGCTGTTGCCATTGACGAAATCACAAATGCAGCCTTTAATAGTTTCGGCTCATAAAAGTCAATTGCGAGTTTCCCGTTACTTTTTTTTCCTCAAAGTGATGAGGCGACTTTTTCATTATTCATTATTCATTATTTGATCAGATTTCATTATTGACATGTAAATGCATGTTTGATCAACCCATTGATACGGTGCTCATTTAAATAATAAAACATGTTTTTAAGGTGCTTATAATGCACATGGGTGTATGATCAGTGGCGTAGCCAGAAGGGGGGCGATCCCCCCCCCCCCCCCCAATATTGATGTCGTGTCGGTTGAGATTGGCACTTCGGTTCATTTGACCAAAGGAATCATGGAATTATGATGGTCAAAAATACACAAATGAAAAACGTGCGCATGTCTTCCCAAAATGGAATGTTCTTTAGTACAAGCTTGTTTACAGCCAAAATGTACATGTAGCTCAATCGTGCAAAAAATAGGTGTAAAGTCAAATGTTCGCGCGCTACGCACACATTTCTTGACTCCCACAAATCTTGTTGTTTCATTTTCATTTTCGCCCCCCCCCCCCATATGAATAACCTGGCTACGCCACTGTGTATGATTTACAATAAAGTGATCCAATTCAAAATTAAGATATGTTGTTGATGACACTGACGGTCAACATTTGACAGGTTTGCACTCTGTCATCATGTCATAATTTTATACCACATGGTTTTTGAACTATTTAAATATTTACATTTTCATAATTTCCAATCATTTAAAATGAGCACTTGCACCTCATTTGTACTTAAATTAGATACTTACCGGTATTTGGGTAAATATGTTTACTCCAAAGGTTGAATTCTACGCAAATTAGAATAATTGGCACTGTCGGTTCATTTGACCAAAGGAATCATGGAATTATGATGGTCAAAAGTACACAAATGAAAAATCTCGCAAAAATTATTTTAAAATAAAATTCTTACCTTGCTACGTCGAATATAATTGTTCATCATCTGCACGATGAAATGATTGTACCATTTATTGAGTGAGTTCCGTTTTTTCAAGTATTTACGATCCCCCAGTTAAAAAACTGGTAGCCAGTGAGTCGGTGGAAACCCCGATGTTTTTTTGCAGAAACGACTAAATGCATCAAAATAATGTTCACGGAAGGTAGGTTTACGATTAAAACAGCCTTGCTTATGAGCCTAGTTCTCAAAATTCATATTTTAAGAAAGTGAAAAATGTGTTCAAATTGATAAAACTGGCGACAATTGTGTTTAAAAATAAATAATGAATTTTTGGGAAATCTTGAAATTTTGACGCGGGTGAAAAAAAGTGATGCAGGCGGGTAACAGGAAACTCGATATCGACTTTCATGCGCCTTTACCAACATATTTATATTATGACTGTTTATAGAGCTATATCTGGGGAACATGTACATGGTTTTGAAACACACTGAAACACATGTGACCTTCCACTTTAAATCGAGGTCAAGGTCAATCAACCACCCAAGTTGGCAAGGATGTCCAATTAGGTTTTAATTTTACCAACTTCAAAGAACATTTTGGTATAATAACTCCCTGTGTCAGCCTGGATTGGACCGGAAGACTCCGGTTATGCTCCACAACTACAGGGTGTCTTTGTTGCGTGGGTATATTTAAAAAAATGATCTCGTAATAAAAAGGAACCACCCCAATTTATTACAAATTGCAACTGGGTGTATTCAGCAACTGTAAATTTAATTTACATGACAAAACAATACTCAATTTGTTTTCATTTGCATTCTTCGTTAACGACACAGACCTGCATTTACTGTGATAATGTAGCACATGTATCGGGCTCGCTATTTTTCTCATTTTATTGATATTCCAGTTAAAATGGAACTCGTTTGCAATCATTTCCCCTAACAATTTCCCCCATGCTAGGCTACCATGTGTCTGACTTTTTGCGAGTTCCTTACGCCCTGGTGGAGTACATATGTACATGTAGGACATGGACAGAGTCGGAGATGGTGGGGTAGCCTGCTGATTGGAACAGCTTGGTAACATATTTCAGGGATTATGGACCGCTGATTGGAACAGCTTGGATGGGAACTATTATT
>CM069441.1:72306766-72490140 GCA_035610835.1 Ophiura sarsii | reverse complement strand
AAAAATTGAATTTCATATTTCTCTATTATTTTATACTTTTATATGTATTCTATCATTACCATAATAAGTTACTAATCGGGAGCGATTATTTCCCGTTCTTTTGGGTGATTTTAAATTGTTATTCTGGTAAGTTTGAGTCAGGAAAAGGCGCATTGTTATTTGGCGGGAATTTAAGCGGAGTTCCGCGCTTTTCAAATGCTGCGACAGCTGTCCGATCATTGCGTCGCGCGCTGAAACTTCCAGTGCGTAATACCGGACGCGCCGCTTAATATCCGCGACGTAGACGCGAAAAACAAAAGAGCGCAAAACCATGTCTAAAAATGTAAACAAAGGCCAATCTTACGATCATTTAAATTTCAGTTTTCTTCCAATTTCTTCACATTGTGACAATATAAATTGAATCTGATAGTTTATTTTGATTGTTCATAATAGTATACATGTACTCGCTTTTTAGCTCACACGCCCGTGCATTCCGTGAACATTTAGGTTTAAATGGTGGAAAATGTCAATATTTTTACTAAATCGATGTTTTCTCAGAAGTTCGAATTTGAAGGAATTTTCAGACAACCTAACACAATCAATTTTTGATTAAATTTTTCAAAATTTCATCAAAATCATCTAAAGTCGAATATCTAGGAGGCACTTTTTTTTTTGGGCTTAAAAATGTTTAGTTTTGAAAATATTGACCCAAAAGTGCCAAAAATGTGATTTTTGAGATAAAAAAAACCATTTTGTTGGCACTTTTTGGTCAATATTTTCAAAACTAAAAAAGTGTTTATAATTGACTTTAGATGATTGTGGTGAAATTTTGAAATTTTTAATCAAAAACTGATTTTGTTAGGTTGTCTGAAAATTGTTGGCGCCAAAAAAAGTGATTTTGGGCAAAAATGTAGAAATCACTATATTTTGGGAAATTTAATACCAAAAATGGATTCTCCGACTCATTTCATTAATTTGAAAAATTGTATACTTTTATGGACATTACATTATTAGTTTAAAAGTTACAGTGCTTGATAAATTTCATATTTATTTTAATTTTGGGTTGACACTTCCCTTAACCCTAAACCCCCCTGAATGCTAAAAAATGCTACATGTAAGTCCATCTCCAAACGCCTGTGCCGCCGGTTTTTGATGACGTAGTCAACCAAGCCGCAGCCTTTACAATTACAATAGTTAGCTGAGGGCCGTCCACGCGTGGCTTAGTGGATGGGACATAGGGCTGGGATTCGGATGGTCCCCGGATCGAATCCCGACAGGTTCCCAGGCCCGGCGATTTAGTTGGTGTTTTTTCTTCGAAAATTGTGATCCCGGTCTAAAACCCTAAACCGGGGTTAGGGTTAATTCATTTGATTAAAACTCAGTAATTTTATTGCATCTTTTTGTTTTTGTACAGATAGAATAGGGATGACCAATTGGAAGCAGTATGATCAGGAGCTAGGCATTTAAATCAGGAATAATAGACATTTGGACCTCAATGGCAGTGCATCCCGGATCCACAAATTACCAAAGTATTGTACAATCATGTACATTGGATTTATAACAGTCCTTTTGAAGATGGGTTTGAATTGAATCATACAAATGCAATTTGTACAAATTACAACAGGGAGAAACGTGACTGAAGTACATGTAACTAATTGTTTGTCAAGTTTTGTGCATGAAATTGCTCGTCTACAGGAGAGGCTACCAGAATCCAATCGTTAAGAGCCCCTTCCAAGCTTCCAATTCATCCAAGAGTACCAGGACTGGACTTGCAATCATGTACATACAATACAACTACGAGAATTATAGTTAAAAGTGACATGCACGTGTACATGTATGTAGCACATAATGTACTTGCATTTTGAACTCGTCACCCAAAATCAGCCAAACGGTCAAATTATGGAACACTCAAATTATGCAACACAAGCTAAATGTATGGGCTTTCAAATGACAGATCTGTTACCAATTATGAATCAGTTCCAAATTGGTTAAGAATTTAGTTTTTTATCTCTCCATGAGCCAAAATAATCCAAGCATGCAATTATAATGGCGGCAATAGCCAAAATGTATGCTATGCTAGCGCTTTGTTTTGGGCAGTAAAACAATGACATTTGAGCCTGGGAAAAAATGAAGGGTGAACATCAGAAATGAAGGGAATTTCATCCGTTGTATAAATCTTGCGAATTCAGGGGTGTACTTTCGCGACATCCTGCGAGAATCCAAATGGATTCTCGCAAATGGATTCTCGCAGAATATTTCTGCGAGAATCCTTTTTACTGAATTTAAATTCCGCATTTTAAACATTTATTGTACTATTGTATACTTAGAAAATAATAGTACACAAATTGAATCAAACACTTCTTAAAATTAATTAAAATAATATTAAAGAATAAGGCTATAAGCTTGCATAACTTCCAAATTCTGAAAGTTTTTTGACTAGGGGTCAAATACCAGTCATCTAAGGTCCTGTTTTGGACTTAAAAGAAGAAAAAAAATTGAAAAAAAAATTAGGAAAAAAAAATTGGAAAAAAAAAAGTTTTTTTTTTTTTTTTTTTGGCGAGAATCCACCTAGCTTCTCATTCAAAACTAATCACAGTGATATCTATGTTGTTAAAGGTCCTCAAAATATTTTTTATAACATTACAGTATGACTTTTTGAAATTTGAAGCCTAACTCAACTAGTTGGCAAAATGATCATTGGAGAATAATATGGTACAATGTTACACATTTCTTTCTTCTTGTATGTTTATTAGTATCCCTTTGGCCTATCATAAATAGCTAACTGACTTCAATAATCTGCATTGTTGCAGTTGAATGGAAGCTTTTACTGAGAAAACCCCAAAATGTCAGGAGTGTAAAAAAATGTAACATTGGCATTCTATCTGAAATTTAATAATTATTTTACAGATTTAATTTACTTATATAGTATTTTTTTATAATAGTATGAGACAGATAGAAACTAATAATAACAAATACAATTATGTTGGGTTGGGTATATTTGTTATATATTTCAAAAACGTGTGTGTCAGGAGTGTAACACATTTTGCTAGTGCTGAGGTAAATGTTCAGATGGAATTAAACAGGCATATTGTATTTACCAAATTACTATAGCAAACCTAGTGTAGGCCTACTGTATACATGCACCTATAATACGTTTTAGGAACATTTTAACTTTCTTTGCTTACATGACTTGAGACTAACTGTAAACATCTGTCAGGAGTGTAACAAAAGTGTAATTGCAAGTAAATGTTCAGATGGTATTAAACAGGCATATTGTATAATTTATGGTACCAAATACCTATTAGCAAACCTAGTACACTGTATACCCACCTATAATACTTTAGAGGAACATTTTAAGTTTCTTTGCTTACATGACTGTATCTGTAAACATCATCTGTCAGGAGTGTAACAAAAGTGTTGATTTATTGACATCTTTCTTGCCATAATATAGAATGACATGGGAACCCCACCATTTTATTATTATGTTGGTATTGCCAAAGAGTGATATTTAAAACAAGTTTCAAACATACTAAAACATACTAGTACCTTATTGTTGTATTACCTCCCAAAAAATAATACATGTTTATCACAATTTAAACTTAGAATGGTAATAAACAACACATAAAAAAGTGAATGTTAACCTATATTCAATTTAATCATGATTTAATGCACAAACAGACACACCCTACCATTATAACTACCTTACTGTTGAAGGGAAGCGATTCGTGCTTCGATAAATTCATCTATTTATAAAATAACAGTGTCAGGAGTGTAACACCATGTGTAGAAATACCGTATACAAGCTTTCTTAACCCTTTGAACCCGGAGTTATTATAAGGGTTCGGTACACCCACCCTGACTTCTCCGGGGGTAAACTGCTAAATATAGTACACCTACATGTATATCATCCGTAATATATGTTACCGATGATAGAGGGCAGTATGCCATTGTACTACACGTATAACGTAATCTATTTATAACATAAAAACGTCCGTTTTTATCGCCCAAATTGCCAATCCTGACCGTAAAACAATGCATCCCTGTCTACCTGAGAATCATCTGTGCCATATTGGGTTGCATATTCATCCAATTTAGCGCTATTTTGACTGTTTTCTTCAGCTAAATGACATCAAATCACAACGAAAACCTTGTGAAACAATGTATTTCACATCGGGTGAACATCACATGACTTTCAAGTCACATGACCACTCAGTCATATGATCAATGTGTCACCTGATCGCTCAGGCCGATTTATCGGCCCATCGGGTCACAGCGCGTTCTTAAATAGGCCGATTTTTCGGCCTTTCGGGTTCAAAGGGTTAATGGATCACCACTTCGTCATCGATTGTCATATATGGACTCCAAATTTTCATTACATTTAGGTAATGCCAATCTCTGATGATAAAAACTATTATCAATCTTAAATAACTGGCCAATTTGGAAGAAGAAAAAAAAAAATCCGTCAAATGTTAAAAAAGGGGGCATGTGTTAGCCATGTTGGTGTTTTTTCACTTTCATAGATGTAGCTGTAATGAGGAAGCATTTTTTTTGTTAAACAATCTTTATAGATAGATACACAGGAACCAAAAAAGTAGTATTTAGAAACAAGTGTTCTGAAAGATAAACCAAGACCAAGTTTATGTTATTTTTTACCAAAAAATGCAGATTTTGTAATAAATTGGTAAAAAAATAAAAATCTTGACTTATTTTGTCTGATCCTCAACTTGTTTCACACAATTTAACATCTTAAAGGTAGATGACCCGATCACATTTTCGTAACACAGAATTATTTCAAACATACGGAGATTTTCATATCATATGAAAGCTCGTATTTTTCTCATCATCATACTGAAATTTGACGGCCTAGATCGGTATAATTACGGAGAAATCGATGAAATAACGTCGAATTACCGCGAATGGTGGTATACCACCGATATAGTTTGTGTACAACTCAATGGGTACAGTTCACGGCATCTTGTGCGTCTAAAATAAGAACCATTAGAGCTATGCAACTCAAACTTTGGAACACGACTTTTTTAAGGATGACCTTTCATGTAGAATAGAAAACTTCAAGTTGAAAATCGGAATATGATCGGGTCATCTACCTTTAAGGGGGACTTAAGGAAGTTTTTTGTTGAATTTTGTTACTGCTATAATTATTGAACCATGACTCAAATGTATATAAAAGTATACCTTTTTGGAAAGGAAATGGATCAGAGAATCCAAATTTGGCATCAATTTTTACCCAAAATGTTGATTTTTTGAGAAAATCACAAAAAATCACTTTTTTGACCCATTTTTTTTAACAAAGGTAACAGACATAATTTTGAGTTAAAAATGCCCAAATCACTTGATGATGATGTTAAGACACTAATGAAGGGACGATTTTTTTTTTAAAAACCTAATCCAATATTTTTGGAAATTTTGACAAAAAAGTGTTAAAAAAAATAAAAATCCATTTTTTCACGTTTTTTGGCACTTTTTGGTCAAAATGTTCAAAAATATTAGATTAGGTTTTAAAAAAAAAAAATCGTCCCTTTATTGATGTCTTAACATCATTACAAAGTGATTTGGCTATTTTTTACTCAAAATTATTTTTGTTAGCCTTGTTCAAAAAAATTTGGGTCAAAAAAGTGATTTTTTGTGATTTTCTCAAAAATCTACTTTTTTGGTCAAAATTGACGCCAAATTTGGATTCTCTGATCCATTTCCTTTCCAAAAATGTATACTTTTATATGCATTTGATTAATAGTTCAATAATTACAGTACTCACAAAATTCAAAAAATCAATAACACCTAAAATGGATTAATATATCAATATCCTATTTTCGGACAAAATGTCCACTTATGGAGCCATTTTTTTTTAAATTGCCCTTTTCAGAAATGGATCGGGATACACTTAAGTTTGCCTTTTTCTGCTTTAGCTGAGGGCGAACATTTGCATCATTTTTCAGATTTTTCAGATGGACACACAAATTTGCCTTTTTCTGTTTGGGTGAAAATGTTCATTCTTTACAATTCAGAAATGGGCACATAAGTTTGCCTTTTTCTATTCTATCTGAGGGGTCAAATCACTTTACAATTTAGAAATGGACGCACCGGTTTTATTTTGTTTCTGTTCTAGCTGAGGGGCAAGAATGTTCATCCTTTACAATTCAGAAATGGACACAAAAATTTACCTTTTTCTATTCTGAGGGGTCAAATCAGTTTGTTATCTATCATTTAAGGACCTACATAATCTGTTTTGCCCCACCAACAGGCTGTGCATAATACATGTGTATCTTACAAATTGACAATGAGGTAAAAATGTTGCCCAAAAAGGGATCTTTTCCATCAAATCAATATTTAATACTAAAAGTGAGCATGAGGCTTACACTTCCTTGGTTATGATATGATGAAGTCATTAGAAGTGGTGTTTTGCTTGTGAGACCTTTATTTATGGAAACACCCATGGTTTATTTATTGAGTTTTAAGTATTTTGATTCCAAAATTGTGATATAAATTCAGTTCATTTGGCTAATTTGTTTTGACCAAACTATTTGAAGTGAAGACATAAAAACCAATTGTTTTCCTTTTAATACGCTCTGTTCTTCCAAAACATCCTGCTGAATTGAATATCATTGCTGTCCAAAGTATGAAAATTGCTCAATGTTGGATAAAGTGTGTTTATACTTTATTTATTATACATTTTCTACAAATCCTGTATTAATGACCTTGACATTGACAAAATGATACTTTGAAATATTATGATTGCTTTAAGACTACATGTATGTATGCTATAAATGTTCGAAGCAAATATCACATGACTTTTCAGCTTCAATTACGTGTACGTGTCAAGGGTCACAACTCGTGGCACATGACCCTTTATTTGATCTATCTATTTAGTTTAGTATTGTAACTACAATAGAAACCTCTTTAACACAAAACTGTTAACACAAAATTCCTGATAATGTGATGTAGTTCTGAGGCCATAGCTTTACGCAGGCATGAACATTTTCAGGCTATTTTATTTTCCAAATGTCCGCATTTTATTCTATTTTTGGCCTATGTTGGCAAAATTTACTACACCTTTTTTGAGGCTGTACAGGCTTGTTCATGCAAATTTATTATCATGCCTGTTTATGTAATGATACCACAATTGTCTGTATATTATTAGTGTAACTGAAGGGCCTGGTGATTTTGGGTTAATGGGCTCCCTAACAATTCGAGGGTATAGTGCAACAAAGGGCTATCTGCATTTTTGGCTAAAATGAGATTTTGGTATTAAAATGATCCGCACAATATCAGGAACCTAATTATGAGAAAATAGTAAATTCACCTAATCAAAAAGGTTTGAATAGCATTGCTTCCAACTTGTCAAAACCCATTGGTGACATTGATGGGTACAAATCTTTAATTCACTTTTCCCTCAAAATGACCAAAATGAAGATTTTATTGCACTAAACCCTCGAATTGTGATCTCTTAAAGGTTAGTCTAAGTCTGTAAATTAACACTTAACAGGTTAATGGTGTATTTAATATAAAAGTTGCTGTAACTTTTTTTTTTTATTAAAGCGACTTCTTAAGAGTTATTTTTGAACAACTTTATTCCCAAGATAAACAAGTGGGGTTTTGTATACACAAGATTTCTCTGCCCAAATTCTTGAAATGTTGTTTTAATTACTGAAAGTTCGAAATATGATATTAATTATTAAAACAACTCAACTTTTTTTGATCACCTCTGTATGACTTCACATTGTATAGGTAGTTTACTTATCTTCATGACCCTTTATTTTAACTATTTGTTTACTTAGTATAGCTGTCGTATTAGTGTTAATATTGATGTAACTTCAATGGAACCTCTTTAACACAAACTGTTTGTGTTTTCACAAAATGTCTGATAATGTGAAGTAGTTCAAAGGCCCAAGCTTTACGTAATGATACCACAATTATCTGTATTACTGTGAATGAAGGGCCTGGTGATTTTGGGTTAGGGTCCATCTGCTTAATGTTATTAACAATTGTGATCTCTTAAAGGTTAGTCTTAGTCTGTAAATTAACAGGTAAATAGTATTAAATATAAAAGTTGCTGTAAAGTTTTAATATAGTGACTTGCTGAAAGATGTAGAATGTATTTTTGAACAAATATATTCCCAAGATAAACAAGTGGGGTTTTTATACACAGAAGAGGTCTCTATCCTCCGTCCAGATTCCTGAAATGTTGTTGATTACTGCAAGTTCGAAATATTGTTTTAACCAACTCGCCTTTTATCATTAACTCTTGTGTGACTTCACATTGTATAGATGTTTACTCATCTTCATGACCCTTTATTTTAACTATTTATTTACTTTAGTATAACTGTCGTATTAGTGTTACTATTGATTTGTTACCTCATTGGAACCTCTTTAACACAAAACTGTTAACACAAAATGTCTTAAAATGTGAAGTAGTTCCAAGGCCCAAGCTCTACGTAATGATACAACAATTATCTGTATTACTGTGACTGGGAGGGCCTGGTGATTTTGTGTTAACGGGTCCCTGCTAAATGTTATCAATAATTGTGACCTCTTAAAAGTTTGTTTTTAGTCTGTAAATTAATAGGTATTTGGTGTATTTAAGGTCAAATTTGCAGTAACTTTTTTATAGTGACTTGTCGAAAGATTTGCAAGTTATTTTTGAACAACTATATTCTCAGATAATCACGTGGTTTTTTTTGTATACACAGAAGACTTCCCTTTCGTCCATATTGTCGAAAAGTTGATTATTACTGAAGTTAAAAATATTGTATAACCAACTCACCTTTTTATGATCACATCTGTATGACCCAAATAGAGTTTACTTATCTTCAGCTTTCCAAAAATGTATACATTTGTGAGCACCATGTCACCACGCGTTCCCAGTAAATATACGCCAAGATAATCTACATAACGCGCAACCAACGTGTTCAGACATGGTGCCTGTATTACTATTAACTACTGAATGTCTAAAAATGTCTCAACCCTTTCCACGCGGCAATTAGTTATGCCATATACAAAATAGATTTTTCAGAAACCTTTCTCAATTTTCAAAGTCTACCTCAAGTATAACAGAACCAAGACTAGACATGTTTGTACGTCTTTCAATTCATTTCTTATAGTGATTCTAAATAGGGTATTCAAATTCAATACAATGTCAATTTTTAGACATTTTGTGAACTTTTGAAATGTCGTCTGCAGACGACTGCCGCGTGGAAAATCGTCTACAGACGACTGCCGCGTGGAAAATCGTCTACAGACGACTGCCGCGTGGAAAATCGTCTACATACAGACGACTGCCGCGTGGAAAATCGTCTACGGACGACTGCCGCGTGGAAAATGTTAATATTGAATGTGCCATTACCTTGCCGTAGACAAATTGTTCCGCCGCCGCAGATACTAGTTTGTTGGCGGGCACATGTAGTATGCTGACATTTTTAGACATTCAGTAGTATGTATGTTCAAGCTTCTGTTGGAATATACATTGTATACTTGAAAGTTTCCTTTTTGCTTCTTATTTGAGAAATCTTGTTAATTGTTATCTAATCATGTGTTAAAAGTTTATTATAAAAAAAGAAAAACGTACTATTGTCTCGATCGTGTTTATTAACATCATCATTTAGGTAATTTCAGTCGACAGGAGTCGGGCGGCGTAAGCGTTGTTGTCTGCTGTAAGTCGGTTAGGGAGGGTCTATGTAATCAGCACGTGGCCCACCGAATGTCCCACCAAACGTCCGGAAATAAACTGCCCCGTGCCTCGCTAACGTTTGGTAGGCTGTAAGTCGCACACCCGACCTATGTAATTGGCACGCGGTCGGTCTAATGTCCTACCGACGACCGTTAATAAACTTCCCCGTGCTAACGTCGGCGGTAAGTCGCTCACACGACCCATGTAATTCGCACGTGGTCGGCCAAATGTCCCACCAACGTCCGTTAAAACACTTTCCCTTGCTCACGTCGGCCGAACGTTATCGTTTGGTCGGCGTGAAGACGCACACGACCTATAATTGGCACGCGGTCGGCCGAATGTCCCACCAACGTCCGTTAATAAACTTCCCCGTGCTCACGTCGGCCGTACGTTATCGTTTGGTCGGCGTGAAGACGCTCACGGCCTATGTAATGTAGCACGTAGTCGGCCGAATGTCCCGCCAACGTCCGTAAATAGACTTCCCAGTGCTCACGTCGGCCGAATGTCCCATTAACGTCTGATAATAAACGTAGTTCATAATTACGTCGGCAGTACGTTAATATTCGGTCGGAAACGGTAGGTCGGTTTATAGTCGGTAGGAAGTACGCTTAACGTTAAATAGACGTCGGCAACATGTCGTTCACAGGACCCTTAGGTCGGATTCTGGGTCGGCAAGACGTTTAGCCGACGTCCGCCCGAC
The DNA here is from genome assembly GCA_035610835.1 of Ophiura sarsii. Classification (NCBI taxonomy): domain Eukaryota; kingdom Metazoa; phylum Echinodermata; class Ophiuroidea; order Amphilepidida; family Ophiuridae; genus Ophiura; species Ophiura sarsii. The sequence goes on along the minus strand of CM069441.1, from coordinate 72,479,779 downwards.
CTTTCTCACAAACCGTCGGCCCGACGTAGGCCCCATGAGCAGCCGACCCCTGAGCCGACGTCTCAGGGACGTTTGGTCCGACCAAAAGCCGACGTCGGCCCGACGCATTTGTGTTATCTGGGTACTCTCTCTAGAAAGTCTGAACATATCCCCCATGTTTTGTGCAAGTTCCACTGGCTTCCTATTCGAGAAAGAATTGTCTTCAAAATTCTTCTGTTGACTTTCGAAATTCTTGTCGGCGAGGCACCTGCAGATCTGGTATCTCGCTATAATCCGCCACGAACTTTGATATCTGCGTCACGAATACTTCTCTGCGAAAAACCCAGCAAGACCTCAACGTATTGGCGGGTTTTTTATGTAATTGCGGACAAGCTATGGAATGCACTCCCGGATAACATCAGGACATTACCAACAGTGACTAAATTCAAATCAGGCCTTAAGACTCATCTTTTTAAAACTGCCTATGGCATCTGATTTTTTAGTCAACCCATGTACTATATGCTTCAGTTGTGTTTTTTAAAATATATATTTGTGTTTCAATACTTGTATATTGACGCTCTGCTATTAATGTATTTTATTGTTTTATACATATATCAACGTAATTATATATTGTCATTTTAGTGTATTATGTTGCAAATTTGCTCGTTTACTTGCAGTGGCATTACTCTTGCGTCTTCTAGCCACCTGCTGGCAGTTGGGTTTTAATCTTTAGCTGTCTCAATTTATGTTTTTTACATAGTTTTAACATTTGGTCTTTTAGTAGTTTGTTAGTTGTACAGCGCATAGGTACCACTTGTTTAATGCGCTTTATAAATGATTATTATTATTTTATTATTATTACTACTACACCTACACACACACAAGAAAGGGTTCTACCATTTGTAAGAATATCATAAGTATTGATGTTGAGATTATTTGCAGTATGCATGGTACAGGGCAACAGAACATACACAGTCCAAAATGCTTATTTTCATATTTTAGGCCATCACTCAAAAGCCGTTTTGGCCCTATCATTTCAATGTTTTTTTAAGCTTCAATGATTTCTACAGACAGTAGGGCTGAACATGTTACCTAAAATGGTACAAGAGGATTTGTCAATGTTCGTCTTTATATGTAGATGTGTTTATTTATTTATTTAATTGGCCACTCCAAGGAAATTGCTTAGCTTCCAGCATCATCTACAGCGCCGAGATACTCCACCAACAACAATATCACCAAGGAATACATCTGACTCACGGAATTTCCCTTCAAGCTGAGATTCTACAATCACATGCAGTCCATAAGAAATAAAACACCGACACAGCACTGAACTCTCAACATGCTCAAGACACGCGTGGCAGCTTAAGAAAAAGAACCAACCATTTACCATCAAGAGTTGAAAGTCTACTGAAGCGCATGAGATGGAAAGCACTATTCATAGGAAGACGAAGACACCGACAGCGACGACTCCAATAGCCAGCCAAATGATAACTACGGCCTAACGATTAAACACTGCCCACCGAAAATCGCCGAGCTAAAGACATTCGAGGACGATATGCACACCATGATAGAAAACATTCCATAAAGTTGCCGATCCGTTTCAGATGAAATTGAATAAAGACATCAACAAGATACAGACATCCTACGCCATGTTCATCACCGCCGACAAAACACGGAACCTTTACAAAATGGAACACAACCAATACGGAAAGCTTCTAAGAGAAAACATCACCAGAACCTACAAGCACATACAAGCCGCAAGCGCATCTACAGTGGACGACATCAACACTGACGCTCGCGCAGGCGCGTACGCAGGATTTTGTAAAGAGGGGTGTTTTAGAAATATTGATATAATTATTTCACTATCCATGCCTGCGCGAAGCGCTGGCCGGGACACGCTGTCCCGGGGGGAGTTCGAAGGGGGGTATCCCCCCTCGACGCCAGAAGTTTTTTGAAATTCACGGTTGAAAAGATCGCATTTCCTTGCATATTTTTGAACACTTATTGCAGGTGTTTTCTTAGTTCAACGTTGCAATTTCTCACCAGTAACTCATGTGTTAACACCAAATCTTAATATTTTAGACTGAGTTCAACCCTAAAACATCATTATATAGGCCTACAGTAACTTAATCTGCAGACATTGGTTTTACCGGCGATCTCATTGGTTCAATGTGTGTCATATGACACGGCAGTGGCGAAGCTAGGTTATTCATATTGGGGGGGGGGGGGGGGGGGGGGGCGAGAAATGAAAATGACCCGACAAGATTTTTGTGAGTGAAGAAATGCTAGCGCGCAAAATTTTTCGAGTTTCCACCTATTTTTTGCCCGATTTAGCTACATTTTGACTCTAAACAAGCTTGTACCAAAGAATATTGCATTTTGGGAAGACATATGCGCGCGTAGCGCTCGAACAAATTTCATCTGTGTACTTTGACCATGATTCCTTTGGTCAAATGAACAGACAGTGCCAATCTCAAACGACACGACGTCAATATTGGTGGGGGTGGGGCGGTCGCCCCTTCGCCCCCTCCTCTGGCTACGCCACTGTGACACGGGTTATTCTCCTTTTCAAGTTTAACAAACTGACAGAAAAAAGCATTGATGCCTAATAATCTCTTCAATTTAGTTTCTTTTAGTTTATCTACTTTTCTCTTTTCATTTTTATCCTGTCTTTTCCCTTCATATTCTCTTATTTTTCTTTTCACCCGGCTTGGAGGGGGTGTTTAATACACATGATTAACCCTTTGAACCCTAGCTGTCCCCGCCTGTTTGTAACCCTCAAGAAAAGGGAACAGAATCACCATCAATTCAATATTAAAGCAGCAGCTTCCTACCGTAATGCAAGGCCCAGAGTGCAAGGACGCTGCTAGTGTCTGCTACTTGAGTTTGTGGCCTTAAAATGTGACGAGTTACTATTTAATCAAATCCCAGGTATTTGCAGAATAGGATTTTTTTAAATCTTAGAATTTCATATTTGAGCGATAAGCAGTTAGAAATACAATAAGAAGGTCGTTGATTGCAGACTGGGGACTTCGGCGGGAATGCACCCTACAAATACACATGCTTCGGCGGGAATGCATCCTACAAAATACACGTACTTCGGCGAGAATGAATACAAATACACATACTTCGGCGCGAATGCATCCTACAAATACACATACTTCGGCGGGAATGCATCCTACAAATACACATATACTTCGACGGGAATGCATCCTACAAATACACATACTTCGACGGGAATGCATCCTAAAATATACACATACTTCGACGGGAATGCATCCTACAATGCACATACTTCGGCGGGAATGCATCCTACAAATACACATACTTCGGCGGGAATGCATCCTACAAATACACATACTTCGACGGGAATGCATCCTACAATATACACATACTTCGGCGGGAATGCATCCTACAAATACACATACTTCGGCGGGAATGCATCCTACCAATACACATACTTCGGCGGAATGCATCCTACAATACACATACTTCGGCGGGAATGCATCCTACAAATACACATACTTCGACGGGAATGCATCCTACAAATACACATACTTCGGCGGGAATGCATCCTACAAATACACATACTTCGACTGGAATGCATCCTACAATACACATACTTCGGCGGGAATGCATCCTACAAATACACATACTTCGACGGGAATGCATCCTACAAATACACATACTTCGGCGGGAATGCATCCTACAAATACACATACTTCGACTGGAATGCATCCTACAAATACACATACTTCGGCGGGAATGCATCCTACAAATACACATACTTCGACGGGAATGCATCCTACAAATACATATACTTCGACGGGAATGCATCCTACAAATACACATACTTCGGCGGGAATGCATCCTACAAATACACATACTTCGGCGGGAATGCATCCTACAAATACACATACTTCGTGTCGGTTCATTTGACGAAAGGAATCATGGAATTATGATGGTCAAAAGTACACATATGAACAATTTTCGCGCGCTACGCGCGCATATGTCTTCCCAAAATTCAATATTCTTTGCTACAAGCTTGTTTAGAGCCAAAATGTAGCTCAATCGTGCAAAAATAGCTGTAAAGTCGAAAATTTTCACGCGCTACGCGCGCATCTCTTTACTCAAAAAATCGTGGATTGTCTTAGGAGCCCCCCCCCCCCCATTTCAAGTCACTGCCCCTTCCTGCCCCCCAAATGAAAAAGTCTAGTTACGCCACTGATCCCGTGTATGGTTAGTATAGAGCGTACGTGTTTAAACTTGTTGCTTATAGTTGTCAACGGCAAAGGGGGATCTCCGAGGTCGCCTATACTTTGGAACAGTGACATTCAAAAGATTCAATGTCAATATTTAAAGCCCTGATCATACTCCACTACGCACGAACGCTGAGCAATTGAGTTGTCAAAGCTACGCTTGTCACAAAGTCAAAATGTACCAACGCTCTGCCGCTCATCGGGAACTACGCTGAACGCTATAGCGTTGATCAATGCTCGACCAAATCAGCAAATGCGTAAACGCTGTGGGCTGGGCCTATGGTGTTCTGAAGAATTTGTATTTCTAGCACATCATAGGCGTCAACATCGTAACTAACATGCTTAGGCCTACTGTTTAAACATACCTTGACATACACGGAGAACGAAGGGAGCTAAAAAAGACAAAGTTTGAGGCGGAAGGGGCAAAACAGTACAGAACGGTCAACCGGGAAGTCAAGAAAGGTATGAAGAAGGCAAAATAGAGCTGGATTGAGCAACAGTGCCAAGGGATCGAAAAGAACTTTCGGCAGAACAACAGCAAGAAAGCCTACAAGCTTGTAAAAGACCTGACTTCCACAAAGCAAGGACGAACCACCACCATACAAGACAAGGGTAGAAAATGCCTTACTGAAGATAAGGGCATCCTGAAAAGGTGGACTGAGTACTGTTCAGACCTGTATAACCATACAGCCTCAGGTGACCCAGAGGTCCTGAACGTTCCTCCAGCAAATGACACCGAGTACTATCCCATTCTTCGGGCGGAGGTGATATCAGCTGTAAACTCACTGAAGAAGGGGAAGTCCGCAGGAGTTGACAACATCCCAGCAGAGCTTGTCCAAGCAGGAGGAGATACCATGGTCGACACCCTTCTAACTATCTGCAACAAGATCTGGCAGACAGGAGAGTGGCACGCACCTTGGACACAGTCAATGGTCATCACACTTTTTAAGAAAGGCTATCTTCAGCAGTGCTCTAATTACCGCACGATCAGCCTCATCTGTCACCCAAGCAAGGTCATGCTGAAGATCTTACTAAACAGACTGAACTCACAAGCAGAAAAGATCATTGTTGAGGAACAGGCAGGCTTCAGACCAAAACGTAGCACTACAGAGCAGATCCTCAACCTTAGGATAATTTGCGAAAAATACCTTCAACATCAACAAGACCTCTACACCATGTATTTGTGGATTTCAAAAAAAAGCGTTTGACAGGGTTTGGCATGCAGCCCTGTGGTCTACCATGAGGATGTACAATATCAACACCAACCTGACCAGAGTCATTGAGAACCTCTATAACAAGGCCTCCAGTGCAGTATACCTCAACGGCAGCTTAGGGGAATGGTTCAAAACAACAGTCGGGGTTAGACAAAGTTGTTTGCTCTCACCTACCCTATTCAACATCTATTTGGAAAGAATAATGACTGACGCTTTGGAAGACCATTAAGGATCGGTCAGCATCGGAGGTAGAATAATCACCAATCTGCGCTTCACCGATGATATTGATGGACTAGCCGGGTCAGAGGGAGAATTAGCAAGGCTCGTCGAACGTCTGGACAGGACCTCTTTAGCGTACGGCATGGAGATTAGTGCAGGGAAAACTAAACTGATGACCAACAACACCAACGGCATCAGCACTGACATCAAAGCCAATGGCGAGAAGCTGGAAACAGTCAAAAGCTTCACGTATCTGGGGTCAATCATCACAGACCAAGGTTCCAAACCTGAAATTCTATCTAGGATCGCAAAGACAGTAGCACCTCTGACTAAACTGAAGGTCATCTGGAGTGATAAAAACATCTCACTTAAGTCAAAGATCAGACTGATGCACTCCTTGGTCACCACGATACTCCTCTATGCGTATGAATCGTGGACCCTAACAGCGGACTTAGAGAGGAGAATCCAGGCTGCAGAGATGAGGTGCCTTCGCAAACTCCTTGGTATTTCCTACAAAGAACACATCATCAACGACGAAGTCAGAAAAAGAATTGTTGCAGCCTTCGGCGCTTATAAAGACCTCCTAACCACAGTGAAAAGACGCAAGCTACAGTGGTATGAACACGTGTCACGATCAACAGGACTTGCCAAAACGGTATTGCAAGGCACAGTGCCAGGAGGGCGAAAGAGAGGTCGGCAGAGAAGAAGATGGGAAGACAACATATCTGAATGGACTGACCTGAAGCTTAGTGATACTCTGAGATTGGCAGCTAGAGAACAGAAAAGGATGGAGAGAGCTGATGGTCAGGGCATCTGTGGCGCCCCAACGGTCGACAAGACTACGGGATATATAGATAGATAGATAGACATACACAATATCATTCCATTAGCAAAAATAGTTTGATTTGCCTGGGATTTGCCTTTTTTGGCAGTATTTTCATGAATGGGAGCTCAAGAAAAAAAGTTGGGCTAAGTGTTCTGCTTGCTGATTGGTCCGTGGACAGCAGCAACGCACAAAGTTTGCCTGAATTCTACTTCAGCGTTGGCCCGAGCGTTCGCCGCTCTCACCCAAAGCGTATAGGCTGATCGAATTATCGGAAAACGCTTTCCTGATTTTCCTGATCGGGCGTTGTTTTGGTTTTATTATTGGTACTAATGCGCATGTGTCAGAGCGCAAGCGTTGCAGTGTTGGTAGAGTATGATCGGTCCTTTACCATGTTTACTGTTCAAAGTTAACGATGATCTTTTTTATAACATTGAGCAGAATCGGATCAGTAGTGATAGTGATGTAGGTGAAGGTGGAGGAACAAACCTACGGTAAGCCTATTTGTATTTGGAAATTGACCTTTTGCTTACTTTTCATTTCATATAGCTTGCTCATAGAGGTTAACATTTATCCTGGCCCAAACATTTTGCTTGTGTCTAGTGCAGGTATTTATTAATTTTCAAAAATATATTGAGTTTCTATCTAATACTAAAATGTTAATGGTTGATAGGCAAAGTTAATACGGTATGTGTTTATCAACTTCCGTCCACCCATTGGTAATAACACACATTTTAGAGCGCTTTATATACTTTAGTGAGATTTGAACTCAAAGCGCTTTACAACAAATGGAGGCAACAGCAGGGCGCAGGAAACAGGGAAACAAAACAAAGAAAGGCAGAAGGAGATACGACGGAAAACGGGACGGAAGGGCTGTGGGCCTGAGGGCCGAATGCCAATCATCATGAGTTCTAGATCATAGACGTGAATGGAACAGAGAGAAGAGCCCAGTGGATACATCAGGAAAATACCTCATGGAGTTACAAATAAACTCAGAGAACTTGAGAACTGTAATCCAGGGTACCTCTGCGGCAGAGATAGGTACCTACCTATTTGCCCAATTGACAGATTCTTCTGTCAGCCAAAATTTGCAATAGAAAAGCGTGCACCACGGTGGCCATCTTGTTTTTGCCAGTGTTTACAGAAATTTACAAACTTGAATTTGACATGGTCACAATAATTTACATTTTGTGAGCTACAATAATCCCCCTAATATTAAAAGATACTGTTGGATAGTGTATGTAGGGGCCAAATTTTATTCTTAAAACAAATTTGGTGAGAATTTTTTTTTTAATTGCTCGAAACGGAGCGTTTCAACTATGCGATATTTAAACATGTCATTTTTTATCAATTTTTTCCTATCTTGAACCTGATATTTCTTCTTTTTATGAAGGGTCCAGGTCTTGATTTTTGGGGGGCATAGACAGATTATTAAGTTGTCAACCTAAATAAATTAAGCGTGACGACACAAATTTTGGCCTTTTTTTAGGAAAAACGGTTCACGAAGACAAGATGGATTCAATTGTGAGTTTTTGTGCACATATTGGGTGCTTTATTGGTGCGGTTCAAAGTCAAAGTGAGGGTTGTGTTCAATGATAATGATGAAGGTACGATGGTCAAAGTAGGTGATTTTCATGTTTCTTGAACTACATGGTATTCCCATGATTGAATCTTTACAAAATTACAGATGTTTTGGTCATCGTATACAATTTTGCGTTAAATTGGGCCCGATTTCGATTAAATTGGGCTCTTTTTTGACCAATTTGGGTGCTTTTTAATCTAATGTCAATTTTTTATCATTTTTTTCCTGTCTTGAACCTGAAATTTCTTCTTTTTATGAAGGGTCCAGGTCTTGATTTTTGGGGGGCATAGAAAGATTATTAAGTTGTCAACCTAAATAACTTAAGCGTGACGACACAAATTTTGGCCTTTTTTCAGGAAAAACGGTTCACGAAGACATGGTGCATTCCGTTTTGTGTATTGTGCGCATATTGGGGGCTTTATTGGTGCGGTTCAAAGTCAAAGTGAGGGTTGTATTCAATGATAATTATGAGGTATGATGGTAAAAGTAGGTGATTTCCATGTTTCATGAACTACATGGTGTTCCCATGATTGATCTTAACAGATATTTTGGTTGTCGTATGAAATTTGCCGTTAAATTGGGCTCTTTTTTGACCAATTTTGGGTGCTTTTTCAACTTTTGAATGGTTTTACTATGGGAAGGAGCATTTTTAAGTAAAATACACATTTTTTTAGTGTTTAAATATTAATTAAACTTAAATCAAAGTTGGTATGTTGTTGAAAATGTGTATGTTGCCATATTTAATGCATTTACAAATAAGATACACTAACAAAAACAGATCAAATAGGCCATTTACCACTCAGTGTTGCCTAAATTTACTTTGTGCAGTCCACACATCTTTTTCACTCCTATATGGCTGAATTTCCTCGACATTCAAATAGCTGAATCTCCGCAACGGAATGTCCGTTTGACTTCATTTAAAATACATTTTCTTAGTTTAAATTAGCTCTTTAATTTGATACCAATCCCAACCTGCAAGAGTACAGTTGAATTTATACACCTATGTACCTAGCAGAGACATACCATGAAAAGTGGATAACTGTTTGAACTGTTTGAACCTTACTTCGAAGAATATGCGGCAGATTCATAACAGGACATTGACAAATGGAGAACTGTCTTGATATTTATACGTCGGAGTTGGATGGCAAACCGCCGTACCTGAAACATATACGAACGATAAGTGCACTTAGTCTTCTTCTGTAATCAGTGATCACTGACCGCGATAGCGCTTTGCTTTGCCAATTTCATCATATTATGCTATGTCTGTTATATTAAAGTGTTGTTAATATAAAGTCTGTCTAGAGTAAAGTGTTTCAGTGAACTCGAGCTAACTCGGCTCGTGACAACCGACACGACGTCATTATTGGGGGGATTTGGTGTGTACTTTTCAAATTTTATTTACACCCGTACTTGATTTCATTTGGGGGGGGGGCAAGGGTTCCAAGTGGGGGGGGGGGGGGGCTCCCCCCCCCCCCCCCCCCCCCCGCTGGTTACGCCACTGCACGGGATCGTTCCTAGTGATCGCGAAAGGCCGTAGCAAAATTCAAAAATTCGCAAAATGTTTCGTCCGATTTTCGGAGTAGCAAAATTTCCAAAATTCGCAAAATGTTTCGCCCGATTTTCGGACTAGCAACTGTAAAAAACATGCGAAAACTTGCATTGTATGTAAATATGATAACACGAGTATGCAGAGGAATCCCTGGGGCAAAAAATCTGTTCGAGGGTAGGCCTACCATGATACCAAGAAGACACAAAATGGGTTATATTTTGACCGTTTTAGTGATGAGCAATCCGAAATTGTGTGACTTTTTGTCGTTTGTTGTCAAAGGCATGTGACGTCATTCCTGGCCGACGTAATACTATCAAATCATTCTTACCATATTTTCATCGCGTTCAGCGTTTTTCACGTACGAAAACATGTAGGCAGCCATTATCACTTTGGGTGTACAATACTTTGAATCCAGTCGATCACCCATTTTGTATCACTGTTGTACACTTGCAGTGTCATACCGGTGACTGAACACATCATACCATATTACCAACGAGTGTTTCTGACATATTTCAATTAAAACCAGTTCAATCAGTATTTAAACAGGTTTTGTACAGATTTTCTTGAAATTTGGCTACTTTTTGGCGCGGGCAGAGACTTTTAGGTGACATTTGGGATGCGGTTATAGCAACACTGCATATCTGATCAAATAACAGTTGTTTACACAGCCTGCTGTCATTCATGGACTAGCATCCATCAATAAACCAAGGCAGTTTTGTAAAGTCTTTGAATAAACACATTCATTGACTGTCGCTTCTTATTGTTTTAGGAAAGTTTAAAGACAAAATAGGAAAAGAACGTGGCTTTATTGATATAGTTACCCCTTGAACGGCAGAAATCGGATGGATATTAACAAAGTTACCGAATACCGATATTTTGACAGTACGTCATGTACGTGCAAAGGGTATATTTTGCGACGTTATTTGTTCACGATATTTTTCCTCTGTTATGTACACGATGTAGCATAGCGTTCACAAAAACAAGCAAACAAATGTAATATCACAACAACAGCCCCAAAACATTACTCTTGATTTTCAAGCCAGTTTCTTTATTCGTATTTTTTTAACTCAATTAAATGTGTATCAACATATACTATGTACATGTACATCAAGTTCGTTTCGAGTTTATTATATTTATCAATTTACACAGGAGGCCCTCCAGTGTTCCCATTGCGTATGCATTACATCATCGTTTTGTATCGTAATACATACGCTTCACTGTTGGGCCACGTGCTGACCCATGGCCATGCGATGCCGCTACATCACGCGTGGGTTTGATAGCAAGCTGAATTTGATAGAATTCGTATTTTCTTTGGGTGTTGAGTTCCCATTTTACCTAGATAGTAAATATTCAACCAATCACAGGAGATGCACTAACTAGAGACTTGACTATCGGACTACCTAACTCCTGGAAAATACAATCGTTTCTGAATTGCGCTGTCGATCTCTATAAGTTCGAGAAATCAAAGAGAAAAAAAAGGTTTTTAACATTTTAAATTCAAAGCACTCTGACGCTATTGCATCTAGATAAATAATAATAATAGGGTAAAATGGGGTAAGTGGGACACTTAAGCTTTAATCAGCTTAAAACAAAGATAGTATATAAAATTCAGAGAACTCTTGGGTTTTGATTTAATCTATGGCTCATGATGAAGCTTTTAAACTGTGTCGTGATCAAATACCGTACCCATATTAATTAAAAAATGTGTTAATTGGAAGTGTCCCACTTACCCCATTTTATACCCAACCGGGGGTAACTGGGACAGTGTATGGGACGCTTGGAATAGGAGTTCTACCTGCAAGTAACCCATTTTCATAGCTATTCACATTGAACGGAGCACCGAAATATTGCATTTAACATAATATTCTGTAAAAAAATAATACAAAATTGTTGTTTTCGTGTTTTTCCAATAGTACGCTCAAATTTCACGATTTTTTCTTGTTTTTAACGCTAATTAAGGCACAAAGGTGTTTTTTAGGTGCACAATGAAATATTTGCCATGAAATAGTTGTTTGTAGTATATAATTTGATATTTAAACCTATTAACAACATAATTTAGGTTTAAAATGTTACAAATTTGTTTAAAAAAACAAAAAACAAAATCCCAAACCCCTAATTACTTAGTCCCACTTACCCCAAACGAAATCCAGTTGGGGTAAGTGGGACCTAAGTAATTAATTAGCTCATTTACATATCAATTTGCAATTATTTTTTTTGCAATTCATTACATTTTTGCGATTTACTTTCATTAGTTACATTTATTTTATCGTAGATAACAAACATATTTTCAATCTTTTATGTTGCTCTCAGAAAACAAATCAAAGATTTAGCAACTGGTTTCCTTAAATTAGTATTATTCAATGAACTTTGATACCCACGTTATGGTTGGTTTCAACCTTCACCATTTTCTGATCCGCCAGTGCGTGGTAAACCCAGTTTTGGTATGAAATGAAGCCAAAGCGTATGGCGTTGGGGTTAAGTGGGACACTCCGTTGTATGTTGCCAGATTTTGTTCTTGATTGAGGCCAAAATATTGCCAGTGTCCCACTTACCCCACTGTCCCACTTACCCCATTTTACCCTAATGGTCCACTAGCATGTTTTTCAGGATTAATTAGATACCAAATTGATGTTCAGGCCCGTAAGAAGGGGGGGGGGGGGGGGGGGGGGGCGATAAGGGGGGGGCGATGGTGGCGATCGCCCCCCCTTTGAAAATCTTCCCCGGAAAATTTGTACACAGATGAAAAAATTTCGCGCGCTACGCGCGCATTTGTCTTCCCAAAATGCAATATTCTTTGCTACAAGCTTGTTTAGAGCCAAAATGTACCTCGATCGTGCAAAAAATAGGTGCAAATTCGAAAATTTTCGCGCGCATATTTGACTCACATTTTTGTTGTTGTTGAAAACGCCCCCCTTTGAAAAAAGTGTCTTACGGGCCTGATGTTATATGATGATCGAAAAAGCGAAGGAAATTAGTGGGACATGTTGAAATATATTTTCAGTCAAGTCAGTGCTATGATACGGATACGGCGCCGCAATACACGCATCTCCCATTGGCCAAGTTCCAGCTTTGTCTACGTTTTTGTGGGCTTGAAACTCATACTATTTTCAGGTAATTTGACCACACACAACAAGCAACTGGAATCATGAAAATAAGCTCATTTTTAAAAGCTAAAATGGTTATGGCATTGTTTCTATGTGAGCAGTGGCGTAGCTAAGTTATTCATATGGGTGGGGTGGGGGGGGGGGGAATGAAAAGTGAACCAACACGATTTTTGTGAGTCAAGAAATGCGCGCGTAGGGCGCGATTATTTTTTTACTTCAGACCATTTCAAATTGAGATCGGAAATCTTCGGAAAAACAGGTCACGTGGAGTAGGTGCGTTGCGCGTTCTTCGCAACAGTTGATCGCATTCACAGAATGTCCTAGTTGGTTGTCCGCCTCAGTGATTTACTATGTTCGCATAGGCCTACACGCGTGCACACATGAGAAGTAAAACGTGGAACGAGACTATTTTGGTTTTTTTTATCAACAAAGGCGCTGACGGACAAATTCCAAATGTATCGAGCAGACGGTAAAAAGTGAAAATATGACCCCAAATCTCTTTCATCTCACTCGTTTTTGTAACTGAAATGCCGCAACATCAACTTTGTGAGGGATACAATCTATCACCAACACCAGCGCAATCTACCACACGGGCAGACGGGTGAAAAACACGTTGTTTTTCTCCGGCACATGGCCATGACCTGTCAGCTCCTGACAGGTCATGGAACCGAGTGTCAAACACTCGGCTAATCGGAAACATTCGGAACCGATCGTATATTTTTCGGATTTGAAATGGTCTATACCTACACCTATTTTTGGCACGATTTTGAGGTACATTTTGGCTCTAAACAAGCTTGTAGCGCGCGAAAAAATTCATCTGTGTACTTTTGACCATTATAATTCCATGATTCCTCTGGTCAAATGAACCGACAGTGCCAATCTCAACCGACACGACGTCAATATTGGGGGGGGGGGGGGGGGGGGGGGGGGGGGGCAATGGGATTTGACAAGGTTACAATCTCCTCTAATAACTCTGTACTGTCAGTCCCCAAGTGACAGAGTAACCAGTTCGTGTGTGGTAAAGTCTGACAACGTGGTAGGCCAGCTTTTTAAAGTTGTATACTTGAATCCTAAAAACCCTTTCATGTTCCTACTCGTTAACATCGTCCTGACTTTTTGTAGTATTATTAACAGGATTTAATGATTTCCATTAATCTTATATTGATAAATAAAACTATGACATAACCACTCTATGTGTTACCTATATCACACTCTGCTATCTGTTTTCTTCAAATTTATATGACCGCCCCTTTCCTTTTTAAAGGAATTTTTATTAAGATCAATAATGTGCTTAGTTTTCAAAGTCTTTGTTTTGTAATCTTTGTTTTGTATGTGAAATTAAAGCTCGTAAATAATGGTAGACGTTTTCCTAATAGGACGAAAAGTGTAAACGACTTCCGCTGATTGGATTAAAGAGGGATGACCTTTGACCTGTGTGTAATTTTGAGGAAAAGGATGTCATCACGGTCTACATTTATAAATCTACTAGTATTTTACAAGTTTCTGATCATAAAGTGTGTGTAATGTCGACTTGTAAAGAGGATCAAGAGGTATGTGCTTTTAGTAATCTTGGACATAAACGCGGTCAAATCATCCGTAAATAATAATAAAATATATGGACGTGGACGAACACGATTGATTGATTGAATTGAACGAAAGTCAACATGTTTTTATGTTGAACATAACATGTGTGCCAAATTCGACAACCTGAGCTGTCCTACAGGCTGGCTACATGTACTGATTGCCTGTTGTGAGTTCTGGATCTGGATCTGGATCTGGATTATTTTATACTCCAATTAAGCAAGTTACTGCATCGCATTAGGAGTTTGAGCATGGACTAGTCCATGGTTTGAGGCAATGTCTTGCTAGACGCATAGACGTCCCGTATTCTGATGTGTGTATCTCGTAACAAATCAAATGTGTTGTCGTCGTCGTAGTTCATGTATGTAGTTTGAATTGTGTTGTGAACAGGGTGTATGTTAAGGTTTTTATTGTGTGTAGCAAAACTGCTATGCAATTAATTTTTTGTATAGCAATTTACAAATTGTGCATAGGCCTAGCAGTTTTGTTTAATTTTTTTAATTCCAATTTGCTGTTGATCCGTTAAATCTATTTTCAATTAGTACAACCATTTTACATACGTCTATGTAAGGTTAGGTGCAGGATTGATTAAATGAGTTTCAATTTACAAATTGTGCATAGCAGTTTTGTTTAATTTTTTTAATTCCAATTTGCTGTTGATCCGTTAAATCTATTTTCAATTAGTACAACCATTTTACATACGTCTATGTAAGGTTAGGTGCAGGATTGATTAAATGAGTTTCAATTTTCGTGCCCAGATCAGATCCCTGAGAGAACTGTCAAATCCCCAAGTCAAGTGTGCCGCGGCACGGCCAGAAACTTTTGATATAATTATTATTAAGTCGATTTAAAAACAGGGGGTGAGCTTTGGTACAATTGTAAACATTTTTGATTTCCGAGTAATTTGTTTTCTAGATTAGGAAGAAGACTGATGAAATCAAATATTTACAATATATATTGCAGATAATTTCACTAATTAGCTGTCCGCTGACCCGTTCAGAAGCAAACAATAATTAAAACCATTCATTATTAACTATACGATTACTCGCCCCTCTCTCTCACCCCTATATTGGAAAATGGTCAGGCCCGGGTCGAAAGTCAGGTCGAAGTTTACGGCATAATTAATTGCGTACATGTTCATCTGAGCTGTACATGTAATGGGAATTCTCGTGTGGTTACGAAGTGTTAATGTATGATGTAATTTGTAAACAATCAGTCTAGAACGTGTCATGTGGCGAGTATAAACTCGACGAATGTAGTGAGTTTATCAATTTAAACGTATCCAAATACGGAATACTATGTGATTAAATGGCGTGAAATGGACCATTCACATCACTAATAATAGTAAGTTAAAATCAATCGGAACTTCGGAAGGAAATAATAGTGTCCCGAGTCCAAAATGATGTGTAGCAAGTTTGCTACATCCTAGTATGCATGTACAAATGTGCGTCGCAGTTGTGCTTGATTGTGGCGCAAACTGCGATGCGATACCGGTTAACATACACCCTGGTTGTGAAGGGGTTCTTTTCTCCTGGCGACGTCCAAATGACGTTCACTTACACTTACACTTACACTTAAGATTTGATGGGTAAAAAATTATAGGCGTAAGCCTTTTAGATCCCCATATCCATATTCGGACCAAAATTTGTCTAGTTGGTTCTTGAATTGATTTGTCGATTTTGCATTGACAACTGATGGAGGAAGTTTGTTCCATACGTCCACGACACGCTGTGAGAAGAAATGCTTCCGTAATTCTAATCCTTATGTCAGTTGCTTTTTGAAGAGTTTGAACCTGTGCCCCCTTGTTCCGATGTTGTGAGAAATGGTGAAAAGCTCTTCTGGGCATATGTCTTCCAGTCCGTTGAGGATTTTGAAAACTTCAATAAGGTCTCCTCTTTTTCTTCTTACTTCAAACGGATAGAGCTTGAGGATTTTCAACCTCTCTCCATATGGTTTATTTCTCAGGCTCTTGACAAGTTTTGTGGCTCTTCTCTGGACTTTCTCAAGCGTTTTGATGTCGCCAATCTGGTAAGGGTTCCAGGCTTGAACACAGTACTCCAGGTGCGGACGGATGTATGCCTTGTACAAAATTGAGAAACTGTTGCTGTCGATGTACTTAAAGGATCTTCTGATGACCCCTAGACTGCTCATCGCTTTTGCTGGCTCTGCCTTTGATGATTGCAGAGATGGTTTGCAGTTGTTAGATATGATTATACCCAGATCTTTTTCTTCCTCTGTTTTCGGAATGATTTGATCTCCTAAGTGGTAATCTCTCTTGCTGTTTGTTGAGCCCATATGCATACTTTTGCATTTTGTTGCATTAAAGCGGAGGAGCCAGGTGTCGGACCATTCTTGTAGGCGATCTAGGTCCTGTTGTATCGTTTCCTCTCCCCTGTTGTTGTTTTTGTCAAGTCTGTGGTAGATTTTCGTATCATCAGCAAACATTTTGACGTTTGATGAAACGATGTCGGGTAGGTCATTTATGTATATATATGACAAACAGGATTGGACCTAGGACTGAGCCTTGTGGAACACCGTTCGTACACAGGTATGATGTATAGTCGTCGTCAGAATACTTCATGGCACTTTTAAAAACGCGCACGTCTAGTTAATGAGCGTGTGGGCAGGAACATTTAGGCCTAATAAGAATAATTATTTGTTTCCGGGGCCTATATGATGTATACAGGACGCATTAGCCCTTTTTTTATGTACATCCAGGTATTCAAACCGCTCAAATATTGGAAGTTATATTCATTTGGAAGTCAATAATGAATTGACACAAAACAATGAATAATGAATAATGAATTCTCACCTGGTTCCAGTTTTAAATCTCCAACAGGAAACTAAGAATTCATTGCAGATGGCCTAAGTGAAACAGACGCAGTAACAGCGGTACGGGTCATTAGTAAATTTTGTATCGATATGTCGTCGAGAAAAACCTTCAACATTGATAAAATATAACTTGGTTTCCGAATTCTACAACTATGATAGTTTATCGGTACTGATCAAAAACGTCAGATAAAGCCTGATCAGATCGGGATCAGGGGAAATATCCTTATCAATGATGTACCCCACCAATAAACAACTTGGAAAATTGGTCGAAAAAGTCATTTAAAAACAAATTCCATAGTCACTGCGGCCGATGATCGTATTAATAGTCCGAGAAATACACGTGTCAGTTAAATGTCATGTTAAATCATTCGATTGTACATGTGGCCTTTGCAAAATGGGGGAATACCTTTTTATTAATGTAAACAAAACTTGTATTGCTAGTCTTTTCGATAATCTGCTTTGAGCACCGTATAGTGCGCTTTGCTTCTTAACTCGTGTGCGAGAGTCTATGAATCACAATTGCTAGACCCCAATTGCGAGACAATTGACCAATGTTGAATGGTTCCCGGTATGTTTTACCATGCGGTATTATGTGCGTCGGTTTTAGGACCACCAAAAGATCGCGATTGCATGAGCAGTAATAATTTTAGGCATTCTCTTATTTCCGTTTTATACACGGAAAACATTAGGTTGGCCTGTGAAAAATAAACTTTATTTTATCAAAATTGGGATAATATTTTTGGGTCAGCAGGTTTTAAGCGGGTCGGTCGGGGTTACCGGAAACAAACATTTATTTTTTATTTGGCCTTATGACCCATAGATAGGCATGATCATAAAATTTTGAAAATAAAAATATCTCTTTGAGAAAGGAATACATGGAAACAAAGTACCTTACAATAAAAAATGATGGTTCAACCATGTCTGCAGGCTGAATAATCACAAAGTTATAACCATAAGTAGTTTGCGTTATATTGCTAAACTATTTTAGCTTAAATGGGCTTTACTTTCATGATGTCCAGTTGCTTGTGTGTGGTTAGTTAGACATCGGTGAATACATCCCAGCTCGTGTCTTCCTTTTTCACTGGATTTAAAAGAGGTAAACATGGAGTTTTCCATATATTTTGGCTACAAATTTTCAAAAAAATGTCGCCCTCTGTAGTCAATGATATGAACATCCCTACCATAGATACAATTGCGACCAATCGGATTAGAGATACCGCGACGCGTCTACTTCTCAAAGATAACGCTGTTGTGACGCTGTTCTACAACGCACTTCCGTGTTTACGGGTTTTTGATAATTTTCACCCATCCAACAAGATACAGCAATTATTTAGTCAGCTTACTGGTGCGTGTGTGTGGGGTTTATGTGGTTTCAGAGGTACAGAGGGTTAATGAAGTATTAATGCTGTTTGATATGTATGGGTTATTAAAGTAGCCACAGTAAATGGTTAGGAAGGTTATGATTATAAATCAACCTGGTTTGTGTACATGTGTGTGTGTGGGGGTTGTAGGGGGTTTATGTGGTTTCAGAGGTAGGTAAATGTGGCATAACCATGTAGCGGGGACCCGAGCGTAGTGAGGCACAGATAGTCAAAACCAGGGATAGATTTCTGTCGGTAAAGCTTGAAGCTATGCTTGTTTCGCAACAAGGTCGCCCCTTGCTCAGCATGTGGTGCCGATTGAGTTGTTACTGCCACTGCTGCCACAAGCAGTGCACAGCATGCTATAGCAGCATACATACAATAAGGATTCCCACCCAAATACTATGATTAAAGATCATCGATTGTTATTTGCATTTGCCTGATATTACAAATTCATCATATGCACAGATGGATAACTTACTGTAAAAACATTCAAAACAATGGCTTCAAAGTTGTTTTCTGACGGAGATTGTAGAAAATTCCTAAAATGTCATCATAGTAGAGCACTGGTTGACACTATATCGGATCCTTTTATTATAGAAAAAAGCAACGGTGAAATCTCAATTTGCAAAGGTAGATCAATAGAACAGGTCCTGATGTACCACCCTCAAGTGGATCCACTTTATTCCGATGAAGATGAGGTCATGGCATCTCAATGAATATGCAAATTGGTAATTTTCCACAGAATAGCACATGTGTTTTGTTTGTAAACATCAAATTCAGTGACCTTGCGCGTGCTTTGATTGGTTGACCACTGATCATGTGATGCAACAAGTGTTATGATTGGCTCAATACGCGGATTTAGGGTTTCCCTAGTGTTGGGCGGTATCGCGCTGATGTTGGTACGCCCGACTTCTGGTTTTACGCTACTATAGGAAAATGCATTGAAATGGGACGAACGGTCAAAATAAACTCAGAAGATTTCATGGTCGACGCACCCCTCAAAAGTACAGAAGTTCTTTCACAATTAAAAATAAAGATATTATACCATACCTAAACTATCCTGGGGTTCGGCAGAATTAAAAAGTGCACATTAAGTTGAAATATCCATTGAAAGTTCCGCATAAAATGCCGAAAAGTTGCAAAATTCGGCAGTCTAGGCGTCATGTAATTTACCGAGCCAGTCATGCCAGTGGGGACTGGATATAACAGACTAAATCTAGAGGCAATGTAAAAGCTCATTAGAGTCCTAAAATGACGTATTTTAGGTTTATTTACGTTGTTTTTTGTGGCTAATTATTTATTTAAGGGACTGAACATAATTAATTTTGTGTGAAATATCGGGGGCTTATTATTTCTTTATTTTTTATTTCTTTATATCTTTAGTGGGACGGGGGGATTCGGGGGAAATTACTGCCAGTCGGGAGAAACTACTGCCAGTCGGGTGCAGGGCCGTCGCTAGAGGGTGTGTGCAGGCCAGGCGCGGATACAGGGGTGGGGGGGGGGGGGGGGGGAGGGGCTCGACGCCCCCCCCCCCCCCCCCCCCCCCCCCCCGACCACCAACAAAAAAGGGGAGGGGGAAGGAAGGAAAAACTAAGGTCTAAGGGGGGGGGGGGGGAAGAACTTACGGAGGGAGGAAGAAGAGGGGACAAACGAAAAAGAAAAGGGTAGGGGCAGTACAAAAAGGCGGGCGGGGAGGCCATGCGAGGGACATAAGAACGTTTGGAGTTTATTGGACGTCGGTCGGGATATACCGTGCGTACGTACGTTGACGAGACCTCTGATATTTTGGAAGTAACTCTAACGTTCTTTCTGGCATAGGCCTATATAAAAAGCCAATATTGATCGGAAATACAGTGATTGCTTTTCAATAAAATATTAGTCAAAAGTACACACCAATGGGTTTGAAATTGAAAAAAAATCCAATTCTAAATGGGGGGCACATCACACCTCAGACACCCCCTTTTCGAGCTTTTTAAACAATCTATACTATATCAGGAAAATATCCTCAACTTCTTTCTTGCATTGGGATAAAAACAAAATATGATTGGAATGAAGAGGTGGCTTTTCGATAAAATGTTGGTCAAAAGTATACACCAGATCGCACCAATGAGTTCGAAAATTGAAAAAAATCCAATTCTGAGGGGGGAACATCCCCCAGACTCCCCCCTGTTCGAGCTTTTAACCCATCTATTACTTAAATCAAGAATCTATCAGTATAATTTATGCTCAACTTCTTTCGTGCATTGATAAAAAAACAAAATATTTATCGGAAATGAAGAGGTGGCTTTTCGATAAAATATTGGTCAAAAGTATACACCAGATCGCACCAAATGAGTTCAAAAATTGAGGGGGGGGGGCACATCCCCCCTGTCCGAGCATGGTTCGAGGCAGCACCGCTTGGATGGTACATTATCAATTTCATTTATTGGCCGCCCCCCCCCCCCCCCCCCCCCCCCCCCCCCCCCCCCGGCCCCTAAACTTTTCTGGATCCGCGCCTGGGTGTGTGTGTGTGGGGTGGTGTGACCCAATGGGTCTACCTTTTACTATTTTTTGTTTGGTATACTCGTCGGGGGAATTGAGAAGAAGCTCTGAGTCGGGGGAATTTCATTTGTGGTCAGGTGCCCTCCTCCCACTCACAATATCCTGAGCACGCCACTGTACATAATTACATAGTTGTTGTTTTTTATAGTTTATACATACACAATTATTGTACCACAATACTGAGACGAATATACCTGTATATTTGTCTCAGCCACACAATAGGCTTATATTATAAATTTGCAGAGTAATTTGCATGCTAAAACCGGGGCTAAAACACCCAAACCCCATTTTTCAAACTGTCTTTTCCTCCGAATTTCGGCCTTTTAAATCAAATAAGCAGATTTGATTGGCTCTCTAGCCTTTCCTAGGCCTAAACAAAGTTATCGCAAACACGGTCAAACAAAGGAGTTAATACTATAATAACTCTTGGTTGCAAACTACGCCAGACTAGTATGGCCTAATACGCACATTTAGAGCTATTGGGCACGGCAAAATGTCGGTCTTTTTCTGGCAAGGTGCAAGCCTATTGGAGAGTTTGAAGTCCTAAAATATGGAGGTAAACTGTTAATTAATGTAAAACAATTATTCTTTTTCGTTAAAACTATCGAATACGGCGTAGTTTTGTTTGTTTTCATCAGCGTTATTAGCTGGTTATCAGCGTATTTCAATGCAATCCCACACGTTAGCGTAAAACCAGAAGTAGGGCGTACCAACATCAGCGCGATACCGCCCAACACTAGGGAAACCCTAAATCCGCGTATTACTATCAAGGGCACACATGTTCAGATGCCAAACCACAGAAATCCCACGCTGAGATCATGCTGGGATCTGTCATCGGCGAAACAAGCATAGGTTGGGCTGAATTTGCTTGCCCTATATTAATACATGGGAGGATATAGGAGAAATCTATCCCTGGTTTTGACTATCTGTGAGTGAGGATACGCTGCTACTGTGCTAGTTCTTATATTTTATACTAATTACGCCTTAAAGTACAGTGGTTTCTGGAAAGTTCCCCCAATAAATAACTCAAGACCAAAGTACTGAAAGTAGCTGCAAATTTGTGACCCAACACAAGTAAATGGAGGCACAATGCGGCATTAGTTAAAATTTGATTTAAGGCCACAAATGTGGGACAAGGTCGTAGTAAGTCAAAGTCATAAAAAGGCTTATTTCTGATCTTTGATCCAACAAAAGACACAAATCCTTGAAAATAAAGAGTAAAACTACAATTTGAGGTATTTATGTTTCATTTACTCCATTGATTTGTTTTAAAAAAAACCACATTAAATCCATAACTTGACATTTGAATTTGGTGTTTTGAGGCAAAGTGATTTTCCATAATCCATAACTTTGGTTAGGAATAAGATATAACAGTGACTATGTTGCCAAAATGTCCCTTAATTTATACATATTATCATGTTATATAAATAACTCAATTGCCATATTTCCCTCATTGTGCCTCATTTACTCATGTTTAATCCGATGACTCATCGAATACCGAATACAGGTGACCCAGAAAATGTTGAACCCAAAAATCACAAAATTCAATATATTTTGTTACCATTAAAATTAAAATATTGCATAACTCGTTCACCAGCTATGTGCACCATACATTTAACTTTCTAAAACATTTTAGATCATAAAAATAGGCCACACGATCTTAAAATATGTGTAAATTTGTAAGAAGTGTTGTTTTGTAGTGTAAGTGAAGTGCAAAAAAATGGTTGCATGCTACATGAGCAGAACAAGTGCCTGTTTGAAACCATTTCTGCACAGTATCTCATCAATATTCATTTATTATGTAAATCAATAATTATTATTATATAAGAGACTTTGAAAACAAAAACTGAAGTCCCCTTGACTTTATTTGAAAATGTTAATTTGATAAATACAGATCAAAAGAAAAGATTACTTAACTCACCGTACTTAGAACAGAATTAAGTTTCATATCTGAACCAAGTTACAATTTTTTCACTTTTGGCCACGCGTTTTGAACTGGTGGCTTGATATTGGGGAGCTGAGACATTTGTGCGAGATTTTCGCCCCAAATTTAAATTTATTTCATAAGGCAGGTATCTACATAGACAAATGACCTATCAAATGAAAGCTATTAATGAGTACTTTAAAATGACATCAACAGTTTGCACATAGGTCTTATAATTCTTGAGTTAAATGCTCATTTAAATAACCAAATAATGACAGCGGGGAGCAGGCTTGGGATAAGAAGGCTTGGGATAAGACATTTTACTTTGAATAAAGGACTACATATTAAATTCAATTTTTTGATTTATTTTAGCCAATGGAATGTTGTTTGTGGTGTTTTAGATTAATCAAACATACAATTTTAAAGCTATTTAATGTATTTAAGTTTGTAATTGCCAGTGCATATGGCCATGCGTTTTGAACTGGTGGCTTGATATTGGGGAGCTGGGACATTTGTGCGTGATTATCGCCCCAAATGTCGATTTATTTCATAAAGGCAGGTACCTACATAGACAAATGAAAGCTAATAATGAGTACTTTAAAATGACATCAACAGTTTGCACATAGGTCTTATAGTTCTTGCGTTATGCTCATTTAAATAACAAAATGACAGCGGGGAACCGGCTTGGGATAAGACATTCATTTGAACCTCGCACAATTTTAAATGAATAATAGGTAGCATAGTAAAAGTATATATATTCTGAAAGGCCTTCATGTGAGGAGCCCAGAAATCAAGTCCTTTTGGATGTAGGGGTAATGCAAGTTTTCAAAATGTCAACCTGAATTTTTGCAATTTTTTGTGGAAATTTCTTCCTTCTCAGGTGGATATTTTTGTAAGCATTAACTCTACCTCAAAAATGCCATACTTTTGAGCTCCTCATGAAATTTCCTTTCAGAAAATGTATACTTTTACTATGGTGGCATGGTTAGTGAACAAAATAATTTTGAACCAAAAACATGCGATTTCACAAAATCGCAGAATGTCTCGAAAAAATCCCCCAGTTCAAAACGCATGGCCTTTTACAAAAGGGTGAAAACACCCCCTGTCACACAACCAAGTGTATCTTAAGTTTAGTAAGGCCAATTTACATGATCTAAAGTTCTCCAGAAAGCTGAATAAATTGTTAACATAACTGTTGAAGACAGAATGCCATATTTATTTATTTTCATTTTTAGTTATTTTTTTTAAGTTTGTGATTTTGGGGTTCAACATTTTCTGGGTCACCCTGTACATTTTCACACTGCCATGGCTATGGCGCAATGGGGAGTGCGCTGCACCAAGCGTGTGAATTCCGACGCTATCGCAGCGAATGTTATCGTTCTAAGCGTAAAGCTGGTATGGATCAAATTTATTTGTGTATTTGGTACGTGATTTCATTCAAATGCATGATTTTTAGGCAAATAAATCAATGTGATGACATGAATTGCACGTACGTGTAACGCGTACCTGCATCTTTATTACATCGTTGTTAATCTCTCTCTATATTTGTATCATTATTATTATTTTTTCAGGAAGAAAAAGAAGTGTTACTATCCATCTATGAAGCTGATGATTGTTTCAAATGTATTGATGATCATACATACCAGTATAGGGTAAGTGTGGGTTTGCATATCTGTACTTCTAGAGTGCCTTACTTTAGTGAGATAAACCCAAAGCGCTTTACAACCAATGTTGGCCAAAATTGGATAATAATTAACCCACATTCAGTAAGACAATGCAGTTACTTCATTTGGGTTTTGCATAGGGCTAAAAAATTCAAAAATTGATTGTTTGCAAAGATTCTCACATCAAAATTGCAAGGATGGAAGGTTCTCCTTTTCATTCTCAGTGTGCAATTCAATGACAAGAATCCATAGATTTTGGGTGACAGAATCTGTTACCCCTAGAGTTGGATCTGCAAAAATATAGGAATGAATACAGATGACCGCCTCCCTCATCATTCTACATAATTGTGGCCGTTTCTTGCAGAATCCTCAAGAAAATCCAATAATGAATTATAACTTATAAAAGCAAATTAAGTGTTACATTTGCCTTCAATGTGTGTGATACCTGCCTTGTGCTTTATTACTTTTTCTTGGAGACCTGTCTGAAGACATTGCCCAGTCAATGTGTATCTAGTTTGAATACGCTTGTAAGTGTATAGAGGAGGGGTGTGATAGTTTAGTTTCACCCACCCCAAAAGAGAATATGAAGAGAGAGCTGTTTCGCAAAAGGGCCTACATCCACTTCTGCCTTGTTACTCATTTTGCATTATTAAATAGAGGGCTATTCATTATGTGGAATGTGGCTTGTATTGTTGGTGCCTCAATTGGCGTGCATGGATGCACTAATCCAAGTCATACAAACAGTAATGAACACAGCCCTACAATAATTTGATTAATTCCATGGACTTGTCAATACAAATTCACTAATGCAAAATGAGTATCGTGTCGGGGTGGTCTGGTGGCCCTTTTGCAACAAAGCTCTTCATATGAAGAATGAAGACAAATGTTGACAAACCCTCTTCTCCTGCCACCTTACCATTATACAAACTAATAGATTTAAACATTATAATATACTTATGTCTGTTGAATTCATCAGGTAGGGGAAGCTGGCAATATCAAGTCATTTTTAGTGGAGATCAAATGGGGAAAAAAGTATCCTGAAAAGTTGCCAGATGTCAACTTGGATTTATTCTTTAATAAGCACATGTAAGTACAAGTTAATTTTATTCTGAAGTGTTGCATTGCCAGTGGTCAACTAGGATTTATTCTTTAATAAGCACATGTAAGTACATGTTAATTTGATCCTGAAGTGTTGCATTGCCAGTGGTCAACTAGGATTTATTCTTTAATAAGCACATGTAAGTACATGTTAATTTGATCCTGAAGTGTTGCATTGCCAGTGGTCAACTAGGATTTATTCTTTAAGAAGCACAAGTAAGTACATGTTAATTTGATACTGAAGTGTTGCATTGCCAGTGGTCAACTAGGATTTATTCTTTAAGAAGCACAAGTAAGTACATGTTAATTTGATACTGAAGTGTTGCATTGCCAGTGGTCAACTAGGATTTATTCTTTAAGAAGCACAAGTAAGTACATGTTAATTTGATCCTGAAGTGTTGCATTGCCAGTGGTCAACTAGGATTTATTCTTTAATAAGCACATGTAAGTACATGTTAATTTGATCCTGAAGTGTTGCATTGCCAGTGGTCAACTAGGATTTATTCTTTAAGAAGCACAAGTAAGTACATGTTAATTTGATCCTGAAGTGTTGCATTGCCAGTGGTCAACTAGGATTTATTCTTTAACCCTAACTTCCTATAGTCAAATTAATAATTGAACGAACAACACGCACGCAGCACAAAGATGATCGTGCCCGAAATTATCACACTTACGGCTATGCGCGTTTCACGTAATGTACGCAATACGCTGCTTCAAAGTGTTCGTTCAATTATAAATCCGACTATAATTGGGTTTTTGACAATTTTGACTATAATGGGAGAGAAACGGGTCAAATTTGGGGGGAAAGATCACTGTTCGCTCCCGACAGGGATCGAACCCGGGCCGCCCACGTGGCAGGCGGACAACTAACTGACTGCGCTAACAGGGAGCTTATTTTTTTGGAGACCATTTGATGACAGCTTGCAGGATCATGCCATGAGATAGAATTGTGAAGCATGCAGCACAGAGGCTATTTGCTGTGGCCTCTGGTAAGGTTAGGGCAGGCATATCTCAAAAGAGTATTATTAGTTATTATGTTGCCTACATAATATATATGTCAAAATATTTTGTAAGGGGAATTGCCATTGTAAATTCTAAAAAATATGACCAAGTGGATCGCTTCAACAAGTTGGTTACTAAAATGTGGTGTTTTTTTGAGGGGGGGGGGGGGGGGGGGGGAGGGAGAAGTGCAGTGGGATAACTTTTCAAAGGCAATTTTTGCAATTTACCATAGGCTGAGAACCCTGAATACACAAATATACACAGCCAGTATCCTACTGTGCCCCATATCATAGTTACTGGGCTTCCCAGAGCAGTAAGATTCAATTGTTTGTGCACAATTTTAATCTTTTCTACAGTAATTTGTATTTAAATCGCTTTTGCGATTTTATTGTTACAAAAGTAAGAATAAAAAAATAAAATGCGATAATTTATTTCGTCAAAACGAAATGCGCGCGGCTTACTGGAAACAACCTTTTTGTTTTTAACGCCTAAGTACAAGTTAATTTTGAGTGCTTATTTGAAATAATGTTTATGAAAGTTCCACATCAATACAACATTTTAAATTATGATTTAATACCAGAGTATAATTATTTATAGGTCAATAAATGCGTATGTGTTGTTTCGAGAAATTTTAGACAAATCAATGCATGCGCGCTGATGTTGATGTGTTAATAATGGCATAACCCCGCAGGGGGAGTGGTATTGTGAGCATATCAACATTTGAGCAAGTAAATTGAATTTTCCAATTTTTGGGGAAACAAAACATCTGCATGTATTGACCTAATTCATACACGACACTATACAAATCAAAATTCACAATTTGAGCATAATTTTGATCGATGTAATAACGAATGAAAACATGTTTAAAAGTTTGCTAACACCCGCATTGATATACCCAAGATGCCTCAATAACGAATCAAAACAAAGCTTGTGGTTTGCGCACTGAACGGAGCACACATGGAGTTCATTAGACTCTTTCAATGCACTCCGCGTGTTTAAGTTTCTTGCTTTCGGATTGGTTCAACACTACTAAGAGTGTATGAATGTCAGGTAATATATGTGTCTTGTTTCTGAAAAAGTGAGTAATTTCACCTTAGTAAATGTTGATATGCTCATAATGCACTCCCCTGATAAGGTGGGGACAATGTTTGCCCATCAGCATCAGCAGGCATTGTTTTTTTGTTTGGTTTTTTGTCTATTCTAATTACTCTTGCAATAATTTCTTGGCCTGAGTATTACGATTATTAACTAATTTGTAACTCTTAATCCCTTTCTTGTTACAGACATACAAATATACAGAAAAGTTTGGAAACCAAACTTTTAAGTGAGGTAAGTCTTTTGCAGCTGACATGATTTCATGAAAAATTAAGTGATTGGTAAAAAGGTTGTATTCCTTTAAATAAGGGCTCGTTCGTACTCCCATCATTGCGCATCGGCCGACGTCGGGCGGATAAAAGTTGACATTGCTTCAATTCGGGCACAGATATCCGCCGACGTCAGCCGATGCGCAACGATTGGAGTATGAACGCGACATAATGAACCTGGATGCAGCAATTATACATCAGACAGGCTTAAATATGGGTAACCAAATGATGGGCACATTTTCTCACATGGTAACTAACTAACTGAAGAGACATCAAAAATCAAGTCATATTCATATTCATAGATTTGAATCAAATTGCTCCAGTGGTTTTTATATTAAGAAGCAAAAAATACCACCACTTTTGAAGGTAAATCACTACTTGTTCACTGATAGCCTCCTAAGGAAGCATCTACCGGTCCTTAAATTTCACAAAAATATGGGTTTCTCCTAGCCTTGGTTCCAGGCTGATCACTCACCCCCTTTTACACTATACTACTAGAGTTGAAACTGCTGTACGTATTATTTCCTGCCACAGAACAATTTTGCTAACTGGATACAGGTACAATAAGCAGACTGTGTCCCAGCCTACATATCTACACATCCACTAGCCCGATCGGTGGGCGAGCAGATCAGTAACCTGGGTAGATCAGTGACTCGGGTAGATTAGTAATATGGTGCAACAGTGGCTATGGTCAATCAGTTACTTGGGTAGATCGGTGACTGGGGTAGATTAGTAATATGGCTCAACAGTGGCTAGGGTCAATGGTGTGACCTTATATTTAAGGACATTATTGTAAAGTGTCATGACTGGCATACTAAAAGGTAATTAGCAAAAATAAGATGGAAGATGGAAATGACTAACAAGAGAGATTTGAAGCAAGTCTAGGTTTCTCCTTGGGCCTGAAACCATTTGTTTTAATTTTCCACAGTATTTAACCTCTATTTTATTTTTGAATGAACTGGGTTTTACCTCTTTTTTTTTAACCTAGGCGTATGAGCTAATTGGATACGCAATGACCTACACATTATTTGAATATGCCAAAGAGAATGCTGAGGATCTAATGGTGGAACAAACGGAGGAATCAATAAAGCGGGTATGTGATATTGTATGAGTATGCGGACAATTACTCCGATTGATAGATTGAGCAAGCATGATCTATTATTGAAACCTAGTTCTTGTGAATCTTGAAATAAAACCTGGTCACAACTATCAGAGTTTGAGCGTGCAAGTGTTGGTGATCAACGCATCTTGTTAATACTATTTTTTGACAATATTGCATTTTTATTTTCCCCAAAACAGAATATATTATTTTTGTTTTTGTATTAAACAATTTACAAAATGAACAAATGATTTTCAAACGCATTGCCCAGATCCCTGATATAGAATTCACTCAACACTTTTTTAGGTGGAATTTGGGTGAAAATGAATAAAAACAATCATTACAAGGAATTTGGCAGCTGCGTAAAAACAACCTGTTCCCTAGGTTTGTCAGATGTTTGAGAAATTGTGAAACCTAATAATTATCAAATAACTGCAAGGCCGATAATTAGTACTTCAAGTTCCACAACTCAAGCAAACATAACAAGCCTCGACTCATATCCCAACTTAAAAAGCAAGGACATGAGCCGGTGCTGGACTCAAACCTGTGACCTTTCGAACAGTAATCGAACGGTCTAACCACTGAGATAACCGGCGGTCTCCGATAAACAGAGTGCACACCAGGTAGTAGTGTAATAGAGCAGTCAAGGTTTCTAATTGACAAACAACACAATAACACACCGCAGGGTAACAACACGCCACACGGTATATGAGATCATTAAAGGAGGTGTCTAGCAAGCGCAACATTGCCCATTATATGTTAGAAAAGTAATTATCAAGCCTAAAAGCGCGTAGTTATATTGAACAAAACATCATATATCATAAAACGAATAAACTCTGCCATCTCTCACACATGCAATTCTTTTAATTCGCGGTGATTTAAAGCCCTGATTTCAATGAAGTCATTTACAATGCACTTGCGCCAATGTGTGCACCAAGAACCGTGACGTCATTGAAATCGGCTTTAAATCACCACAAATTTTTAAGAATGGCATGTTGAGAGATGGCAGTTTTTATTCGTTTTTTATGATATGTATGTTTTGTTCAATATAATTACACGATTAAGGCTCGATAATTACTTTTCTAACATAATGGACAATGTTGTGCTTGCCGGACACTTTCTTTAAAAATGATAATTATTAACCTAATCATTAAGCACAGAAAAGCCTCATGGAGACAAAAACAAAAATACTCATAAAAAAACACAGTTCTGTTTGAAAATTAAAGCTTTCAAATAAGAGAATACACTATAATGTGATGATTTTGTATTTATTTTTGTCTCTTAATCGCATAGGCGAGAACTATAGAAAAATCTGAGAATATACCACGTCCACAACCACAACAAGTGGCTAAGGTGAAAGAGAAGAAGGTCCAGTTGACCAAATCCCAGAAAAGAAGAATAACAGAAAGAACAGGTACGTTATGTATATGGTCACGCGTTATGAACTCGCCTCCCAATAGGGTGGTGCCGTTACATTTTTTAGCTTTATGCTGTCATTTTCCTCAAATATTTTTAAAACCACAGAAGCTATCTCAACAAATTTGGTATCATTTTAAAGCCCTCATAACAAGCTATCTGCCTGCCAAATGGCATTGGTATAGCTAATAC
Organism: Ophiura sarsii; assembly: GCA_035610835.1. NCBI lineage: Eukaryota > Metazoa > Echinodermata > Ophiuroidea > Amphilepidida > Ophiuridae > Ophiura > Ophiura sarsii. The sequence continues at coordinate 72,448,973 of CM069441.1, read as the reverse complement.
AGAAAGGGAGATACAGCTGTTTGATGTTTGGGGACCAGGGGTGGTGCTGGAAGGGGTGCCGCTGGAAGGGGTGCCGCCTGTACAAACTCAATGGGGATAATCCCATGCTTTGTTCTTTTTACAATAACTAGTCATCCCCTAATGTTAAAAACACAATTTTGGTCCCATTTCAAAGGATATTTAGTAGTCTTTAAGTATGTGGTTCAACAGACTTGTCAACTATTATTAACAACTAATTAATTATGGATAAGACAATGATCATCAGCTTTCTTCCTATTCGCTACACAGTCAACATGAATAATCAGCCTCAATTTACCGGATTTATAAAAACGACTATAACAGAAAAAGTTTTCAACCTATGATAGCAAAAGTATACATTTTTGGAAAGCTTGTAACTACAATTCCGGAAATAACTGTTGAACCACTTTGAGGACTTCGTTGAAATCAACCCCCCAGTCCCCCCATTCAATGTTGTTCGGAACCGTTTCATCACCACGGTCGTTGGGACCCTCAACATTGATTGGTGGGGGCGGGGGAGGGATATCACTTAGTAGATAGCTCAAGCTCCCCACACAAGTTTGTTGCAAAATCAGCGCTTGAAAATAGTCCCTTAAAGTGGGATATTAGCAAAGAAATGGACTATGTGGTCCAACACCAATTTTCCTGAATTGTCTGAATGAAGTCCAAAAAAAATCATCTGATTTTACATTTTTAGCCACAACTTTTTTATTTGTAAGTCTTTTTTGATCAAATTTTCATTAAATAGAGATGCTATGAATCTCCTGATATACCATAATCAAGAGGTGTCTACAGTACTGACTTAGGGACTGGTCGTATTAAATACCTAAACCTGCATATTTGCTCCTATTATTCAAGGAAGCCTGACTTATTTATTTAAAAAAAAGCATCTGATACCTCGATAAACACGAGAACATTATAAAATATGATTTAAATACAACTTTGCCGGTTCGTGCGTGGCGCTCGACCCAATCCCATGCGTATCCCTTGGTTACAGCTTGCGCTACGCGTTTGCATAAACTTCGAGCATAGCACTCGACTTTGTTACCAAGAAATAACATGAACAATGAGATGGTAACTAACATTGCCATGATTGCGGTTCATTACATATCAATACAGGCAAGATATGAATAGGTTCAGTCATTACATTCATTGTTCGTGTACAGATCATGATAACACTATAATAACAAGGCCAAAGCTAAATAAAGAGAATTATATTAAATAGCATCGTCCACAGTGGTATAAACATTACATTGTAGGTAATTCGCCGAACCCTGTCTTTGGCATTCTAATGACGCGGTGATGGACAACCATTACACGGTTGACCGTATTGAATTGCACGCGTGTACACGATTGTCCGTCTAAATTAAATAGATAATAGGAGTTAGTTCTATTATTTATCGGGGACAATCGACCGATGTGCATGCTTTTCAATGGATGGACAAACGCAACGGTTGACCATACTCTGATAGTACGAGGGCATGGTTCTGAATAAAAAGACGCTATAAGGCGTTACTATGAAAGGTGTATTGTGAATCAGTGCTAATTTCTAAAGCCGAAGATAATATGACACTTGATTTGGCTTGGTATTGCATAGATGGGCGATTAGCTCAATTGTTTAGCGCGTTGGCCTATTCCTATGCAGAGACACGGGTTCAAATCCTCATGGCGGGAGCCATTGGTGTTTTTAATAATGTATTAATATAACATTTTCGTTGTTCGCGTGGCTCATTAACTGCTTTATTTTATTCATTTGTTTGTCACATATTGTTTTTGTTTTTCCTCTCTTTTGGTTATTTGTTCTTCTTTATTTTTGAACTTTTTTCGGTGGTTGTTGTTTGTCCTTCTTTCTCTCTGTCTACCACATGTAAAATGACCAGTCCGTCACAATGCATTTCGTACTTTTAATGCATTTATTAAACACGGAAGATAAATTATAACCGTCAAGTTAAGTAAATGCAAAGAAAATACAATCATTCCATGACTTCAATGGCAAATACAACGCTACAATAATTGACACAATAGTTATTACTTCATAGCGTCTATAATGCGGTTGTGACCGGTCCCTTATCAAAAAAGAAACGCATTGCGATAACGAAAAGGATTTTAATTGATTGTTGCATAATAAACTACTGTCATATAATTAGTTTAAATAATGAATTTCACCCGTTGCACCCTATGTAAGACTACATGTAACACTCGCACATTCCATATACATGGGCCATAATCACGCATGAAATGACCAGTCCCTAACAATGTACATGTCGTATTTACTTTATATTTACCATATACAATAAGTATATACATATCTTGCCACTCTCCAAATTAGAAGATTATGCAATGTATAGAAGACGAGTTATTCCCTATAGACAGTTGTCATATTGAGTGATTTACCATACAAACGGGCCATAATCACGCATAAAATGACCAGTCCCTAACAATGTAAATGTCGTATTTACTTTATCTTTACCGTATATAAAAATCATATACATATCTTGCCACTCTCCAAATTAGAAGATTATGCAATGTATAGAAGACGAGTTATTCCCTATAGACAGTTGTCATATTGAGTGATTTACCATACAAACGGGCCATAATCACGCATAAAATGACCAGTCCCTAACAATGTAAATGTCGTATCTACTTTATCTTTACCGTATATAACAATTATATACATATCTTGTCACTCTCCAATTAGAAGAATATGCAATGTATAGAACACGAGTTATTTCCTATAGACAGTTGTCATATTGAGCATTTACCAATAGCCTCAGACAATTCCGGAAATAACTGTTGAACCACTTTGAGGACTTCGTTGAAATCAACCCCCCAGTCCCCCCATTCAATGTTGTTCGGAACCGTTTCATCACCACGGTCGTTGGGACCCTCAACATTGATTGGTGGGGGCGGGGGAGGGATATCACTTAGTAGATAGCTCAAGCTCCCCACACAAGTTTGTTGCAAAATCAGCGCTTGAAAATAGTCCCTTAAAGTGGGATATTAGCAAAGAAATGGACTATGTGGTCCAACACCAATTTTCCTGAATTGTAGAGGAATTCAGAAATGCAGTTTATATCAGGAAAGGGTTCATCCTTAAACCAATAATTCTGAAAAGTCTAAAAATATATAAAATAAAAATTGGAGATATTCACTAGCCGGTATAATTACCATACCGACGTAGTAACTTTGACAAATATATATCATCTAATGGGTAATTTCATGAGGAATTCAAATATGTAAAAAAAATAATGATAGGGGTAGGTATAAAAAATATATGGATCTCAAATTAAAAATTAAAAAACTCTGATATTTTCCGAACATTTCCGATCATACCATTTTAGTTCTTGGTCGTACTATAATTTGAATGGCATATTTGGTTTCCTCATGCAATTTCCCTTCAGAAAATGTATACTTTTACTACCTCGGGGGTATACAAGCAAATATAAATGTGTAATGTTAAAATCATGTCGCGAAAGCCAAAATCCGTGTGTAGCACGAAAGGAGGCGAGCTTAAAACACATGACCATATATGAACATTTAAAGATATGAACGCATAAAGGGACTTTTGTTGGCTCTGAGATTAACAAAATATGCTTATCAAGACTACATGTAGACCTTTTGCTACATTCGTACACTCGTACTGGTTCAATAATAATTGGGAAGCAAGGAACTAAAACATGCGAAGTGTATTGAAAGTGTCTGATTGCACTCCGCTCACAATAACACTACCTCTACGCCAGGTAGCGCCATTAATTCACACTGCAACATCAGCTTGCTCACAAATTCAACAATTCAGTCCACATTTATCACCTGCGGGGTTCATCCTTCGGGGTTGTACGGGTTAACAATCAATAACACTGATATTCTCTTAATTTGCCACACCTTACTGGCTGCCATCATATGCGTTGACCTGGGGTGACCTAGTATAACCCGCTATGAATTTGCTGTATACTGCTGTGGAAGTAGGGCCACCATGCACAATACATTGTATGGTTAATAGCGCCTAGTATGAATGAACCCGTAAGTCCTCTTGCCCTTCCCCATAGATGCTGAACCACTGGAATAATGAGAGTATTCATTTTTCTCCCCCTCAACAAGGTTAGTGCTTTTCTGAGCATTTGTGTCACCAATTGTTCAACTCAAATGAGTTATTTAACAAACAAATGAGACTGCAAGTACAATTTGTCTAAGATACATAACAGGGCCATTAAGACCCATAGAACACACAAAATACAAAAAAACATGCACACAAAAACAAGTTTTACCATTTGCAGAAGGATCTCGTTTATCATTGTGTTGTTTACTAAAAAAATACAAATTTTCCTTTCAGACTTCAAAGGAGAACGAGCCAGGGGTTGGGATTGGGTAGACGTTGTAAAGGTATGTGTATTTTTTGTAGACATTCAAGGATACAAACAATCAAATTGTTCGAAAGCAGCTTTACACCACAAAGATTCCCATGTAATTTCTAAATATTTATATTGATAAGAACGTTACTTAACACATTCCTTTGTATGAAACCAACAAAGCCAAACCATTTTTATCAGGAAGGGACTTGTTAATTTGAATTATTGATTTCTTGAAAGATGTTGATTCCCTGCCAATTGTGTTGTACTGAATTTCTGTCTTGGAAAAAGTAGACACTGCCGTGATTGTTTTGAACTGCTATAAAGGGTGTCAGAATGATATATACTAAGGTAATACACATTTTTTTGGTATGAACTTTATTGATATTGTAAAACCGTTTATATATATATATATCTTGCGCCAACGCCCAGCTTTCATAGGAATTTTAGATTTTGAAAATCGGACATTTCTGATGGAAAATACAGACTTTTTTGAAACGATAGTAGATTTCAAGTTTTTGTTGAAATTATCCATTATAAAAATCTATAAAAGTCACTAACCCTTTTAAACATTAAGGCCCGTATTCTCGTACGTAGTTAAACATGGTTTTGAGCTAAACACAAGTCTAACTTTGATTTTAGACACATCGTTTTTAATAACTAGACGTAATTCTCGAAAATTTGTTTAACTTAAACACGCGTCTAACTCACTAAAAAGTGTCTAACTTTAAAGATGGGTATGGGGGTAGTTTAAAGCGCATAACACTAAACTCATACACAAACTATATGCCTTGAATGATTCACTCAACCGTGCCTGCTGCAAGCTGACGATCAGATTGTGTAGTATTAAAAATACACGTGCTTTTGATGTATTCGGTTGATATCTATTGTAATCTATTAGGGCTGCAACAAAAATAAATATCTGTATACAGTAACGCACGACCACTCTGGGGACGAGATTCACGGAGTTTAAAACCGTGATTTATTAAACACGTTGTTTAAAAGATAAAATCGCGTTTAAGTTAGACACGCGTTTAGTTAGACACGGTTTTAAGTTAATTTCTGAAATGTTATTTGCATTATTATTGCACCCTCTTCTTATTTGCTTTTTGATAACAATCGATTGTTGTGTGCATAGAAAACAAAGCTTTGATTGAATAGGGCAGGATTTGTTTAACTTGAGTGGTTTTAACCTCCTTTCTTTGGAGGGAGTTTTTAATATAACTTATGAGGTGGGGGTTCATTGTTTGAAATGCTGGAAGTGCTAGAGCAAATAGCTGTAAAATTATGTGAGACAAAATATGAAAATATGTTTTTCATCGATTTTCGATTATGTCTTGCCACAGCAAAACAAAAAGAGATATCTCAATGAAAATTACGGAATAAGTAGGAAACATTTCCACCATCATATATCTCAAGTGTTTAAATTTGAAGCACTATTTGTTTTATATTTTTTATATATTTTTGAAACCTGGTATAGATCATTCTGGGACACCAGTGGCGTACCCAGGGTCACTTGTCAGGGGGGAAAAGGGTGTTTTTCCTGGTGAACGCCAGTTCGACCCGGTGGCGTAGCCATTTTCATGTAACTTTTTGATCTGTCCATTTCCTTTCCCTTTCCTTCACTTTTTTGTCTCCTCTTCTCCCTTTCTTTGCCTTCCCGATTTTCCCAGTCAATTTTTTTTTCAGGGGGAGGGGGGGGGGGGGCTCTGCACCCCCCCCCCCCCCCCCCCCCCTTGACTACGCTACTGTGGGACACCCTGTATTTGAGGAAACGTTGGAAATGGGCATTAAAATATTCTCTGTAAAAAACACCCATCAAAATATGTAAGTTCCCCCCTAGCATATACTAGAATATTTCCAAAAATATTTGATGGATTTAGATAATTTACAGCTAGAAAGATGCACCCAATTGTTAGGCACATTTTGATACCAAATTTGTTGGCCTTGACACAATGCAACGATAAGAAATTGTGCCATTTATCAATTTTTATACAGAAAAAAAGTGGCACTAAATCTCACTGGCTATGGCTGGTTTGTCCATAAATTAACAGACATTTTCTTGGTGGATTTTCGTGCACACACATGGGAATCTACCAAAAAATTATGTGTGGCATAATTTCAAGAAAATCAATAAGCAGATCATAATCTTGTGCACCAAGACACGGTAGCATTTATTGTCTAAAATGTTTGTTCATTTTATGGACAAAACCAGTCATAGCCAGTTAGATTTAGTGCCACTTTTTTTCTTATCGTTGCATTGTCTCAAGGCCAACAAATTTGGTATCAAAATGTGCCTAACAATTGGGTGCATCTTTCTAGCTGAAAATTATTTAAATCCATCAAATATTTTTGGAAATATTCTAGTATATGCTAGGGGGGAACTTACATATTTTGATGGGTGTAGTTGCCGTCACAATACCGTGGGCATAATTCCACTCGCGAATTTCAGTGTGCATTTAGAATGAGTAATTGTTACTCGTGGGAAATCGCTTCCTAGCCTACCTAATTGGTATTACATCTAAAGCATTATGACGGCAACTTTATTTTAGTTCTACCATGTTTTTTAAAAAGGCTTCCCTCAACTCTTATAGAATTCAATGGAGGTGTCAACCCTTTTATGATGACATTTATCAAGCGCTGTAACTTTTGAAATAATAATGTGATATATATGAAAGTATACATTTTTGTAAATGAAATGAGTCAGAGAATCCATTTTGGTATCAAATTTGACTAAAAATGCTGAGTTAAAGAAAAGATTAACCCAAAATATCACTTTTCAGAATTAAAAGAGTTTCTGATCCATAGTCTGATTTTGGCAAGATATATGTAAAAACTAGTATTAAACTACTGACTTAACATGCAAATTCTTTATCTCCATTCCATTTCATGCTGCCTGCTGTGACTTTCATATTCCAATAAATAGCATGTAAGTACATCTTTTATCTTTATATAATTTCTTTATCAAGTGTTGTATAAGCACTTACATTGCTCAAGGAAACTAGATGGTAATTTCACCCAATAATCATGACTCCACCAACATGATCATGAAATATTTTTGACCTTACTCGTCAGGGGCGTGATTTAGGGGATAAAACTATCAGGGGAGAAAAACCTGGTCAAATTAGGTGGGAAAATCTGCTCTGGCGGTGCTGGTTATCAAACCTGGTCAAATTAGGTGGGAAAATCTGCTCTGGCGGTGCTGGTTATCAAACCTGGTCAAATTAGGTGGGAAAATCTGCTCTGGCGGTGCTGGTTATCAAACCTGGTCAAATTAGGTGGGAAAATCGGCTGTGGCGGTGCTGGTTATCAAACCTGGTCAAATTAGGTGGGAAAATCTGCTCTGGCGGTGCTGGTTATCAAACCTGGTCAAATTAGGTGGGAAAATCTGCTCTGGCGGTGCTGGTTATCAAACCTGGTCAAATTAGGTGGGAAAATCTGCTCTGGCGGTGCTGGTTATCAAACCTGGTCAAATTAGGTGGGAAAATCTGCTCTGGCGGTGCTGGTTATCAAACCTGGTCAAATTAGGTGGGAAAATCGGCTCTGGCGGTTCTGGTTATCAAACCTGGTCAAATTAGGTGGGAAAATCGGCTCTGGCGGTGCTGGTTATCAAACCTGGTCAAATTAGGTGGGAAAATCGGCTCTGGCGGTGCTGGTTATCAAACCTGGTCAAATTAGGTGGGAAAATCGGCTCTGGCGGTGCTGGTTATCAAACCTGGTCAAATTAGGTGGGAAAATCTGCTCTGGCGGTGCTGGTTATCAAACCTGGTCAAATTAGGTGGGAAAATCGGCTCTGGCAGTGCTGGTTATCAAACCTGGTCAAATTAGGTGGGAAAATTGGCTCTGGTGGTGCTGGTTATCAAACCTGGTCAAATTAGGTGGGAAAATCTGCTCTGGCGGTGCTGGTTATCAAACCTGGTCAAATTAATGGGGAAAATCGGCTCTGGCGGTGCTGGTTATCAAACCTGGTCAAATTAGCTGGGAAAATCGGCTCTGGCGGTGCTGGTTATCAAACCTGGTCAAATTAGGTGGGAAAATCTGCTCTGGCGGTGCTGGTTATCAAACCTGGTCAAATTAGGTGGGAAAATCAGCTCTGGTGGTGCTGGTTATCAAACCTGGATCAAGCCAATGAATCAGCTTATAAAATGTTAAGATTTTGTTCTGCATAATGATAGCTTGCCTGGGCACACCATGACGGCCCAGGAGAAGCGCCTAGTACTGTACAGTAGTATTGCCTGGGCACACCAGGACGACGCAGGAGAAGCGCCTAGTACTGTACAATAGTATTTTTTAGCATTTAGTTTTGTTGGGGTTAATGAAACATTTCACATAATGCTTTTATAACGAGAAACGTTGCTGACTTGGTGATGTGTTGTCAAAATACATTTAGGGCATAGTCAGTTGGACGCAAGGCACAAAATCCCAAAACCTTGACCAGTCTTGAGGGCATGAAAAATTATGACATCAAGGATTATTACCACAATAAGATTCACTTTTCAATTTTGAATATAAGAATTCTTTCTTAAAGCCCGACTATAAATGTGAACATCTTGACTTTAGCCTTGCCATCTCAAGTAAATTTAGGGCAAAGTAAAAAATTCCAGCGTAAGATATTTTCCTTATCGACAATTACGTCCAACTGCTGTGCAACTACGACACCTTGCATACTCTTCCATTACAAGCTGGTCCAGTAAAGAGATCCCATGTTTTGGATTAACTGCCATTTTAGAGGGCGCACTTGGACCCTCGCCCCTGCCCCCACCTCCTCATTCAATAAAAGCGGGTGAATGGCCTCTAAATTAGTATAGCCTTCACATGAAATGTTAATATTACATGTATTTTTAGCCAATAGATACTTGAATAGTATTTCCCTCCAAAATGACTGCTAATCCAAAACATGGGATCTCTCTATTCCTGTCCCTTCGGTGTGAGGTCAACCTAATGATGTTGTTCTCTTATTTTTATATTACAGCTTAGTAAATCTGGTGGAAAAGGAGAAAGTTGACCATAAGTCTCTCACTGTAGGAATTCTTAGCTTCCTTCTTCACTCATTCATCTCCAGGGTTTAGTGCAACAAAGCCATATTTGCAGTAGCTGCTGGGAGTTATACACTTTAAAAGCATATGTTGTACCCTGATTTTAAACTAAGAACAGCACATGGCAGCTATAGCATAAGACCCTTTTTGCACTTGCACCATGGTTACATGAAAGAGGTCATACAACTACAATTATAGCTGCCATGTGTTTTATAACTGGTGGTCAATGAAGGGCCTTTTGGATATCACAATCTAACTAATGGCAGCCATTGAGAGCTTTGCGGCTCCAAATATTCAAATAATAAATTAGGTTTATATATAGGATTTGCTACTTCAATTTGAGTTAAACAACGCTGCTATGGGCAACCAGCACACCGATCGAACCGAACCATGCAGAGTAGAGTGTTTACACCATGGCGCAGCCGCAGTGTGTGTTGTTTTTGGAATGGTCGTGCCAACTATTTACATCGACTTTTGAAACTTTAAGGAACATGATTATTATTTTAGTTTGGTCATTTCAGTTTTTAATGTTTTTTGTTGAAAATTGAATGAAATTGCTAATAATGATGTACTATGTTCTATTTATGAAATGGTGTTCAAATCCCTGGTCGTTGTTGAATGTGCAACACCAATCGACAACTTGGGTGCTGCGCAAACACCGTTGTCAATTTGTGATGCACATATGCTGAAACATGATTTAAAGGCATATTATGCGATCTTTTCCAAGTAGCGCCCTCTATCATTGATTTTTACTATGAAAGCCGATTTTCTTGCAGATTTGCATTTTTGATCATAAATCATAAAGATCTTCTAAGTTACAGATCGATACGATTCCTAATTACTTCAAAATCATGGTTTGAAAAATAGATTGTACCGAGCGGTACAATCTATTTTTCACATTTTACTCTAAATTCACTCTTTAAACCATGATTTTGAGGTTATTAGGAATCGTATCGCTCTGTAACTTGGAATATATTTATTATTTATGATCAGAAAAGTAAATCTGCAAGAAAATCTGCTTCCAATTTTTTTTTGAGGATTGAGGGCGTCCCATGGAAAAGATCACATAATATATCTTTAATCCCTAATTCATTTTGGGAGCAAGAAGGGGTGAGCCTTCTGACAGGGGGAGGGGAGCCATACCAACCTTCCCTCTCCTCCCTCTGTTACACCCTAAAGCCTGCTATAAGAATTGAGTTGAATCTGCTTCTTCATTGTTGCTTTAAAACCATGCATAGCATTTCAAAACTACAACATGTAGATAGTTTTCTAGCCAACTGGTCTAAAGAAAACTTGATACAAACAAAGTCTTGAGTAATATTGTGGTTTGTAACTGTTTCTGTCTTTATTTATTCTTCATACTAGCCAATATACATATTAAATTCTTTATGAGGCGCTAATCTTGAAGAAATTATCCATTCAGCAACTTTGACCCTCTCAAGATTTGCTGCATGTCTGTTGCATTCAACAATAAAGCCCATTTTGACCCTCACCTAGACATTTCTTGGAACTTTGACCAAAATAAGTGTATAGTGAAATATGACATATATTAAGAATTTAGGTCAGTTTTGAAGATTGTCGCAAAGTTATTATCAAACTTAAGTGGTACAAACGTAATTATTATGTTATTATATTTTAACTCACAGCAGCCTCGGTGATCTTCCTGTATCGCATAGTATTTCGGCCTGTAACCATTTTTAAACATGGAATCACCGTACAACTTGCAACGTTTCACGTTCAATTGTCAAATCCCTAGCGTACGTAATACTTAAGCGATTAGCGATTGAACAGCCCCCACAAAAAGCTTATGTCCTAATGAACAATTCCATTGTTTAAAATGCTAATCACTTAATTATTTTAATTTTGAAAGAAATATGGGGATCAGCAACGTAAGAGATGTGATGCTTGAATAACTCCATATTAAAAATAACTTTATCAACGACTTTTCCAAAAGAGTTAATCCAGTGTAGCATAGTGGCCAAGCTCTAGGGCTCCCACGCAGGAATCCAGGGTTCAATTCCTCAACCATCCTACATGTATCATATATATATATATATTGCTGTTTGTTTTTGTAACATGCTCATTCTGGCAGCGTTCATAGTTCACCTTACCGGATATGAACAAAAGAGCCCTTATCAATTATATATTTTGTAGTATATGGGATGAACGCTTAGGCTGCTGTGATTTTAACTCTAGCTAGGTATTTTAAATTAAGTTAAGAATAAAATATTATAGACCCACATTCATACACACTTAGTAGTAACGAACCAGGAAACGCCAAGTGCATTGAAAGTGTCTAATTTCACACCGAGTGCACGCCGTACATGCATGCACCACATGCTTTGTTTTGATTCGTTGTTTACGCAGCAGGGGTTCGCCAATTTTTACTGAGTGTGACATAAACTTGATCACATGTTTTTATTGGTTATTAAAGAGATTAAAGTATGTACATAATTGCTCATTTTGATTTGTATTGTCGGGTATGAATTAGGTCAATACAATAATGCATTATGTTTTGTTTCTCGAAAAATTAAAAAAATCAATGCACAATACGGGGTCATGCCATTATTCCCACATCAACGCCATTATTTACACATCAACATCTGCGCGCATGCATTGATTTGTCTAATTCCTCTTGAAACGACACATACACATTTATTGACCTATAATTACCTGGAGCCCAATTAATGCCGAATAGCAGTAGGAGTGGCATAATTCTGTTATACCCTTCACACCATTATCGGGTAGTATGCGTCGTTCTTAAAAATCACGCACTATGAATACCTGTGAAGGGTATAACAGAATTGCTCCGTAGGAGTTGCTCTGATTCAAATTATTTTATATTACAAATGCATATTAAGTTACTGAAATGGGTCATTTGAATAAAAAAAGTATATATTTATAACAATATATACACTTGAACATCGATATGTGTGCGTTTGTTTACTGTAGTCCCTTTCATTCATCATATTACATTCTAAAGGTCAAACTTATATAAGTTTATCAGGAATTTGTGTTACAACAATTTTTTGTTTACTGTATTGTGGGATGTCAGAAAACATTACCTATCACATCAAAAAGAAATATTTTTGAGATAGAGGCCAAGTGAAATATAAAGAAAATAATAGAGAAAAATATGCTTCTTCAAATCATATCTTGTGATTACAAAGTCCGATTACCTTCAACATGGTATCATTTTAGAGCTTAAAATGTGCTGCTCTTTCAACTCGTACCAATAAATAACTCCGATTTGAATTGGGCCTCCAACATGTCCATTTTGATGTGACGAGTCGCATATCGAAGGCTCAGAACCACGAGGCCTTATCTCCATTTTGATCATTTTGAGAAAAAGACTACAGTATTGAGGGGAGATGGAGATGAGGCCTTGTGATACTGGCTATAATAACTTTGAAAGGGGTTGTGAATGGAGATAAGGCTGTGCTACTGGAAAGTGCTACTGGAAAGAGAATTTTGTACTGAAAATGTTGATACCAAAATGTCATTTTTGAAAAAATGGAGATGAGGCCTTGTGTTTCCGAGCCCTGGATATGTCAAACACAAAACACTTTTCCACAAGTAAAGGTTTAAATCTTAATGCACATAGTAAAGTAAGAGCAATACTCAGTATTTGCCAGGCAAGGTATGTTAAATATTAAAATATTTAACATTAAGGCACATCAGGCCCATAGTACAAGGTGGGGTTCCCCCTGTATATGTGGCAATCATCATTGTACACTCTGACCATGGTTGGCTAGTCGACTATTACACTGTCGGCATGTGTGACATAAACGAGCGTAATAAAGTGTTATTTCAAATCGGGAAACATGTTAAGGGGTTGGAAATCTACAATTTTCAAAATCCTGTCGAAATCTTAAATGTTTTTAGGAGGCAAATTGGGGAGAACACATGCATAATCCTCATTTAACCCCCTGGGGTCTACATGTCTATCTTACAGTGGTTCTGATTGGTTTATTACAAGATGTACTCATATGAATAGCCAATTCAAATGCAGCTTGTAAAATGTTTCACTCCCATCTTTATCAGGGATACAATTATTCTAACAATGTCTCTCATTGGTGCAATAAATGAGGTATTCATCTTTTAACCAATCGGCCGGTAGTTCTCAGGGGGTTAATGGGGCATTTTGGCTTCAGATGAAAAATTCAACTAGGGGGTGTCTGGAAAATCTCCGGTCATGCATGCTTACAGCATAATATTTGACCCCCCCCCCCCCCACCTCACGTACCTATACAGAGATGAACAGAGCAAGGTATTGAATTTAATAAAAATGCAAGTCATAATTACACTGTGTCTTTGTACATTGCCATGGCTATTGCAGCCCCAACTGCAGCATCTGCCCCTGCATTATAAACCACAGGGAATCCAAAGACCCTCTCTAATTCGTCCTGCAAGATTTTATTACGCAAGAGGGCGCTACCACATCCCACAATCCTTTGGATTCCATCTCCTAGCATTCTTTGTCTTGGTAGCATACTATGTAAATTAGCTATGATACCATGACACACTGCACGTGACACATGCCCCAAGGACAAATTGTCCGCCATGATATTGGATACGCTGGCTCTGAGATCCGGTTGGTGGCGCTCTCCGAGAAGCGTAGGGCTGATAACCAAGTCAGTGTCCCGTACCCGAGTATCATGTCCAGCTATTATAATACGATCATAAACGTCGTCTTTGGTGATAGTCGTGCAACCGAGTAGAGTCATCCATTCATGCAACGTGGTGACGAACGTTGCGATGACGTTGCCGCCATTCAGGGATGCAGCAACTGCCAAGTATCGTCCATCAAAGTAAGGAAAATACTCAACTGGTGAGGTCGGATTAGGTGGAGGAGGTTGAAATCCCTTTGGAGTTGTGATGACAACCTGTGCTGATGTTCCAATATTCACAACTGCAATAAAAGGATAAGAGTATAATAGGTATATACTGTCATGAAAAGTTGGTAAATTTTGTATGCATCGATTCCAAAGAATTTAAACATACATTTACATGAAAAAGGCGATTAATGGGTGTTACAATACACCATACGCTACTGACAGTAGGCAAGTGAGATTAAGGTTTAGCATACATACTCCACCTAAGATTTAAAGGTAGGTGTGTTTTCTGTTTGCTGGCTTGATTTTCAACTTGATGTTTTTCTATTCTACATGAAAGGTCATCCTTTTTTACTTGAAATTAGCCCATTGAGTACATGTAGTACACAAACTAGCCGGGTGGTTAACCACCTTCGGCAGTAATTCACAGCATTATGGCTGATAACTGTTATATGGAACGTACAAATGTATCTTGCGCCCACAAATTTACAGAAATAATTAAGGAAAATATGGTGTTTCTTCAGATATCAAAATATTTTAATGCGGGAAAAAAAACTTAAAGGGACATTAAGTGGTGTTGAAAATTTTAAATGTTTAAAATTTTACTTCAGAATTCAAGATGAACATTAAAAATTGCCATTATTGTTGTTTCTACTAACAAAAACACAGCAAAACTTGATTAAAACAATATCATCGCTATTTATTGAAAAACGCCCTCTATGCAAATATGGTTCGCCTTATGTATCACGCGTACTGCAGGGGAATACTGTCGGACGTAAAATGCTCGTCGCGGCTGTACGAGCATTTTTGAATCGACGTTTTCTTGTACAAAGAGGGCTGATTTTTCTTAATCCTTATAGGTGTAAGTTCATACATGTAATACAATTATAAAAATATACTAATCCCAGTTTTTATCATAATTGAGGGCGCAGTCTCCAACACATCTCTTAGTGCCCCTTTAAGTGATCTAAACATCCGCTTTAAATTTATTACATTGATATTCAAATATTCAGTACACAACAGCTGTTATCGCCAGTGACAGATGTGATCTTCATCTGATAGTAATGAAGTGTTATTTTTAGTTGGAAGTAGCAAAGTGTTTTCTATATTTAGAAGGTATTAAATTAATAAAATATTAAAGGCATACTCATTTTGTTGACAACTGTTTTCTTTCGAGGCAAATATTTCTGGTTAACTAACTTTTAAAACCTGCTCCCAGGCACTCCCATAGGATTTTGTAAGAAATAATTGTCACATATTATGACTATACCTGCATCACTACATGTAGGTGCCTTCAGAGCTGATATTGTAGAGCATGGTAAATCACCCATGGCAATGCCTACCAGAGTCCCAGATGGCACCACACTAAACCATGGCGTTTGAAGTTGTCCTGCAATACATCCTGGCCGTTTCACAGTGGGTAGAAGGTGAACTGGAAATTTTGATGATGAAAGCCTGTAAAATTATTCAAAGAAACAAGTAAATAATTATTATTAATATTAGTTTTGACTCTCATACTGGGTTCCATACTCCCCTATTTGGCCTATTTTATCATCCGGCCGCCCCACCCCAAGTTTTTTTAAATTTTAAATCATCACTTGAGTGTATTACGTGTAGTGCATAAGTCGCACACAATCAGAAGCGTGAAAATTCACACTCGATTGTTAGTAAATTTGTCCATTTTGGGTTACTTTTACAATGATGACACATGACTATCGGCACAAGCAACCCTAGCGCGGATTCAGGTTGAAAAAGACACCCTTATTCTCTGAAATAGGCAATTTTGATACCCTTAGCACGGGCACGCGCGGGCCAGTGCAGTGGTCGAAAAAGTACCCTTATCTGTGTTTTCGTTTCACGCGGATGATTACAACATTATACCTGACTGGCCCCCTGGGCTGGTTTGCACTACTCGCCCTTCTGGCTCTGGTGAGTTTCCTTCTCGGCAGACTATAGTCGATTCGCAGACATTGGCCGATTTTAGAGATTTACCATTTCAGAAAAGAGGTAACAGAAGCAAAAGAGGGGGAGGCACTCGAATTTAATCGTAATATGCAAGGTTAATACCGTGTCTTCGTGTGTATGTACTACTGTGATGTAGTCACACTATGTACCTAGTGACAGGGAACTTGCGGTTGGATTATCGGCATAACGATAAAGAAATGTATTGTTATTCAGATAAATTGATTAAAGTATTCAGGTGGTCTCATAGCCAGAAATACTTAAAGTAACGTTTATAATCCGTATCTTGGTTGATATAACTGTTTTTCCATTTAATTAGGACAAATGGTTTTGTACCTAGGTATATAAAAAAATGATTATTGAATTATTTTCCGGTTTTTTCTCGCAAATACATACGTCGTAGAACTGTTATTTTCATTTTAATGTTTCCTTTATTCCACGTGCATAATAAAAACGGAAAATAATAAAAAGTATCCACTAAATTATGAAGGTAAAATGACATACATAATATTTTTCTTTCGAAACCTGTATACGGTCGATAATGGTCGATTTGTTTTTATTGTGGTAACCGCTTCCAAAGGGATAACACGTTTGAAGCTGCTGGATTAAGTTTTTGGTTGTCGTGATTGTAAAGCTATATGATCAGCCCTATTCATAAAGCCCGCTATCATGAATAGCATTTGATTATGGAGGGCAAATAATCATGATAATAACATCTATAAAAGTACCGCTGTTTCATCATTGGTCAAAATGGGTTCCTCTAACACCCAATGGACGAGGTCCTAAATCGATACCGATGCGCCAGAGTTTATGAATCTACTATAATGCTACTTCAATGCAGTGTTTGTTTGATTTTTAAACAGATTTTAATACCTTTCAATGTTCCATTCATTGCAAGTTGTATCAAAATATCCCCAGCTAGCGGCATTCTGCACCGACATCACTGGCGCATCTAAATCGCACAAAGCTGCAACTACAAAATCCATCACTGTACCGGCCCTATCAAAACGCTCCAGATAGTCTGGTCGATGTCTTTGCAGCCAGAACAAGGAAGCGCACCCGTGACCTGTAGCAAGACGAAGATGAGTTTTGGGTTTTGGAAGCGACGCAAGGAAATCATCTGTACATCGTGAATCTTGCCAAGTGTACAATCTGCTATGCATATCGGGAACAAGCTCAAAGACTCCCTCGTCATTTTTCAACCATGGTTTTCCCTTCCATAGCATAACGCCGTGCATCTGTCCGGTAACGCCGATTTGTGACACTTTTACCAGTTTGTCTCGATCAAGTTTTTCAATGCACGCATGCAAAACTTTAAGGATTACATCAACATCTTGTTCATTGGCAGCTTGTGCAATGACATTCCCATCTGTGTCATTGCTGCTGACATTTGCACTTGTGGCCTGGGAGAATGTTTGAATGACTTTGTGATTTGATGGATCCAGGAGAACTGCTTTGATCGACGTAGTACCGATGTCTATGCCCAAGATGAAGCTTGTATCAGATGCCATGGTGCTATGGAATGTACCAAAGATCCTATATCCACAATAATCAAACTCAAAGATTAGTTAATACTAAATACTATTTCAAATATAATATTTATGACGCAATTGTATGTAGTAGTTGAATATTTTTGAAATTTATTCATATATCCGTGTGATTGTAGTAGTGTAAATAAAATAATTAACCATTTAAAAAAATTGTGTTTTGCTATATAAATCAGTCACACTGTCTGTCCACAGTGACTCGGTGTCAGATTGCTGTTCAAACTGCTAACTAACTTACTAACTGCAAAAACAGTGCAAATTTACACACAGTGTACCGTACTAAAGTCTGAGTGACACCCTATTAGTATTACTACTTAGGCCCTTGACATGTTGTCCGCTCCTCCAAAAGAATACCTATCCAGGGTAAAACCAAGGTCAAAACCAGGGACGGAGGTGTCTGACCATCTGATCTGACTTAGAAACCCGCTTAGAAATACTATAGTGTCATCCAGATGATGGTAGTGGTAGCGATCAACAACCCCCTTAGCATTACGTCCAGTTTTTTTGGATTATATTACGCCTTCCTTCGGTCTAATCAATTGGCGTTAGCCTCCGCTGGGGGCGCACTACCAGAGTTAAAAGTGTAAACATACTCCTCATTACCCATCATGCAATATACTTCCTACTTAGTTTTCTGCGTACGGGGTGCCTACCGCAAAAAAAGTTATAGTGTAAAAAGGTAAAGGTAAAACAGGTATATCATAACCGTAGTTTAAGCTTTATTTTTCAGTATTGACTAATAACATGTCGAACATTAATAGGAACTTGGTAAGTCCAAATAGTCCTTCTCAGGACTCGGTAAGAGCAGTTATAACGACCGATAAACCACTCGCGACACACGCGGTTGGAATTGAAAATGAAGGGAGTGGAATTCCACAACCTGTCCTCATAACTCAGGATACGGTTCAACCTGAGCTGATGGTAGGTAGTAATGAGATTGTACAATCATCACACCATCCGATAGGGAGTCACGATGGAGATCATGACCACGACAAGACCTCTCGTATACCTCTTGAAACGTCACGCCTGTCCGAAAGGAGCCGTGATTGTTATGATATCAGAGATGAGCCATGCCTTCCTAATAAAAGGAGCCATGACAGTTACAGACACAGTGAGGTAGATTCTGCACGCCTTTCCGAAAGGAGCCGTGAGGACAGTAGACATAGGGAATCGCGTTCCCGCAAACCTCACACTTTATCTCATTATTATCGCGAACAAGATCATGAGGATGCACGCCTCCCACCTCGGGGCCGTGAATACGATCATCACAATCGTAAATCTCAAGATAGATACCATCATGAATCGGATAATGATCCGCGGGATTACGGGTATGATAACCGATCCGGTAGATCGCGTCATCGATCCCCTCCACCAGTGAGATACAGGAATCACAGTCCCAAACCAGATCACGGTTTTTCTGAACACCAGATGCATACTCTGGAAGACATGCAAAACCGACAAGCAAGCATGATACAGCAGTCCTTCAACGACATGCTACAACAGATACAGACAACGGGAAAGCGTCCCCGTCCCCCAAGTGAGTCCGACAGTGACTCAGGGTCTGAGGTTGCGTCTAACCCTTCACCTGCGAGAAAAAAGACTCACAATGAAGAATCTGACCATTCTAAGGATGACGCTATGTCAGTTCACGCAGGCGACATGCATGATCTGGATGACACGGCAGAAAAAGCCAAAGAAATGAGCACGCCACAAACAGGAGACGTGCCACAACCAGATGAAACTGGTAACAATACCGCGATCAAACCGGCGTTGATAAATCCACACCAGGTGCCCAAAGGGGCATTGTTTGACGAGACGGTATTGACATGGTGGGGAGACCAGCGTACCCACGTTCTTGTAGAACAAAAAAAGGAAGAACTTCTGGGTGACCTGAAACCAGATCCATCGGTAGCGAAGTATTTCAAAGCACCTAACCTTCCACAATCAGTGAGAGAAAATATGAAAAAAGGCAGGATGTCTGCCTGGAAGGACGATAATTCCATATGGTCGATACAGGAAGATTTCCTGAAAGCTTCAATCCCGCTTATTAAAGCCATAGAAAAGAATCAAGAGACTGGTAAACAGGATGACCTCTTGACCACCACGGGTAGCCTATTAGGCTCTGCCATTCAACGTTTATCCGTCTTCCAACAACGTCACTCAGAAACGTTCATCAAGGATGGATACTTGCGTAGTGTGACGCCATCTTTGTCATGCCTATACGGCGACGAATGGACTCAGAAAGTGGAGGAAGAAGAGAAGATCAATAAGGTGACCCAAAAGGTAGTGAAGACCTACAATAAGGACTATTCCTACAAGAAATACGACAACCAGGGTCAGAAAAAAGGCAAGACCTTTAATAATTCTTTTCGCTCCAACAAATATCAGAAAAATAGGACGCAACGAAAGAATAAGTCATCCTACCAACCAGAGCCTTATAATGCCTCTGGACATGCCTCGGGATATGCCTCAACAAACAAGGGATTCAACATCCCCAAACCATACCCTAACCCCAATGACAAGTTTCAACATAAGAACACAAAGCCATATGCTCCAAAAAACTAGGCAAAGTCTTACCGACCCCGATATCGGAACGCATCGATCCGATACACAGTTACGAGGAACAGTATGCTGGTCGCATAAGGTTTTTTCTCCCAGCATGGACAGAGCTTACGTCGGATCCATGGATCCTTCAAAACGTAACTGGGTATCGGATCGAATTTCTAAAGATACCAAATCAAATGGTGATCCCAAAACAAATATCAATGTCTCAAATTCAACATACAGCATGCACACAGGAAGTGCAGAAGATGATAACAAAAGGTGCAGTAAAAAAAGTCAGATCATGTCCGGGACAATTCGTCTCGACCATCTTTATTGTCAGAAAGAAATCCGGGGGTTACCGCCCAGTGATAAATTTAAAGATACTGAACAAATTTATCCACACTCGCCATTTCAAGATGGAATCCATACAAAGCGTAAAAGACCTACTTCAGGTCCAAGATTACATGACATCCATAGATCTAAAAGACGCCTACTTCATGATCCCGATCCACCCAGCAGACAGGAAATATCTAAGATTCCAATGGGACGGGGAACTGCTAGAATTCCAGGTACTCCCCTTCGGCCTAACCACAGCTCCCCGATTATTCACAAAAATGTTGAAGCCTGTGGTAGCCCATTTACGGCAGAAAGCCATGCGGGTGGTGATATACTTGGACGACCTAATACTTCTTGCAGTCTCCCACAAAGAGGGACTGAGTCAAACAAACTACATTCTAGAATTGTTTGCAAAATTAGGCCTAGTAGTGAACTGGGAAAAATCTCAGATAGTGCCCACGCAACAGATAACATTTCTGGGACACATAGTCGACACTCAAAAAATGACTCTGTCTCTTCCACAAGAGAAGGTGAGTGGTATAAAACAGTCATGTCACCAGTTAGTAAAACAAGGGGCAGTGATAGCCAAGAAACTGGCCAGCGTAATCGGAAAAATGACGGCTTCAGCGGAGGATGTAGTCCCAGCGCCAATTTTTTTCCGCGCCCTTCAGACCGACCTGATAAAATCGGTACACAAGGATCAAACATACGCGTCGACAGTCCAACTATCAACATCCAGTCTAGAAGAACTGACATGGTGGATAGAGTGTCTCGAACACTGGAATGGGAAGCCAATTTCAAACCCACCCCCCAAACTGACTATAATCTCAGATGCATCCATGATGGGATGGGGTGCTCACTGTCTCGGGAAGAGAGCAGGGGGACGTTGGTCGATAACAGAACAGCTTCAACATATCAACTACCTGGAGCTTCTGGCAGCTTATCTGGCACTGAAAAGCTTCGCCAAACACGAACATCATTGTCATATACTCCTGAAGTTAGACAACACCACAGCGTTGGCATATATAAGGCACAAAGGCGGTACACACACAGAGAGCCTGTCAAAATTAGCAATTCAACTGTGGCAGTGGTGCCTGAAAAGATCCATCACAATAACTGCTTACCATATACCAGGAGTAGACAATCAGATAGCGGATTACCAATCACGCGTGTTCAACGACAGGATCGAGTGGACACTCGACCCCCAGGTCTTCACTCATATATGCAGGCGGATGAATGTACACCCGACCATAGACCTGTTCGCAACCCGGGCAAACAACCAGGTCCGGAGATACGTATCCTGGAAACCAGATCCGGGAGCAGAAGCAGTGGATGCATTCTCCATAACATGGATGAACGAACTCGGGTATGCGTTTCCGCCCTTCTGTCTCTTGGGCCAGACCCTGAAAAAGATACAGGCGGAGAAAGCCGAAGCATTGGTGATAGCGCCAACCTGGCCTACACAAGCATGGTATCCACTACTTCTGCATTTAGCCATAGCTTCTCCGGTACTTCTACCGCCCAATCACAATCTCCTTATCCAGACACACTCGGGCGAAGTACACCCTCTGATTCCAACGTTACATCTAGCGGCATGGAGTGTCTCAGGGGCCGATTCAGAGCAAAGGGTCTATCGGAACAAGTTACTCAGGTCATGCTCGATAGCTGCAGATCTTCCACACACAAGCAGTATGAATCTGCCTGGAAGGCCTGGAGTGGCTGGTGTTATATTAGATCGCGTAATCCCATTTCAGCGCCTGTAGAACAAATCTTGGAATTCCTGGTACATTCTGAAGCCAGAGGACTAGCTTACCGAACGCTAGGTGTCTACCGATCTGCTATTTCGCAATATCACGCATACATAGGAGGTAGGCCTATTGGTGAGCAAGCTGATATCATCAGACTGATGAAAGGATTTTTCAATAGAAACCCTCCTAGACCCAGATACACATGGACCTGGGACGTTGAACCAGTTTTAAAATTTCTCATCTCCTTACCTACATGGGAAGGCCTGCCCTTAAAAATGATGACCCTAAAACTTGTGTTAATTCTAGCATTAGTCACAGCAGGGAGGACATCCTCACTGGTCCACATAGACTTGAATCAGTTGTCCTATTCTGGAAGTGTGATTCGTTTCGTACCATCAAAAATGCAAAAACAGACCAGACCTAATTTTGCTTTGAAATGCGTTGAGATCGAAGCCTTTGAGGATACTCGCATATGCCCGGTTAAGGCAGTCTCTGAGTATGTGAAAAAGACAAAATTACTCAGAGGAACGGAATCGCAGTTGCTTATTAGCTACATGAAACCTCATAAAAAAGTAGTTTCATCAACGGTGAGCCGATGGATTCTGGCCATATTGAAACTGGCCGGCATAGACACAGAGCGATTCAAAGCTCATTCAACTCGCGGAGCAGCTACGTCTGCTTCAGCAAAGGTAGGGGTGGCCACAAGTGACATATTAGCCACTGCAGGTTGGTCATCCGACTCTACCTTCTCAAAATTCTACCATAGAACTTCTGCCAATTCGAAGTTGGCAAAAGCTCTTCTTTCTACAGCTTCAAAATCGCCAATTGATTAGACCGAAGGAAGGCGTAATATAATTTAAGATTATGCAAAGGTACTTACCTGCAGTATAATCTGGATTATATTAGCCTTCCGTAGGGAGAATCAATTTCCCACCCAGGCATTCAGTCCTGGTAGGACTATTACCCTATGCCCATGATTCTCCCTACAAAAAATGGGGTCGGTAGACGCCCATAAAATTTTCTTGGCCCTACTATGATGGTGGGCCTACATGTATATATGTTACAATTCATAGTTGTGTTCACAGTTCAGTAGAATTTGTTAGACACAACAACCTTGCTTACAATTTATTGTTGTTGTTTGTTTGTTTTTTTATAAATAAAAAATTAATCATTACCCACTAGTTATTTCTTTTAAAGAGGAAGTATATTGCATGATGGGTAATGAGGAGTATGTTTACACTTTTAACTCTGGTAGTGCGCCCCCAGCGGAGGCTAACGCCAATTGATTCTCCCTACGGAAGGCTAATATAATCCAGATTATACTGCAGGTAAGTACCTTTGCATAATCTTAAATTCTGCCGAGTGTATCAACGTAAACGTAAACGTCTCATGCGAAATTCCCGAATTCCCGTTTCCTCCCACAATCTGACTAAAAATAGCCTGTCACCATCTTTTATGATATAGAAACACTGCAAAACGAAGTAAAATCAATTTGTGATGTACAGTATAAATAAAAATTCCTTTAAAAAGGAATGGGCGCTCAAATGAACATGTTTCATTTGATTAATTACAATATATTAAATAATAAATCTAGATAGGACTTTTGATTGATTACAAATATTAAATATAATAATTTGGTCCTGAAGAAGTCAGAGCTAAGGGACCGTTCATTATTTATGGTGGAGGGGGGGTTGGGTAAAATATAGGGGGGGTCATGTAACTTTCATATGTTGAAATAGGGGGGGCTATGTAACTTTTTATTCTTAAACAGGGGGGGTTATGTAACTTTTTTAACTATAAAGATGGTGTTAATTGGGGTGATTTTAGAGGCTATTTTGGAGTGTATCAATTCGGTGTTTCGGGAAATGTGTTTAGCAATCATCATGGTCATCGAACGCAATGAACAACTCCCTAGTACGGACAGCCACAGCCAGTGCGTGTTGTCAAATCGTCGAACGTTTTACAATCATGAATCTGGATGCCGTCCCTTAATTGATCAACAATCGAATGTCTTAATTGTTTTGATTATATTTCGGCATGAATAAACGCTTCTAATTTTGATCTACGCAATTGTATAAAAAAATTGTATTTACCGCAGGCTGGGCGCCTTCACACTTGATAATTTGGGGTCAAATCGAAGAGGCCTCTCAACTATTATTAAGGCTTCTTCTATCGTGTATCACCAAACTTGACTTAATTGAAATTGGTGATATTATAGTAAATAGTGTCATTAAGTAAATTTGATAAAAAAGGGTATTCATGGTAAGTTGCACTGTAATGTACAGCGACAACATGTGGCCCAAAAAGTTCATTTTAGTTTTTTAGAGACTCTTTTAAAGTCGAAATATACGCACATTTGTTTAGTCTATAAAATCGTGTCGGTTCACATTTATTTCTCCCCCTGAAAACCCCATAGCAACGCCACATGTTTCAATGATTTCCCAAATCATTGCATTACTGAAATGGTAAGCCTACTGCAGGGAGTCTATAATTATGGGAGAGGTCACTCCTCAGACAAAATTTCGCCTACTAAAACCAAATTCACGGGTGAAGGTTTTGTAGGGGGCGCACTATCATGGTCGTATAAGCGAACCAGACGACCTAAGACGTGGTTGATTTTATCGACTCAAAACATGATTTGTGGCACAAAAATAGTACATCAATGGTAAAAAAGCTGATTGTGATTTAGAGTAGAACTGATTTGCATTTGATGATGGCAGAATTTAGTTCTTATATGACACGAAACATTCAGAATTGGTTATTTGAAATTAATTTACGTAGAACAAAATACGAATTTTAAATTGTGCTTGGCTTCGTCTGGTATTGACAGAGGAGGGGCGTGGCGTTATTTGCATTTTATGAATATTGTAATCAGATCAGTTAGGAAGGACGCCGGATCAGGGATACTATTAATTTTGGGATAGGAAAGTCCTATACTAACGTACGTAGCGAAAACGGTCCCTTTTGCATATTTACATAAATTATGGTAATCATCGGAATGTGTCGGTGACTAGTCGGTGACCGGCGTTTAACGCGTTTAACAATGTTTAACCAGGTTTAACGTAATATTTGGTCGGCATAGGTTTGAGGGCGCTGTTGATTTACACAGACGACGGTGGCCACGTGAAACCTAAATGTTGAATACGTAATGAATAACACGTAATCGCGAATGTTAATCTTATCATTTTGACAAATTCATCATAATTAGAAGAATTGTCATCGTTAAAGGAAGGGTCCCGCAAGCACAACATTTAGAATTATTTGTTAGAAAAATAATTATCTAGCCGAAATTACTTAATCATATAGAACAAAACACCATACTAGTCACAAAAATGAATAAAAACTGCCATCACTCAACATGCACTTTTTAAAATTCGCGGCGATCGAAAGTCCCGGTGTCGATGACGTCATGGGTATCGGTGCTCAAATTTGCGCATGTGCATTGTATAACTATGACATCATCGACACTGGGACTTTCGATCGCCGCGAATTTTAAAAAGGACATGTTGAGAGATTGCGGTTTTTATTTGGTTTTGTCATAAGTGTGGTGTTTTGTTCTATTTAATTACAAAAGTTGGGTTCGATAGTTATTTTTCTAACATATAATGCACACTTTTATGCTTGCGGGACACCTCCTTTAATCGGACGATGACTGTTAAAAATAATTCAAAATAGTGCTGACATATTGGGCCGTCTGAGAGACGCGTGGCCAGCGTCGTGTCGTCTGCTACAATCACGCCTGATCGGTATAGCGCCACCAGTTCTATGCCGACCAAATTTTAATTTAAAAGTGGCCTCCGATCGGCAAGCTCAGTGGCATACCCCTGGCACTACCAAAACCCTATTGTATATTTCACGGACATAAATTATGCTAATGAGCTCATTAAATGACGTCACTCACATCATCGGGTTTTGCCGATGATTGAAATCCGTTGATTGAAATTCTAGGTCGAGTAAAATGATGTTCTAATTTGTTGTCTGTGAGCTTTTCTGATTTTTTTCCCGTATTGGAGTATTTTTTTATTGAAAATAGACAGTTCAAATTAAACGTTGGTTCCAAGTTCAAGTAACAGCACATGTATTAAAGGCGACAGCAAAGGCAATATGCAAGCAACATTTGAGAAAAAACGATGCCCGACTTTGCAAGAAAGTGTACGGGGAAGTGTACGGGTGAACATGACAAACCAAAACAGCCTAGTAAATAATCACCTCCGTGGCGCAATTGGTTAGCGCGTTCGGCTGTTAACCGAAAGGTTGGTGGTTCGAGTCCAGCCGGGGGCGTTGTTACTTTTTGCATTTAATGCAGATCGACAAATCACAGTAAAAATATAATATTGACAAGATCACAGACCACTTACACAAAAATCGCATCTGCGCATGCTCCTGTCGTGATCGAAATCTACCACACAAGCAATGGGCGAGTTTTATAAGTGCCTGGCCGGATCGCGACGATCACATGGTGTGAGGTCATGAATAGTCATGACTGAATATTCATTCACAATGAATGATTGACAGTTTACGCTGTAACTTCCGGGTGAAGGACTGATAGAGTGCGCTATATACTGAACCAGATCTCAACAATGGGCAGATATTAGGGGGGGGGGGCTGGGATACCGCGCCATTTTGCAATATTTTGCAATATTTTGCGAAATCGATCGTGGTTATCACGTGATACGTATCGTGGAAAAATAATTTCGAACCCCCTAATTGAAAAGGCTGGCTACGGGCCTGCCACCGTCGCCTGAGCCAGAGCCTGCTCACGACGCTTAAAAATTGAAGCCAAAGAACGGAACGTAATTACGAGGGCCAGATCGCATTTGATTAGTCCATGGCAAGAGCAGCTGTGTATCATATGCGCGCAACAAAAATGTGCGTGTGGCCATAATCGCGCGCGTAAGCCTGGATTACTTTTGCACGAGGAGAGATAAAAACCGAATGTTTCTCGCCAAATTTGAACTGATTTAAACTAATAGACCATATTCTCTCTAATTCTCTCACCTAGGACACAGCTCTCATTTCAATTGAACCTAATTTGGAACACTTTCGGAAAACCGTTCAAATTTACTCGCCCAAACCGAATTTGATTTGATTGTTCGCCCATTGCGTCAAATGTTAAATCAATTTGAGTAGATATAATAATAACAAAATGGGGCGTTATAGGTTAAACATAAGGCTTATTCGATACATTACTATCTAGGCGAGTTCTAACACGACGACATAATGACGCAATCTATGCAAACGATATTTATTTGATTGTTATTGCATTATCCGTATTGGTCTAATCATCATCATCATCATCATCAGTTACGCATTTCGTCTTTGTTGACATGGCGCCCTCACTTATCAGTTAGTAAATGCCAGGTATATCTGTCACTGGCCAGTTCTGCTAGATTTTCTGCGTTTGTATAGTCAATATTTAGTTCTTGCAATTGTTTTTGGATCATTCTTATCCACGTCTGTTTTGGTCTACCTTGTGGTCTTTTAACACTTCTTCCTATTTCTGCTAGGGACATCTTAGCTGGGGTTTTCTCTGGGAGTCTTAGGAGATGACCAAACCAGGTCATACGCCTAGTTCTTATTAAGTTGCTCCATCTGGTTTGACTCGTTCGTTGATATAACTCCTCATTAGTTACTTTGTCTTGCCAGCTTAATTTCATCATTCTACGTAATAACGATCTCTGGAACACGTCGATTTTGTGTTCAGCTTTCTTGTCCATTGTCCATAGTTCACAATTATAAAGGAAGATGCTGGTTATGAATGCGTTAAACGTTCTTAGTTTTAAGTTCGTTGATGTTGTTCTTGAATTCATGATAAATTTCAGTTTATTGTATGCCATCATAGCCAATTGTTTCCTTCTGCAAATATCTTCATTTGTGTCCAATAAGCTGCCGAGATACTTGCATTTCTTCCATGACTCGTTTCCGTTTCTTTTTATTGTGTATTCTTCTGTTTTGGTTTGGTTAATTTTGAGATTGCGTTTGCTGAGCTTGTCTGGTATTTCCGCTTTGATTTGTTCAATTTTATGATTGCTGTTAGCGACCCAACTGATATCATCTGCGTATTGCTGGTCTATGAGGAAATACGGATCAGTCTTCCTGCAGTAGGTATGATCTTTTAGATGAGGTGGCAGGAGATCTTCGGCTTCCGATATATTAGGTTTGGCGTATGTATGATCTAGGTCTACGTGTTTTTCTTGCTCCAGGGCTTTGGCCAAGTATAGAGTGAAGAGGATCGGGCTGAGGCAATCCCCCTGAGGGACCCCTATATTAGTTGTGAAATAGTCTCCGGTAGTTTTTCCGCATCTGACTTTCAGTCTTACATCTTTCAGGAGAATTGTTGTCAGATGCAGCTCATCTGTGTTGAGAATGCTCTGGAGATCTTCATATAGGGTCTTGCGGATGACGCTATCAAATGCTTTGCTCATGTCAAGCATGATTATGTGAGTTTCGTAGCTCGAAGAAGTGATTGCTTTTTCAGCTAGAGTCTTGAATGTGAACACATTTTCTGTGGTTGATCTTCCAGCACGGTAGGCTGCTTGTGTAAGCGGAATGTTTTCATTCAGTCGGTCTAATCATGGACTTATTTAAGTACATGGTCTAATCGATTCATTATTAC
Source organism: Ophiura sarsii (assembly GCA_035610835.1). Taxonomy (NCBI): domain Eukaryota; kingdom Metazoa; phylum Echinodermata; class Ophiuroidea; order Amphilepidida; family Ophiuridae; genus Ophiura; species Ophiura sarsii. Next base: position 72,419,985 of record CM069441.1, on the reverse strand, counting down.
CTTGGAGAGCTCTGACACATTTTAATCAATATCGATAACGTCATAGATATCGATGACGTCACTGATTAAGGTCAGGGGTCAATTATCGAACATCGATTATCCGTTTATCCATAATCAATGATTTCTATTGTGTTGAGCCAGGTAGACGGGTTACCCGGTAGGCCTACTGAAAAAAGAATGTTCTCTGGTGACCTTTGGGGCCTATTTTGGACTTTGAACATAGGACGGTCATAGACTCGTATGTCGTGAAATCGCGAACTTGTTACACACATATCAAAATAATTGTGATAAGATATCTACAATGTTATAAGACATGTGTATGTGTATGAACAACTGATTACGTTCTCTACCAACGACAAAGGCCCGACAAACTTGGACGTGCCGTAAAACCCAAACCTACAGGTCTTCTCCCTTGAACTTGCAACCTCGTTCTCAATATTTGTATCATGTTTTGAGTTTTCACCACTATGGGACTGCTTCGATTGTTGGAATGGATCTTCTGCGTCTACTTAGCAACTCACATACCTGTTACTCTATTACTTGATGGGCAACAAGTTTTCCCAGCATGGATAATACCTCAGGTGGTACGTAACATACCAGGGAGGTGTTTGACATTAAAAATCTCGACAACAATATTATTAAGAATAAAAGAAGAAAAAAGAGAACAATAACAAATGCAAGACTTATCTTTAAGTATTCATTAATTGTTTGTCTGTGTTGTCTTAATCACTCAATATGAGCAAACTTGGATGGAAGTGTTCTTCAACTACTGTTACGTAATCGCCAACTAATTTGCCTTTATTTCAACAACAAAATGGGGGAAAATTTGTTAAAAATTAAAAAAAAATGTTTAGGGTCGGGGGTTAAAATAGGGTCGGTCGGGTTACGGCAATCAAACCCTTTTTTTTAGGCCTTACCATGGATTGGTGCAAGCAAAACCTCATAGCGGAGTGGCCTTTCTACAGCTCCAGCATTATACAGTTGATGAAGCAGTCACACATGCTTTACCAATAATAGCCTCCACGGATGGCATTAAAGAGGAGGCATTGCTTCTCTGGCAATCTGGGGTGTAATACAAAGCGCATTCCATGACTCCATAGAGCTTCCATGGACCCGTGTGAATGCTTCATCAAAATGCTGTAGTATAAGTAGTTACAACTTGTCGGCCTTTTGGTCGAATCTCATCAATATAGGCAATTTCTAACTGAACTCAGGCTGATTGTTCAGCAGTCGTGTCAGGATAGCCGCTTCGCACGTTCTGGTTTAGTGATGTACTGCCTGCGGCACTTGGGATGATATTTGGCTTCACATGAAAACAAGTCATAGCCTCTGATTCTTCGTAATTACTAATAGCCATTCATGATCATTCTGTTTGGCTACATAGAAATGTTTTTAATAACATTTTAAATTCTAAAAAAATGGGTCGGTCGGGCCCGTAGAACAGGGTGGCTTTTTTCGTCGTCTAAATTTTAAAACATTTGTTTTTCTTTTCTATCCACAGTTTATTGACCTGAACCATCAGTATCAGTTTCATTTCAAGGATGCCTTAGTTGGCTCTCCCCCGGAATGGATTTTGCCCTTCTTCTGGGATGAGATTTTGTTTCAGCTTCCGTTCTTTTTTGTGGGAACATATGCTTTCTATAAAGGTTTGTATACAAATATGTTACCAAAATAATCCTGTCAGGAGCTGTCAGCAACCAGGTATGGCAGGCCCAATGTCCAGTAACTCGAAAACAAGTTTTTCGCCGAAAAACTTGGTTTATCGATTGAAAATCCAAGTTTTTCGAGAAAAACTTGGTTTATCAATTGAAAAACGAAGTTTTTCGGACAGCTAGGCGAAAAACTTGGTTTTTCAAATGAAAAACCAAGTTTATCGATTCGAAAAACCAAGATTTTCAGTTGGCTGGAGAAAATAAGTTTATCAAAGTGTAATGTCCAATAATTTGAAAAACCAAGTTTTTCGATGCGGAACGTAAAATAATTAGACAAACTTGGTTTATCAATTGAAAAACCAAGTTTTTCGACGCCTAGGTGAAAATCTTGGTTTTTCAAATCGATAATCTTGGTTTTTCAAATGATAAACCAAGTTTTTCGAATTATTAGACATTAGGCGTCGAAAAACTTGGTTTTTCAATTGATAAACCAAGTTTTTCAAATTATTTTACATTCCGCGTTGAAAAACCAAGTTTTTCGATCGAAAAAGTTTTTCAAAATGATAAACCAAGTTTTTCGAATTAATGGACATTAGGCGTCGAAAAACTTGGTTTTTCATATGATAATCCCAAGTTTTTCGAATTATTGGACATTTGGCGTCGAGAAACTTGGTTTTTCAATTGATAATCCAAGTTTTTCGAGAAAAACTTGGATTTTCACTTGAAAAACTTGGTTTTTCAATTGAAATTTTTCCGCATTGAAAAACCAAGTTTTTCGATCGAAAAACTTGGTTTTTCAAAATGATAAACCAAGTTTTTCGAATTAATGGACATTAGGCGTCGAAAAACTTGGTTTTTCAATTGATAATCCAAGTTTTTCGAGAAAAACTTGGTTTTTCAATTGAAAAACTTGGATTTTCAATCGATAAACCAAGTTTTTCGATCGAAAAACTTGGTTTTTCAAAATGATAAACCAAGTTTTTCGAATTATTGGACATTAGGCGTCGAAACTTGGTTTTTCAAATGATAAACCAAGTTTTTCGAATTATTGGACATTAGGCGTCGAAAATCTTGGTTTTTCAATTGATAATCCAAGTTTTTCGAGAAAAATTTTCACTTGAAAAACTTGGTTTTTCAATTGATAAACCAAGTTTTTCGAATTAGTTTACATTCCGCGTTGAAAAACCAAGTTTTTCAAAATGATAAACCAAGTTTTTCGGATTAATGGACATTAGGCGTCGAAAAACTTGGTTTTTCAAATGATAAACCAAGTTTTTCGAATTATTGGACATTAGGCGTCGAAAAACTTGGTTTTTCAATTGATAATCCAAGTTTTTCGAGAAACTTGGATTTTCACTTGAAAAACCAAGTTTTTCAATTGATAAACCAAGTTTTTCGAATTATTTTACATTCCGCGTTGAAAAACCAAGTTTTTCGAATTAATGGACACTAGGCGTTGAAAAACTTGGTTTCTCGATTGAAAAACCAAGTTTATCTAAGTGTAATATCCAACAATTCGAAAAACTTGGTTTATCGATTGAAAAACCAAGTTTTTCCCGAAAAACTTGGTTTATCAATCAACTGAAAAACCAAGTTTTTCGACAGCTAGGCGAAAAACTTGGTTTTTCAAATCGATAATCTTGGTTTTTCATTTGAAAAACCAAGTTTTTCGCCTAGCTGTCGAAAAACTTGGTTTTTCAATTGATAAACCAAGTTTATCGAGAAAAACTTGGTTTTTCATTTGAAAAACTTGGATTTTCAATCGATAAACCAAGTTTTTCGGCGAAAAACTTGGTTTTTCGAGTTACTGGACATTGGGCCTGCCATAACCAGGTCAGAAACTTCCCACATGACCATCATAATTATTACACTATTCCCTCCCAATTGTTGCACTATGGGTCGCATTTACTCGAAAGCCACTTCCAACAAGACAAGTGAGCAATCTTTACTGTCAGTCTTAAAGGTTGCACTATGGGTCGCATTTACTCGAAAGCCACTTCCAACAAGACAAGTGAGCAATCTTTACTTGTCAGTCTTAAAGGTAGATGACCCGATCACATTTTCATAACACAGATTTTTCTCAAACATATGGAGATTTTCATATCATATGAAAGATCATATTTTTCTGATTAACATACTGAAATTTGACGGTCCAAATCAGTATGATTACGAAGAAATCGGTGAAATAACATCGAATTACCGCAAAAAGTGGTTAACCACCAATATAGTTTGTATACAACTCAATGGGCACATTTCACTACGCGGAATTTATTGATGCACATGATGTCGACTACTTGCGCGCATCAGGGGCGGCGCCAGGGTGATACGTAGAAGGGGGGTGAGACGATGGGGTCCGGGTCCAAATCGACTTTGTCCCCCTCCACACAAAAACATAGCCTGGCTGAATAGGGCTAATTAATCATGAGACATTTGATTGGGGCAGATCAGAATCATCTGACATACATATTCATGAGGGTAATGAATACAATGTCTATCTTTCTGTTTGCCTTTCACAGGTAGTTGCCAATGGGTACGTGTCCCATGTCTAATGTACGCCGTTCATGTAGCCACTACACTGCAGCCCTGCTTTGCCTACATTCTTCTACATGACTTCAGTGACTCAAATGTTCCTGGTCCCGAAACGATGGAAGAACGCTTGCAACTTCTTGCTGGATACTCGCCGTATTTCATCATACCAGTATTAATGATTTTGACAATGCTATTTAGCAAAACATACAATAGAAATGATCAAGTGTCAGATTTGGGGAAACAGAAAACCCGGTGATGAATAGGTTTGCATTTTAAAAAATATATATATTAACAAGAAATTAACAAGAAATAAGTAATACAGAGGTTTATAATTTTATATGGGTATTCGATGAACCAAAGATTATATATCTAAAAATAAACAAAGAAAATAGAAATTTGTAATTTATATAGATATAAGGGCATTTTATGGACCCAAAACCCACTGATGTAGTGTTCTATTTCATGTAAGGCGACGGAGGAAAAACCATGTTGTACGGGCAAACAGACCTCTCAGGTGGGGTCGGTCGTTTGGGCATTGTTTTTGTTGTTGTTTTAGGGGTGTTTTTTTCTTCAAATTTACTCTCCCAACCAAATTCGTTTATACACTTTAAAATAACAGATCAATAAAAAAATATTTGCAAATGGTAATATTTAATTTATTCCATCAGAGAAACAAACCAACTGTGATATGATATTCAAATACTATCTGTACATACCCAAGTTCTCCCCTGATGCTGTTATTTGTGTTTGTTTCATTCATTAAATCTTATATATAATTATATGTATGTTGACCCGCTTGTTTTATTCTACATCTTGATACTGTTTATTATAGTTGATATCATTGAAGATAAGTATTAACACTCGTGAATCACACCGATCCATGGTGCATTTACGGTACATAGCCCTTTAGGGGTGCAACCATGATTGAATTACCGAGGGACATGAACCATGATTGAATTACCGAGAGGAACATTATTTTATCATAGCTATGAATGCATGGAATAATATAGTTTGATCAGTTCCAAATTGGCAAGAATCATGTCGTTTTTCATCTCTCCAAGCGTACACACGCTATTTTGTAATCATAGGCAAGCGTCACACATGCAGTTCACAATGGGCATGTTGCACCACGTAACGTTTGCGCGCTCACACTCTTTATAAATTCATTCGATGCTGTTCAAGCCAGGCATGAGAATAGAGTTTTAGAAAGTAGCAGGAAAATGGTGAAAATTCCTGAAGGAGCATGTGAAATTGGGCAAAAAAGACCAAAAACAGGCTGAAATTAAATAAAACTGCATACATTTTGACTACAAAAAGCAGGAATTCCTGCTTTTTCCTGAAGATTCTCATGCCTGTCAAGCAGGTTCGCCAATTTGGAACTGACTGCCCTATACATTTCTTGCAGCAAATCCTTGTAAGCAGCAAAGTTTTACTGCACAGATATCTCAGTAATAGCTGTCTTTCGATTAGTCTATACAATAACAATTATGAAACAGTTTGCCAGTTACAAAACATGGTCTTAAAATGATGAAATGAAATATTTGAGCTGTATACATATCAACTAAAAGCCCCGCATATTAAACTGAATACTGATGAATATAACACCAAATTATTCCAATTATCCCCCATAATGTAAATAGCAACTAAAATATGGAAGACAATAACGAGAGAAAATAAAAGTTATACAATACATAAACACAACTTGCTTTGATTTTAGTTCTTCATCTTGTGTTCTAAAGCTCAAATCATTCTTGAACACTGTCAACAGTTCAGCGTTGGACTGGAATATGCTGCTTAAGGAATAGAGAGTGTCAGCTGATTGAATCCATCTTCAGTCTCAATTACCGTTTCTCTCAATGTTTCAATTGATGGATCATTTTGTCAAATAGATGCTCTTGCTGGCAATGTTCGGATCATTCAAATACTGTGAATGGGGAGATATTTACTCTCTATGTCCATTTTCATAATTTTCAATCAACAAAATACTAAAAATTGTTTCCAATTCAGCTGACAATATAAAGAGCATAAACACAGCATTTTCAAGAATGATTTCAAATCTATTGATAAAATTCTGTGATAAACATTGGCGTTCTATAGTTTGGCCAATTCTAAATTGGCAAGAAATATGCAGTTTTTGTGTCTCTGTGCGCAAAAAGTAATCCAAAGATATGCGAGCCATTTAGGAATACGCACCTGGCATGCATATTCATACGCTTCTGGCTCACTGTGTTAATTCACTGCTGTAAGGAGGATCGCCAATTTGGAACTGATTTAAGTCTAAAAAAGGTAAAGCATCGTGCCGAGCTAAGCTTGCGCGCCGAGTGCTCACCTCTCTTTCCTTGGCGTGTGTGCCAGACACATCGTCATTTTTGCTGGGGGGGGGGGGGGGGGGGGGGGGGTCCACTCCTCCAGCACAATGAGTATGTTTTACCTTCCCAACATTAATTAATGCTGGTACCCATTTATAGACCTGGGTGAAGCGATGCAAGCGCTGTAAAGTGCCTTGCCCAAGTACATAACAAGTGAATAGATACATCTATCTCCATGCAGTGACATTAGAGCAGCCGCTATTCTAGAGATCATCGCCACATTTAAAGGTGTATGTTCAGATCACTTTTTTGGGGCGGTGATTTTTTTCTTCACATCAATATATTTTGATATCAGAAGAATCCCCATATTTTTCTAATTATGTCTGTTAAATATTAGGGGCCACAAATGTTCCATTAGAAATGATAGGACAAAATGTGGCGAATTACTGCCAAAGGTGGTTAACCACCAACCAGTTTGTGTAACACTCAATGGCATATGTCTTGTGACCTTTTGCTTCTAAAAATAGAACCATGGGAGTTATGCAACTCAAACTTTGGAATGCGACAATTTTAAGGATGACCTTTCATGTAAAATAGAAAACATAGAGTTGAAAATCGGGCCAGCAATCAGAACATCTACCTTTGAGCGCAAGTGCAAGGATTGGAAATTGATTCAGCTATGCATAACAATCAAGCACACATGATTTAAAGGGTCAGACATCACTGCCCAGAGTTAAGATGAACAAACTACAGTACCGTACATTAATTAATTCATAAGTATTACTTATGTAGTTGATATAATAGCATAGTTCCTCACTGATAAGTCAGGTGGTAATATATTTTCCAAATTGATAAGACTGTTTTGTCCAGTCTTCCTAAATCCAGACATATTATAGCGTCTCATATTCTGTCTTTCGATCAATATAATACAAATCTGGTACAAATTTTATTATCACTAATTATCTACAATGTATTACATAATTTTCCAAGTATGGAACAAATAATGGATGCACCATTACAACCTTGAGGGATTGGAAGTTGGAATGACGACAAACAAAATAAAAATAAAGGGGTGGGGGAGAGAAAATAAAGAAAAAAATAATTGAAAAGAAAAAGAACAAACAAGTTTCTACATTAACCACAATGTTGCAAAAAAACTAATACCAATTTTTTTTTAAACAATTAGTGAAAAAATGTATTAATATTATTATTATTATGGATGTCTGGACCATATGATATCCAGTCCAATGTTTGTATAGAATGCAATTATGATTCCAAATCTAATCCCGTAAATGCATCTTACAGCTTTGCATAATAAGCGATTTATGCTGTATTCAAGGATATAGGAATTATAAATAGGCACAATTAGATTACAAATCTAATCCTGTACTTGCAAGTCATGTTATAGGTTTGCAAAGATGATAATCCATACCATTTATACTGTATTCAAGGTTAGGCCAAATAAAAGAAAATCATGTTTAGCGTCCCTGCCCGCTTCCTTTTTAGGGGCTGCCTCCTTTTTTTCATTTTTTTTTTTTATTAAACAAAAATTCATATTTTTTGACTTAAGCACATCTTGTATAAAGCTGTTTGCCCTGTGAAATAAACTGGTTCTCTACGTCTCAGAACTCAGGACAAGACATAATTTTGGTCTAATTTTCTGTTTCATCTTGCCCATAAGAAGCCAATATGTAATTTCTTGAGTCCAAGTGGCAGTCATTTTGAAAAAAGCAGGCAACCATCTTGAAAAATAGCCCGGCCAGCTATCTTGACAAAATGTGTTGGGCGGCCATTTTCGGAAAAAAGAAAAGAAAAAAAGGGCCTCCCTTTTTTTCAAAACGGCAGGATGCAAAACATGTTTTATTTTGCCTTATAGGAATTATAGGCTTCCTATTAATATTCATGGTTATGCACTTTAGATGTATCCAATTTTTTTACTAAGATTTGTTATAAATGAAGTTTCATTGATGTACAACATATTTCTAAAATTAAAAAATAGGAGTCACCATTTAAAAATTAAAAATTAAAATTAACCACAGTGATTGTATACCATTTCAACATCCCTAGTCTAATTTTTCTTTTCATAAGGAAATAGAATTTCCCCCCGTTACAAAATCTCCCACCCCTTTGTCAAATGGTGCATCCTGTATCATGTAAGATAAAATGCAGTTTTCTTGGCTAAATAATAGAGAACATTACAAACACACACAAAAAGATAAATTCTTAAGTAACATGACAGACACTGAATTCTATTTCCATACACCAGCACCAAATGGAAGAATAACCATTTTCCCGGGAAATACAATCCAAACGTGGTGGTACACTTAAAGGGGCATTGAGAGATTGCTGAGAAAAATGAAATTAGGAAAAAAGAAATTGTTTCAATAGATAAGGTACATAGGAATTGAAAGCAAAGGTTTTACATAAAAATCTGACGATACAGTGATTTGAACCCAGGACCCAAAGCGAATGTCATAACCACTAGACTGCTAGGCTGTCTGTCGGTGCCTAGGTAGCGAGTTTAATCCTGCAAAAGAGGTAGGGTAGCCAATAGTCGATGTGTATTACGGAGTAAATCTATAACTCGTACAATAGAAGTCTTTCCACTAGACTCATTTGTGATAGCTTACTGATAGGTAGAATTCTTGCTCAATATAAAACATGATATCAGGCAGTGTTTGGGTTTTATTTGCTTGTGAGTATATATGGGTATTCAATCCTTTCAAGAGAGTTAAAATATACATGCATCATAGAAATACTTCTTTGACATGCAACAACATAAAATAGAGAAGTTATTTTACACATAATCATGAACAGCACCTAGGAGCTAATTATCAGATCACATATTCCCCGTCCCACTCCTCCAAAAAACTTTGGTTACTGGTTGAAAAGTTGGAATGAATGGTTGAGGTGTTCCCGTTTCGATCTACTCCTTGTCTTGCGTGCGCTCTTGCTTACCACACGCATATTTCTTATTTGATTTTGATTTGGCTCCGCATTCGCACACACAACCTCCACATACTGTGGTCAAGGTCTATCACAAATGTTGGTTTCATTTTTTAATAACATTGTGCATCTCTACTGTTGATTATTTTATTTTCACCTACACAATGAGATGCAACGTAGCACAGCATCTTTTATTAGTTAATAACATGTTGCTCAGGTTTGTTGCTCGATGTGCACGGCACTGCTTTAAAGCTACATTCACACTAGATGTTATTTACTGTGCGATACGGTGCGTAATCGTAATAAAGTTATAAAGTATTTGACTGCCATTGCAGCAGGCTGTGGCGCATTGCGTTAACGCTGACATTCTCCTATTTTGCCTCAAGGTGCTGGCTGCCATCGCATGCTGTGACCTGTGTTGACCCAGCGTGACCTGCGATGAATTGCTGTACACTGCGGCGGAAGTATGGCTGCCGCACCGCATCACATGGCAAGTATCACCTAGTGTGAACGAACCTTATTAGAAATGCCATTAGAAATTTGTTTTTGGATTTGCTGTTTAAGGACAATTTTTCAAATTCAACATGGCTCCCACAAAATGGCAAAGGGGAAGTATGCATGGATACAAATAAATTGCATCACATATCTTTTGGAAGATAAGGAAGCTGCAATAGATGTCCTTTTGTCTTACTTATGATAATGCTTAGTTACACTGGTGAACAGGGTCAATTTATGATCAAAGTAATTTCAAATAAAGATAACGAACAAGTACAAGGATACCATATAATAAATGTCTTGAGAGTACATGTTTTTATTTTTTATTATGCAAACAGTTGATCCTAACCAAGTTCCATACTGCAAAAACCAATATTTTCACGTAAAGATTTTTTTCAAAGAGTTGTTGTTTTCGTGCATAACAATGTCTCCCATTTAGCGCCGTCCGACTGACTCCAGAGCAGGCATATCAAGCATGCCTCCTCTCCCCTCCCCCTTTACCAAATACTCCACCCATGTGTGGATGGAAAAAAATCAAAATAATACATCATATCGGACATGTCAGGTACAATTTAAAATAGTCTATTTACATTCAATTTGGGGGCAGCATACAATAATCATAACAACATCATACACACATACTATATTGTTATGTACAGCAATAAACAATAAACAGTAGTTGTCAAATAAGGCAATAATTGTGTATAAGAACAATTAGTTAGAACCAAAAATTAGTCATTCTAAAATGAAATAACAAATTAGTTGATCATTTTAAAATGGGCACTAGTGGATGATTTTAGCGAATTAAAAAAACAAAAACAAAAAACAAAGGCCAACAAAAGTTGTAGATGTTTGGAGATCATTTTAAGGCTCAAATGCAGACATTGGGCCTTTTAAAGGTTTTTTTTAAAATAAATAGAGCAGCGCATGGCTTACAAATGCTTTTGTTTGATGGTACTGGGCAGTGAGGAAAAAGCCCCCTGGCTATTCGGGGCCAATTTTGCACTGGGTCCATAGCGCACTATGCTTAGAATTGACAACAAGCCAGCTCATTAAAATCACCTCTTTCATTTGTACATAAAAAATTGATTCTGCTTATTGAAGACATGATAGGTGTACAGATCATAACTTTGGGGGATAATTTTGAAGAAGTATGATATTTCATAATTAACCAAATTTGCTATGCATTGTGCATGCAGATGATTCAATGATTAGGCTAGTATAATGTAATTTCCAGTTTCCCGTTTCCCTACCGACCCAACTTTTCAGTTTTACCAAAACTTTCATTATTTTGTGCAAAATTACATTTTTTGACAAACTTGAATAAAAATCAAAACTTTTAGTGGCTCAAAATACCAGACATATCTTCCTGTTGATTTTAAGGGATTTTTATGGCAGTGGTGTCATGGTATATGGTTGATAACGAAATTGTTTGCATTACCTACTCAGATTTCAGATGTAATTGACGTTGCAATATTTCAGACAGATTTGTTGACATTTTCAATAACACATCTACAAATGCTTCCTTAGTTGTTTTTCAAAGTGTTAAAGTGTTAATTAAGGTGTAATATATACAAACCAATAGGTAATTAGTAGTTAACACCCCTTTCAGATACAATAATGAAATTGAGTGAAATAATGAATAATGAATAATGAAATAGACACCTACCCACTCTTTTAAAAATATGAAACGGGAAACTGGGAATCATATATCATTAGCCTTATATGAAGGTAAATCAGTGAAAAATATGCACTTTGATACAAAACTTTATTTTTTCATTTCCAAGCAGATCTCAAATATTTAGTGATCACATCACTCGCAATTGGTTTGTACTTTCCAAGGTCGTAATCTCAAAATCATCAAGGATTTATCCATCCATGTCTAAGCCCCCTGTTGAATAGACCACACAAAGAACATGGATGTAGTCTAGTGCTAACACCAAGGCCTATACATCAAGCCTAGAATTGCTTTTTCCCCAATGATATCAGCCAGGTTAACACACATACGTTTACAAATAATTCAATTCAATGTGAACTTTTTGAAAATGACCCAAAGTCACCCAGAGAACAATCAAAGTATTCTGCGTCAGCTGAAGTTGAAAGGTGCCGACACCATGTAATCTAGTGATTGGCACAGCACTGTCTGCACCGCGACAGACATTCTTCTTTTCTTAACCATGCGGATGCATGCATGGTCGCATTAGAGTAACATGTGCAATATCATGATGCGCGCACTCAAATACACACTGACATCACCCCACCCCAACTTGAACTGACACATAGTATAGTAGCAGTAGGGTGTACTTAAATCCAGCGTTAGAAATAAGACAAATAAACTGGTAATCCAGCGGATAACCTGGCAGAAGATTTTGGTTATCCGCCACTATTTGTTATTATCTGCAATTGTTTTAGTTGTTATGGTGTCAAAAACATGATTATCGGTTGAATAATCACCATGAAATAAATGGTTATCCGCCAGGAAATGTGGTCATTTGGAGTGCACGGATTACCTCTATTCCGAACGCTAAATATAGCTCTTATGTTATGGATTGCTGTGTGATATGATGTGCCCCTTGTACAAACTCAGACTTGCATAGGGCAGCAATTGCAAGAATGGCCTTCTTATACTAACACATTGTAATGAGGGTAGACCACAAAGGCAATAGCTGCCAGGTACCACATTATTGCTGGCGCTCTATAGTTTGCCCCTTGAAAAAACTCAACCTAGCACAGAGAAGCCATTGCAAATAGCACAATCGGACATGAATACAAGATGATAAGAAACGTAATAGCTGCCATATGTTATGCATGGTTTGTGCGATATGATGTACCCATTGTACAAACTCAAACTCGCACATAGGAGCCATTGCTGATTGATCCTTTGGCCCTATCACCTCAAAGGGGTTTATACTCTTGAAGTAGTTATACTTGCTACATTATATATTTGAATTTGAAAATGAGGATTATTCATGATTGTATACATGTATATGATTGATGATTAATTATCATCTAATATAGGTCCAATAATTGAGTGGTTTATATGTCAGCCGTATTATTTGTTTAAGATTTAAGCTGTTTAAATACAAGCCAGTACACTTGCCCAACTTACTCTTGTCAACCTTACTTAAAAAACCTACCTAATTATAATGTCATGGTGATAATTTACACACTTTCAATTTCTCACTTAGCACTATACTTTGAATGATTAAATGGTATTTTAAAATTCATGAATCAATGATGAAATGGTATTTTGAAATTCATGACTCAATGTATCTTTACATAAACCTATTACATTGTGGGTATATTTTCTCACCATAAGCTTTACAGTATTAAGAAATTGAGCAAACAACTAACATTTCTAATGCAAAATTTGGATACATGATAACGGTTTACAGGTCGTCATAGGAATCCATCGAATGATGACGTAATATAGAAAACTACCTATGCATGCCTAGCTCAAACCATCATAACCACACGATCAAGTCCATATCACTTCCTTCAGACAGTGATATCAAGTGCTTACACCATATCAAATTTGTCTACATGATATTGGTTCATAGGGTCATTACCTATATATGCCTATAGTCTATTTCGCTTCCTCTGGACAGTGACGTAACTTTTACGTACGCGTTATATGTATCACCCATCTTTTTACGTGTGTGGGGGTGTGTTAAATAAACTATAGTTTTAGTAAGCAAACCTCCAACCATCTTTTGGACTTCCGGACTTCAGGAACCTGAGTCAAACTGTTTGTTGTTTTTTTAATTATTTCAGTTCAACACTTTACAATAATATAATCATCAAGTTGTCTCTCCTGGTATACTTGTGTATCAGACATGTTGCATTCATTCCTAGGACACAAATACAAGAAATATTGATCTCTCCTGTACTGTCTATAACCCCTGATTGAGTTCTGCTCCTACAAAAAAACCTTGGAACAAATTTTCTTCAGAATAGTACTAGCAGCATTTTATTTTAAAAAGTAATAACAATTTTGTCATCAAATATGAGTTTTTGAAAGATAAAACTAAATTAATTCTAACATTATGATACATAAAATTTAAACATCGATTGGAAGCAGCATTTCAAATATTATAGACAAAACAAAAATATCTAAAACTGATGTTTTCCGACTGTTCTGGTTTTGTGGGAGCAGAATGCTCATGCTAGCTATGAGCTGGAGGATCGTAAATTGCTTCACACACTTTTCACTTCGGATGGCTCAGCTTGATGAGCAAACCTGTTACTTTGCAAAAGGAACTGCATCTGTAATATTCAACAATGCCCAATAAAAACAACCCATGATTGATCAGGAAGTTCATGGGCAACCATGCTATTGTTTCACCTTTCGTACAAACCGAGAGGAAAATCTTTTTTTTTTACATATTGCAATTAACTAATAAGTCTACTGTCAAATTCACCTTCTTAAGTTTTTGTCACATGCATGTTTTGTCACCATGTGACAATAAAAAATGTTGGTTTGTGCGTAAGAGGAAACAACATTGCATGGCTGTAACCTCCATCATTCTCAACGTATTTCTAAAATTAATTCCATACTGTTGATATAGAAACACACAACATTTGCTGTGGAAACCCATGATACTGTCGTCATAGTGATACATGACGTTACCATAGAAACAAGAACTATCTAGAAGTCTACGCATATCTTATAGTTATCTGAAGCCTCCCGCAACAACCGCCGATGGCTCACTGGTATCCATATCTTCGGCAGGTGTGTCCTCGTCAAACGCAAATTGTAGTTGTGATGAGGGTGTCTTCGATGGACTGTAATAGGAATATGGAAAGGGATAAATAGTTGTCAATACCCCATACATACAAAACTTTTGCCCACCAAATGATATTCAAGTGGTTTAATGTGTAAAGCATCAAAAAGATGGCTTATGATTGAAATTCTACTGCTCTTTACCTAGCAGTGGTGAGTGGCAACTACATCATCACATGCAATTGTGCTATTCTGCTGTTTGCATTCATTTCAAAGCGCTGCGTGTGCCTGTTTGGCACGGTGAAGCACACACGTGGGCTCAAAAGAAAATTAAACAATCATAAATGATTTGTTTATTATATGAACTAGCGCCGTACCCTCGCTACGCTCGGGTCCCCGCTAGATGGTTAGGCCTATGCTACATTACCTACCTCTGAAACCACATAAACCCCCTACAACCCCCCCCCCAAACCAGGTTGATTTATAACCATATTCCTCCTATTAGGCATTATAAACCCCCTACGACCCCCCCCCCCTAATCAGGTTGATTTATAACCATATCCCATTTACCATGTGGCTACTTTATTAACCCCCACCTCTCAAACCGCATCAAGTTAACCCTCGGTACTTTTAAAACCACATAAACCCCTACAGCCGCCCCCCCCCCCCCCCCCCCCCACTGCAACTACACTTACCAGGTGGATTTATAATCATAACCCTCCTAACCATTTCCCGTGGCTACTTCATTAACTCTTAACCCTATCCTAAAACATTTCCCGTGGTTTACCCCCCCCCCTCCCCACCCATACACACACCCAAACCAGGTCGATTTATAATCACAACCCTCCCTAAACCGTTTACCGTGGCTACTTCATTAACCCTCGGTCCCTTAAATTGTTTGGCATGCCAACTTAAAGTAAAGAAATCAGGTTGCTTCAATAACCCCCGCCAAACGCTACTTGTACCATTATAACCCTAGGCCTATCCTAAACCATTTCCCGTGTTTTTACACTGCCCCCCCACCCCCCACCCCAACATGACACCAAATACCCTACCAAAAGGCCTATAACTATTTCCCGCGTGGCTTCTGCGCCATGTGTAGGAGTGCGTGTGCCGCGGCAGTGAGCCCTTGCGCAAACATGCACGCGACGCGTTACCACGGTATGATTACGAGCATGTCGTGCAAATCTAGTGGCATTTATAAGCCAAATCTGAGGTTTTTTGCTTTTTTTGGAGCCAATTGTTAACCAATTTCAGTGGAATAAACTTTAACACCCTTCCCGTTATTTCCTCTATCTTTCATGCAAATTAGGCGCCACTTTGATCACAACTAACGGAGAAATAAGGATAACAAATAAACAAACACACAAACAAACATACACCGTTTCCAGATTTATAGTAAGATAGATAAGATTTCTGTTTTTCTTGCTGTGGATTTAAGAAAATGTATTAAACAGTCAGCTGTAGAACGGGGCCCCATTTCAATTGAAGGCGCTCTAAAACGACGGGTGTATGTAACCAAAGTATTAACGCACACCCGTCAATTTGCGCAATGATTGAATGTTTGCCTTTTACCCCCAATTATCTGCATAAAAAGTAACTATCCATCGAGTTGAGGGCAGCATAAGGTACCAGAACTCCTTGCGACATCCAGTTCAATGATTTAATTTAACCTTTGACCCCAACATCACATGACACAAGCTAAAATTATGTCTTTTTTGACCGGTTTGCTGCGATGAGACCACCATTTTCTAGACGAGATTACACCATTTTATAGAATTTTTAGGGTAAGTGTGATAATTTTTACATTAAATATAAGCCCTATAGTATTAAGAAGGGATGCCTTTGTAATGGTTATCTGTGTGATAAGAGAGTTATTTCGTTGTTTTAAATAGGCAAAATCGTCTTTTTATGAATTTTGAAAATTACTGTGACGTAAGGCCGTTCCCTTGGAAACGCAGTCCCGTTCCCCGTTCCGTAACTTGATGAATCGCTGTGTAAAAAATGACGGCAGTGCGTCACTAAATAGAGCGCCCTCAATTGAAACGGGGCCCCGTTCTACAGCTGACTGTTAAAGGAAGGGTCCCGCAAGCACAACATTGAGCATTATTTGTTAGAAAAATAATTATCAAGCCAAAATTACGTAATTATATAGAACAAAACACCATACTAGTCACAAAAATGAATAAAAACTGCCATCAATCAACATGAATTTTTAAAATTCGCGGCGATCGAAAGTCCCGGTGTCGATGACGTCATGGGTATCAGTGCTCAAATTTGCGCATGAGCATTGTGTAACTATGACATCATCGACACTGGGACTTTTGATCGCCGTGAATTTTAAAAAGTGCATGTTGAGAGATTGCGGTTTTTATTTGTTTTTGTCATAAGTGTGGTGTTTTGTTCTATATAATTACAAAAGTTGGGCTCGAAAGTTATTTTTCTAACATATAATGCACACTTTTATGCTTGCGGGACACCGCCTTTAACAACTATTTGGAAAGAGGAAAAAATGATGCATTCAAAAGAAAGGGGGAAAAGTGAAAAGTTTTGTTAGATTGCCAGAATTAACTATATAGTTTGATCAGTTCCAAATTGGCGAATAAATAAAGAAGAACACGGGCGCCCATGAAGGCAACAAAAGCACTGTGCATCATATGCGTGACGTGTGCAAGCGACCAAAACTGTATGATGTGATAAACTCGCGCGTCCGCTTGGATTACTTTTTTTTTTGCACAGAGAGATACAAAAAGAATATTTCTTGCCAATTTGGAACTGATAGAACTATAATAGTAATAGATAGAGAGGTACTCAAAATATGTGGTGCGATCAAGTAAATTGAGTCTGAAGTCACACATATCTTTATTCCCTTCTTCTATGTGATTCTATTGGGTATTTGCAATGCTTCATTTGGCAGAAACCCCCATTTTAAACGGACAGTTAATTCCAAAGATATTAGCAGAATTTCTACCCTTTGTTTGGTTATATCTCTAAATCAATATTGGCAACTTCCGACTCATTTTGCTTGATCACATCACATATATGGACCTGCCTATCCATTAAATACTAAAGCATACTCAGGCATTCATACCAAAATGTTCATCGCATATTTACCAAATATTTTAAGTTTGAGCTGATGATTTTGTTAAAACAAAACAATCTCCACCTACCACTTAGTTCAACAAATATTAATCGGCATTTAAAAAAAAGGTTTAACTTCTCATTATCTGTCACTTTTTCTTACCTTAATGACGTATTTGGACTTTGACCTATGGTGATCTTGCGTGGTGACCGTGCCTTGACTAAATGAGGTCTTTGGATGCTCTCTAGGACTGATGGGGCCACATATGTAAAACCCTATAATTAAACAAAAGAACATATCAATATTCAGACCCTTACTGGTATGGCTTTCCTTTTCTTACCGACTGATCAACTGATTGCTACCATAGCACTTTTGATCTTAATTTTATCCCAAATGTTTCATACATATAGATTTTGAAGGAATTAACTAAGACTGTTGGTATAGGTTTCATTAGTTCCTACAATGAGATTATCCTCAACCCAAGCAAATATCCTTTCCCTTTTGTAATTGTAGTGCGCTCCCCTCCTCTCCCCATCCCCCACCCTAAAAATGGTATTAACTTTAGTGTTCATCAGATAACTAACTATCAGATACGAAAGTCCTTTCCTGACTCAAGGGACAAATAATGATATACTTTGTTCCTTTATATTAGTAAGTCGTCCCTTCCGGAGACATCTTCTTGGAATTATGATTTAAGATCAGGGTTGTGACGAAGAAGCAACAATGTTTGGACGCGACACGTCTATTGGAACTTGAGCTCAATTGAAGCCAAATTATAGCTGGAACAAACCATAAGAGATTAGCCTATATAGAGAGTAAATTTATTCAATTTTGACCCAAGCTCAATTTGGTTTGTTACAACCCTTTGCACATTACTTACCTTGAAGACTTGATTCATGCTCTCACTAAGCATTGTATCGTCTGGACTATCTACTGGTGTTTGCTTCGTGAATTTGGAATCAAACTGACTCGTATCATCCTCACCGGCCTGATAATGGGGACAAAAAACCAAACGTGAAAAACATGCACACTGGTAACTAATTAGTCCAAAGCTCACAGCCAGAGTGCTCAAAACTTTTTCAATTGGTCATTTTGGCCAAAGCTCTCAAAATAATTATACCCTAGCGGGTTTGCCACCCCTCTAATACAGCAAGTCTGTTTTAGTTTCCCTAACTTACAATTAAAATATACCTTGCAAATTTTTGGCCACAGAGACCCAATCTAACCCACAACCTATACTTGTAAATGTATTGCAAAATCTATAAAACAAACTTTTATTCAAATTTTGGCATTACACCGTTCAATATTCTTGTGTGTACACCCTATTTGTTGGTTGTAAAAAAATTGTAAAAACCCTACGACAAAGTTGATGCCCTAACTTAATTTCCAGATGAAATCCAGATATGATTATGATCAAGTCAGACAACAAATTATTTGTATTGATTATAGTGGCACCATTATCCCTCACTCAGCAATTTTACTTTTTACTTTTGAATGGTAAAAATAAATGTGTTCTATTCCAAAGGTAAAACGGGAATAGTACAGAGACTAATGATTTACTACAGGAGGAGTCATTGGTGGTTCTAGGGCAGGCCTTCTCAAATGGTGGCGCGCGCGCCACTTGTGGCGCATTGCATTAGTCCGAGTGGCGCGCGGAGGGACGCATGGAGAAAAAAAATATTTAAAAAAATAAAATAAAATGAAATAAATAAATAAATAAAAAAGAAGAAGAAATATATCCCAACTTCAACCAGATCGCAAGAAGCATGAAGAGCCACTTCAGCCACTAACTGCAGTGGGATAAGTCATGATTATTAGTTGTAGGCCTATTGATCAGTGGCGCCGCCCCCCCCCCCCCCCCCCCCCCCCCCCCACTTGGAACCCTTGCCCCCCCAAATGAAATCAAGTACGGCTGTAAATGAAATTTACAAACAAAGTACACACCAAATCCCCCCCAATAATGACATCGTATCGGTTGAGATTGGCACTGTCGGTTCATTTGACGAAAGGAATCATGGAATTATGATGGTCAAAAGTACACATATGAAATTTTTTCGCGCGCTACGCGAGCATGTCTTCCCAAAATGAAATATTCTTTGCTACAAGCTTGTTTAGAGCCAAAATGTAGCTCAATTGTCAACAAAATAGCTGTAGTCGAAAATTTTCGCGCGTTACGCGCGCATATCTTCACTCATAACATCTTACGAGCCCCCCCTTTTCAAGTCACTACCCCTTCTTGCCCCCCAAATGAAAAAAATCTAGTTACGCCACTACTATTGATTATCAGTACATTTGTAACCCCACCCATTATTCGCTCAGCTCGCTACACTCGCAGGAATAGTGGCGCTTCTAGATCACTAACATCTCAAAAGTGGTGCTTCACAAAATCTAATTGAGAAGGCCTGTTCTAGGGAAATAGTAAAGAGACTAATTTATGACTTACTACAGGAGGAGTCATTGGTGGTTCTAGGGGAAAAGTAAAGAGACTAATAACTTACTACAGGAGGAGTCATTGGTGGTTCTAGGGGAAAAGTAAAGAGACTAATGACTTACTACAGGAGGAGTCATTGGTGGTTCTAGGGGAAAGGTAAAGGGACTAATAACTTACTACAGGAGGAGTCATTGGTGGTTCTAGGGGAAAAGTAAAGGGACTAATGACTTACTACAGGAGAAGTCATTGGTGGTTCTAGGGGAAAGGTAAAGAGACTAATAACTTACTACAGGAGGAGTCATTGGTGGTTCTAGTTTCATTGCCATGGTGTCTTTCCAGTTGACATGTCTAAAGAAGGAATGCTCCTTAATCTTCTTAGAATCATCGAGTCCACTTCCTAGTCTGGCATTCACATGTCTTTTCAGTAACTGTATGATTGGAAATTAACCAAATATAAGAATAAATATAATAAATACAATAAATGAATACACCAATTATTGTCCAGCTTCTTGATCAAAGACTTTCAAAAGCGGACATGGCGTTTTACACCTGATGGATCTACAAGCTTTGTATAGTTTGATCAGTTCCAAATTATTGGCGAGAAATATTCAGTAGTCATCTCTACGCGCGCAAAGTAATCCAATCGTACGCCCACACGTACACGGTATTGGTCGCAAGGATGTGTCACGCATATGATGCACAGTGCTCCAGTTGCCTTCATGTGCGCCCGTATTCATTCGCTGCTGTAAGGCGGCTTAGGCAATTTGGAACTGATCAAACTATAGAGGCATACATTCAAAGAGTTTTGATTTATGATATCTACACTGATTAACAGTGGACAGGGCATTCTACAGTAATAGAACTATGTGCTTCAACAGGCAGTGCTAACAATCATACTAACCAATAGGCAAACTACTGTCAATATCCACTTTGAAACCCGGTGAATGTTGTTACATCAGTTTAAAAAACAGTAAAGTGCATACAAGTTGTTGAATTTGTAAACATTTACATTGATACAGGGGTTCAAGTGACACCACGGATTACAAATGTGGATAATCCCCAATTCCCGTACATGGTACACGAGGATATTCAGTTCACCTGGTCGAGCTGTTTCATCCATTATCCATCAGAGGAGATTTTCATGTACAATGAAAATAAGAGGACATTTATCAATGATCAATCCATATGTTATATGAATTTGCTCACCTTTCTGACTAAGTCTCTGGCCTCGTTGGTTAAGTATGGCGGAAGATTCAATTTCCCTTTTAATATCTAAACAAAGGCATAAAGACAAGTGATTAGAATCATGAAGAGTCAATTGACACACGGTAACACATTCATACATATAAACCTTCTCCAGACCTATGTAACACTTTCAGTACAAACACAATAGCACCATGAATATGTAATTTGAAAATTTATTTGAATGGGCCATTATTTGGTATGGGCATCGCCATATTATAAATTACAACAATACAGAGATCTTGGTCATGTTTTCTAGTAAGTGTTTCGATGGAAACAAAAAACTTATTAATGCCTTCGCCCTATTTTTTCTAGTTAGTTATAGTAGGTATAGCACCCAAAAAATTCAAATGCACTGAAAGTGTACAAAATTAGTCTCATGTTGTAGATAATTGCAAAAGTAGAAATTTGGCAAAAACAATCATGCAAAAAGGTTGTACGGTTCTCAAGATGTTGTCCATTGATTATTGGAAAATATGACCGGAAATCTGCCAAAAAGTGCCATTTATGGTCAAAACTGACATTTTAGCAAGTTTACACCCTTCTAATTATAAAACTATATACATACAGTAGCTACAAAACACAGATGCAAGGTACTGGCCATAGGTTTATCCATTTCTATTAAAATCAGACATGATATTTATTTCATATTTGTACAGCAGACTCCAGAATATGCCATTTTATTCAAAATTCATAATCGCAACTCTGAAAATCGTCAAAAAATGACTAAGTCCAGCTAATTAATATGCATAACGTGAATATCTGAAGTTCTACAAGCAGTAGAGAGATGAGCTTTGGTATACTGTTTACCTGTGACAAGACGTATATTAAAATGTAAAATTTAGTTAATTATCTCATTAAATATGCAAATGAGCTCATTATGTATTCAAATTTTGCATAAAATGCAAATTATGTCAGTTTCATTCACATTTTGTTTACATAAGTTTATTCCTGAACATATTCTCTAGCCATTTCCAGTATGTTGCTATCGATCAGTGCAATTGCTGTGGAGAGGTCTGCAGTAAGCTACCATAATAAGCTTATTCTGTGTTTTGGGGTCTTTTTCTGGTGTGATGCATTCAATGGATATACAAACTAAGCATATCAGCCAAAAGTAGAGAGTTTTTACTAGCATCTGGTACCTTCTACCTTTCAAATTGGGCATTCAAATTTTCAAATCGGGCAATTATATCAAAATTTAGAGCAAATTCCCAAACATTATGTAACTAGCCACAACTCAGCCGAATAACATTCGATTGATATGTATGACCCAGGGTCATGTACAGAGAGGTCATAGCTACCATATATAGCAAGCTCAGTGCCAAATAAGGAGTGCATCATAACAGAATGGTCAATTATTGGTATGGGTGTTTTTCAATGCTGAACTGCATTGCTTAGTGTGGGCTGTCAATGGGACCCAAGTGTGTGACTTTCAGGCAAGGCATAAAAAGTACTTGCAAAGATTTAAAAAAACAAAAAACTTCCAGGTGTAGAATAATCCCCAAACTTTAGATTCAGATAGAGAAGAGATCAATCTAATTAATGGTGAAGAGTGTACATTTATAAATTATTAAGTTTTTTCAAACCAGTCCATTAAGTTTTGCCTGAAAACAAGTAAATTCACCTGAGTGTGCACACACTCTGTGTGGCAGACCCTAGTGTAGCGAATGTGCTATACCTAGTTATAGTTAGTTGTTAGGGTGGAATAGCCTTCAGGCAGTCAAGTCTCAAGCCAATTTTAGGGTAAGTATTGACGTTTATCAACCATTTATTGTGAGGCAATGATGTACTACCCACTCACCATGTCACAAATGGCGTGACAAGAATATAACCTACCTTATCTATCGTCTTCTTTCGATTATCAGCTGTAAATGGTGGCTGAAGAAGTAAAAAAAATTCATTTAAAATATTTGTAAAAGAAATAATATTGCGATCTAAAATTTGCTCCACAGTGAAAGCTTAATTACTAATTAAATTAAATAAAATTAGCAAAAAAAATTGTTATTGGAAAAACCAGGAGTCCATTACGACTGTGCCTCACCATCATGGTTTGGTCATTTTTCACATTTCCTTTCCGATACCCAACCAGCCTACGAATAACAAGGTACTCCCAACCAGCCTACGAATAACAAGGTACTCGCATAGATACCGCATGCAGAACTGCGGTTGATCAGATTTTACAGGAATGCCACAGAAAACAATTCTTTGATCAATAGAACATACACCATTTCAATCATTCATTATGACATTGCTTTAACCATTTTTGGCAGCATTTTGGAGTGTTTAAATCGAATCAAATTATGTTAAATGACAGACATTTAACTGGAGAAAGTCCAGCCGCAGAATTGAATAGCACTGCTTAAAGTTCATGCCTGCTTATGTTTTATTTGTAAAAAGCATTCTTTTTACAGCAGGCTATTTAAACAAGTACTAGTAACTCACCCCTCCAGTCAGCATATCATACATTAGTGCACCTAGACTCCACCAATCAACAGCCTTGCCATGACCACTCCGAGTTAATATCTCTGGGGCCCTGGGGAAAAAAGAAGAAGAAAAAAGGGTTTATTTAGTTATAATAATAATAATAATAATAATAATAATCATCAGTATTTATATAGTGCTGTAATTTCGCTGCTGGTGAATCATCAGAATCAGGTCGCATCAACTAGGGTGCTGCCAATTTCTAGCGTAAAGCTATCCGCACTTAGATTGTAACATCCACCATTTTTCAATGCAGCTCCCCAAATACCATTGGGTCAAGGAATTTTTTGATAACCGAAACAACTGATTTTTGAAAGCAGGATGAAACCGTAGAACCTGGAGAAACCCTGGAGAGCGTTCATCAATCATGATAAAACAAATACACATAAAGCCTTGTCGCACAGAATTGAACCCGGACTTCATTGGTGCAAGGCGAGGGAAGTACCGCTGTGCCAACACGCTATTATGGTATCAAATATG
This sequence comes from Ophiura sarsii, assembly GCA_035610835.1. NCBI lineage: Eukaryota > Metazoa > Echinodermata > Ophiuroidea > Amphilepidida > Ophiuridae > Ophiura > Ophiura sarsii. Next base: position 72,395,615 of record CM069441.1, on the reverse strand, counting down.
AGAGTGTGCCGATACGTGCCATAAATGTGTATCAGCTTGGTATCTCCCGCATGTGACTTTGAATGATAACTGGAGGGACTTGAAAGCTAGTATTATATTTACCAAGTCACTTGATTTGTGACTATGGGTGTATCAACCTGATCCCTTATATTGATCCTCCATCTCTATTAACTTGGCCCTTCAGCATGTATGAAGTAATCCTTCCTATGGATATCCTTAGGACAGTCTGCTCTAAACATGTTCAAGGGCCAAAAAAACATGATGTATTTATATTGTACTTACATATATTCTATTGTACCACAGAATGTGTGTGTCTGTGCACCCTCTTCTAGTGATTCCTTACATAGACCAAAGTCTGTCAACACTACATGACCTGCATAAAACATATCAATATCAATCAGCAAGAATTAACAAAATATCAAAGGAAAATAGCTCAACTACTAGTTCAAAATTATATATGTATATGTAGAAGTTAGACCTTTTGGAACTGTAGTTGTTACTCCTAGTTTCACGCTTGTGCTATCATCAGACAACTGGTTGCTATTCTGTGTATACCGGTAGTGGACACTGGTTATTGCGGACGTTGGTGTAGATACCAGTCATTGTTAACGTGATTGTATTTGTAAGTATATAATAATAATAATAATAATAACTGGTTCATATAAAGTGCTATTCCATCTAGATCACCACGCTATAGCCATTATTATTATGCTGTCATTAGGAATTGGTCACAATCATTTTGCTTTATCCAGGTGGCTACTGGCTAGGCGCACAACCCTATAAAAGCATTTAGATTGTAATATTACCCGTTTGCTAACAGCTACCCAATCTTGCTTGGGTCAACGAAACAATTGAGACTAAGTATCTAGCCCTAGGATACAAACAAATGATTATGAATCCTGCGCTGTTCCACTGGATCACACGACGTGTGGCACTTGTGCTCCTTAAAATGATATCATGACAGAACATAATGTAGCTCAGTGGATATTGCTCTCAACTCACAACATTAAGTTTGTGGATTCAATTCCTTCAGTGGCAAACATGTTGCCCACTTTAATCAAAACAAATAATTGTCATCATTTCAAACCATAACCTCGCGTACTATGTGACTTCAAAATGTACATGCACAGCGTTGTGCGCCTGTTATTTTGGAATGCAGTGCATCGCAAGATTGTGTTCAGCATTTTTGGAGCAATAAGCTAATGAATCATAGGCTAGTAACGCAGACTCGTTGTCAAATCTGTAAAGATCTAAATCACCTACCAACTTTATTAAGCATGATATTTTCAGGTTTTAGATCTCTGTAGATGATCCCCTGCTTGTGTAAATGCTCTAATGCCAGCACTATCTCTGATAAATAAAAACTGTAGGCAACAATGTATAAAGATAATAATTAATTGTTGTTGAATATTAATTAAATCAAATACTACATTCCATCCACTCCAAAGTATGAAAGCGACATCAGAGTGTATTTCAGTGAAAGACGCATTATTTCAACCAACTGAAATTCTTTCAGAAGGCTAATGAAATAACCTGTCTGCCTCAATAAAAAAAATCTGTGAAGTGTTTGCATAGATTTTAAGATATAAAATTCCTAAGTTCAGTACACTTTTTTTTGACTCACACTTTATTAAGCTCATTGGATGTCTGTAATGTGTGACGTACAGCACCCCATTAGAATGAAATATCCGATCGAATGGTCTCTGATGTCACTTTTTTCATAAAAATCCAACATTTTTACAAACAAAATTTGCACACCATAGAGGCATATTTAAAGCAAATATAGTACTTCTATTATCTACATGATAAAATGACAACTTTACTTGAGCATATAATGCATCTGGTATAATCTGCTTAATATCAATTACATCTTACCATGCTGTATCTTCCATAAAAATTCCTTCTCTTTCTAGATGCATAAATAATTCACCTCCTGAAATGGCAAGAAACAAAACGAATATAATATGATCATGTGTTTGAGCTTCTTGTAGTATTGGACAAGACTATAGTTTGATCAGTTCCAAATTGGCAATGCCGCCTTACAGCAGCGAAAGAATACAGAAGGACGCCGGTCCCGACGAAGGCAACAAGCGCACTGTGCATTATATGTGTGACGCGTGCGTGAGGCCAAAATCATCGCGTGCGTGTGGCCATAATTACACGCATACGCTTGGATTACTTTTTTAACGCGGAGAGATAAAAAATGAATATTTCTCACCAATTTGGAACTGATCAAACTACAGACATGCCAAGTCAAACAAAGACACCACTACATCCTCTACTTACACATAGGATTGTGAATGTAAACAAATACTTGTAAGTGCTTTCAAGTATAAGTGCTGTATGTTAGCAAATCCATTAGTAGAGTTGGAGGTTCAAAATAACAGAGAAGATTTGGTGCATTTTCTTATTTACAGAGTTACATTGTGAAATTCATCAACGTTGCACTACACAAACTGAGAAACTGAGTTATGTTGAAGACTATTTGAACAAAATGTAATCAATCTCATCAAAAAGGACATGTTGTATATCGTCAGCATGCTTCGATTATTGCCTAACTCACTTTTCAGTGAAATTTAGCTTTTTGCATAAATCATGACTTCATTACATACATGCTGTAATAATACCTAAGTCATTAACCAATTAAAAGTGTTGATAAATGCACAATTTCAATTCTGCCTAAGTCAGCCTTGTGAGTTAAGCAGATTGTAATGTAAATGTTTAAAATGGGTCATATTAACTCGTATTAGGCATATAACAAGCCACATTTCACTTATAGGTATATCCCCCAATCTAATTCTATCCAACAGGTACTGTTCCTGTTGATATTCACCGCACTATTCACGGTGCTATTCAACATATCGTCAGCCTGCTTCTATACTTGCCTAACTCACTTTTCATATTTTTGTTGTTTTCTAAAAATCTAGAAAAAACTATTTAGGCAATAATCGAAGCAGGCTGATGATACATTATCCAACAAACACAGTTTTGAGATACTGGCAAGCATTTCTGGTGAACTTGATAAAATATAAATAAAGCATAGAAATAACAAGGTATCATTTTAAAGATATGAATATCGTTGCTGTTCTGTCCATACCTCATATCTCCATCCTGCCCTTCAGCATGTATAAAGTAATACTTTCTATGTTTATCCTTTGGGCAGTCTGCTCTAAACATGTTCAAGGGCCAAAAGCACATCTACCAAAACCTTTTAAGTGATCTTTCCCCTGAACATGTATAAAGCAACACTTCCTATGCATAACCGTTGGACAGTTTTACTTTATACATGCTGAAGGGCCGGACAAACATGCAACAGCGACGATATGCTCCTTTCAACTGATTCAATAGCTAAGATTTGACATTGACCTCAAACATGTCCATTTCATTGTGATGCCTGATAGGCCACAGACAAAGTGCGTATCATCTTATTCCCCACACAAAAGACAAAAACATAAACTGATTTCCTATGCCGCCTAGAACCATATCCATTCAGTAGTTTTTTTGTTTTCAGTACAATATAATCTTACCACCGAGATATTCTAATATAAGGTAGAGCTTGCCACCGGTCTGGAAGGCATAATTTAATTTGACAATAAACGGATGTGCTACTTCTTCTAAGATATTCCTCTCTGCTTTGGTATGAGCTGTGTCTTTTGCATTCCTCACTATAACAGCCTGTAGAAACAAAAACAAATTGATGACATTGATTAAGGTGGCTAACTCGGCTAAGGTGACTAGCAATGATTTGCTTCAAAATATCAGAGGATGTGTATATTGAGAAGAAAAGATGATATGCCAAGTTTGAATTCTTTCCAAAAAGCCGTTTTTGATTTACGGAATTTTTCGTTATTTGAAAACCCATTGACTTAACACAGGAGGCGTAGCCGAATTCCCAAATACTGCCAAATTTCAGAAAACACTTAGTTTTGTAAATATTTTTTTCTCTTCTTTAAAATCAATGTATGCTAAAGACTTTTATTTTATTTTGATGCCAAAACATCAAGGAATAACACAATTTTTTTCCCTCCACAACTGAGCGGTGATGGATGGTTTATTCACTGGGAATGTTAGTACCTTTTCACTATTTTCTAGAAACACTATATTGCCAAATTTTGTGAATTTCTACAGAAAAAACTACATTTTCAATTTTCACAAACAAGGTGTCATATTAAAGGTAATTAAGTTTAGAAAGTTATCTCGTGAGTTTTTACTTATTAAGTGTTTCTAGACCTTTTTACAGCCTTTTGAAAATTTCCCTAAAATCAAAATTGAAAAAAACATTTGTTTCAAAAAGTAAACACTGTATTTACAAAAACTCACGAGAGAATTTAGGTAATATGCTTATAAATTTATTCCCAAAGTTTCATGGCCATAGCACTTTCTGTTTAGTCTACAGAAATTCCAGAAGGTGAAAATTTAGGGAATTTTCAAAAAATAAAGAAAACATAAGAAATTTCAAAAATGATCCAAAAGTCCTGAAATAGGTAGAGGAAAGACTTATCTTTACTGTTAGTATAAAAAGTATAGATATAATTGATTTGGTATTATAGCAGTTTATCTGTAGTGGTGTAGGAACCGAGTTAGCTACCTTAAGACAAGCTCATACATGTTGTTCTAAGAATCATATGGCGAACAAAGAGTGATCTTAATTACATACAATGTAACACAGTAGTTATAAATACATGAGACTTTTTTTTAATGAAGGCCAGCTGATGGACTTGATTTTACAGGTGAGGAAATAAATACGAGTTTCAACTGCCATCTTGAAACTTTTCTACATGTAGGAACAACTGAATCTACCACTCAAATTTCCCATTCACTAAAATTATTATTTCAAAACAGACAACTTTACAACATCATTTCACACTGACCTTTTTCAAGACCTTCATGGCAAATATTTTTCCAGAGTCGGCTCCAGTGATTTTCCTGACTTGGAAGACCTGCATAGTATAGGGAGTTGAACAATTGATTATATGTACACAAACATATATAACACAACCTTAATTGAAATAAATTATATCTATATATGTTTCTAATGTTATATCATATCCCAGGCAACACTTCTATTGTCGCATTTAGTTAACAAAATGTAAATAATGTACTGAACTTGGATGTTATTGCTTTAAAAGATTTTGTTTTACACAGAAAATGGTCCTCAAATCAAAAGTCTTACCTTTTATCATAATTAATCAAATACTTTAGTAATAGGATCGTAAGTCATGAGTTACCATTGCTATGGAGTGGGTCATAGGGTATTATATGAATTATCTCAGGTCCAAGATTATGTTTTGGAATTAGATTTGATGTCTTCTTTTTTCGGGAACCCAGCCGAGTACCCAATTTGGACCCTGATTGTCCCAATCTGTCCCGGTGTTTGCAATATACATTATACAATCAAACAATACAGGACTAAAATATCTGCTTCACTCTGAAATATTTTTCCATGCCACCAGACTATGCCTTTCTAATATCAACATTTAGCTTTGGGCATTCTTTGGCATCTAAAAAGAATTAATTAAAGAAAATTGACCGACCGACCTAAAACAAATTTGAGATGAAAGGGCAATCAAACCTTTTTTTAGGCCTAATATTGCAACTCACTATCAAGTTGGGATGCCAATTATGGTTTTTGGAGTGCAATTTTAGTGGCACTTTGTATGGAACTTTAAACAATTGTATCGCAATTATGCACCAAACTTTGCACATTCTCTGGCAATAGACATTTTGGGGGAAGCAAATTGCAATGCAATGAGAGAAATTTAGAAGACTGGGCATACCATGGCCTACCATACAAAAACAAGGATTGGAGTTTTTATAGTACACTTGCACAAATTATAGTTGATGCAATGATATACTATATTTATATAATATTGGATGGCTTTGAGGGTGATACAAGAAAATATTGTTTATAGCGAGTGCAATATTTTCTTGTATCACCCGAAAATAAGACATCCAATATTATTATTATTATTTATATCAGGCTTTTACCCATAGTTGCGTTGCGTGTTGGTTTAATTGTATTTGCAGAATCTTTGTTCCGCAAAAGTTCAATAAAATCATCATCACTTAGACTTAGAGAGAAGCGAATCTCCCGGGAGTCTGCTGCGGTTCCGACATTTTGCAAACTTGTTGATTTGTTTTTTTCGTAGTGGTTCCCCACATAAGCCTGCTTCATTAAGCCGATAACACGTATTTGCGAAACCCATGCAATCAGCGAAAATTAGTCTCGAATGCATGCTTAATAAACGCTAAAGTTGCGTGAGCTCCTTTGTATACAATAGTATAGACGAATATTCGTAACGAACAAATAATGGGTATGAGACTAAAAAATATTGGACGGCAATATTTTTAGAATATTGGATGCATCCGGGTACTTTGGTTAAACAATATTGAATACACAGTTTTATTGTACCGTTAAAAAGCCTGATATAAATAATAATAGCTAATATAGTAGAGCAGTATTTTATTGATCTACTTCACTTTTACTTGCTCTATTATTTTACAACATGCACACAAAAAAAAGTAAGCACACGTATCCGCATTACCTTGCCATAGCCTCCTTTTCCCAAAACCTTGAGGAGTTGGAAGTTTTCCGGACCCACTTTCTCCTGGCCAGGATTGACTGTGTCTTCTGATAAGGCTACCTGCACTACTTCATCACCGCTCCCACTACAAATGAGAATCAAGATTATTAAATTAATACTAATCTCTGTGAATAAAACATATTTTTGTATAACTAATGATTTCAACTGATTTTTTACGTCAATCTCTGTTTATATCCATCCACAAATCCATCTTCACTTGCTAGAGTTTTTGATTACATTTCGTTGAGGAAATGTGAGAACGTCTTAAGTGACATTTTCGACCAAATTGAGTTATTAGTTATTTATGAAAATGATATGTTTTAAGCCACATATTTTAAGCCATTATACATACCAGTCTTTAATTTGAAATTAATTCACTTTTAATGAAATAATTAAGCTAGTTAAAACAATAATTTAGTTCACAAAATTGAACACAATACTGCTTCTGCTGCAAAATTACCAAAATGTCACTTGCAATATTCTTGCATTCCAACAATGATTTGTTCAACCCAAGTACCCAGATGCGACCAATATTCAAAATTATTATTTACTAGCGGCGTACCCTCGCTACGCTCGGGTCCCCGCTAGATGATTATGCCACCACCTACCTCTGAAACCACATAAACCCCCTACACCCACCAAACCAGGTTGATTTATAACCATATCCCTTCTAAAGGCATTATAAACCCCCTACAACACCCCAACCCCCAATCAGGTTGATTTATAACCATATCCCTCCTAAACCATTTACCATGGCTACTGTATTAACCCCTACTTCTCAAACCGCATTAAGTTAACCCTCCGACGGTACTTTTAAAACCACATAAACCCCCTACAATCGCCCCCCCCCCCCCCACACTGCAACTACACCACCAGGTGGATTTATAATCATAACCCTCCCTAACCATTTCCCGCGGCTACTTCATTAACTCTTAATCCTATCCTAAAACATTTCCCGTGGTTTACCCCCCCCCCCCCCCCCCATGCACACACCCAAACCAATTTGATTTATAATCACAACCCTCCCTAAACCATTTCCCGTGGCTACTTCATTAACCCTCGGTCCCTTAGATTGTTTGGCATGCCAACTTAAGTAAATAAATCAGGTTGTTTCATTAACCCCCGCAAAACGCTATCCATTATTATTATAGGCCTATCCTAAATCATTTCCCGTGGTTTTAAACCACCCGCCCTCCCCTCCCTCCCTCTCCCCCTCCCTCCCTCTCCCCCTCCCTCCCCTCCCCCTCCCTCCCCAACATGACACCAAATACCCTACCAACACACTGTACAGGCTTCACGCCATGTGTAGGAGTGCGTGTGCCGCGCGCGGCAGTGAGCCCTTGCGCAAACATGCACGCGACGTGTTACCACGGTATGATTACGCGGTAGTACGCGCAACGCACAATCTTGTTCAATTCTAGTGGCATTTATGAGCCAAATCTGAGCGGTTTTTTGCTGTTTTTGGAGCCAATTGTTAACCGTATCCTAAAACATTTCCCGTGGTTTACCCCCCCCCCCCCCCATGCACACACCCAAACCAATTTGATTTATAATCACAACCCTCCCTAAACCATTTCCCGTGGCTACTTCATTAACCCTCGGTCCCTTAGATTGTTGTTTGGCATGCCAACTTAAGTAAATAAATCAGGTTGTTTCATTAACCCCCGCAAAACGCTATCCATTATTATAGGCCTATCCTAAATCATTTCCCGTGGTTTTACACCACCCGCCCTCCCCTCCCCCTCCCTCTCCCTCCCCTCCCCCTCCCTCCCCAACATGACACCAAATACCCTACCAACACACTGTACAGGCTTCACGCCATGTGTAGGAGTGCGTGTGCCGCGCGCGGCAGTGAGCCCTTGCGCAAACATGCACGCGACGTGTTACCACGGTATGATTACGGCTTACGCGGTAGTACGCGCAACGCACAATCTTGTTCAATTCTAGTGGCATTTATGAGCCAAATCTGAGCGGTTTTTTGCTGTTTTTGGAGCCAATTGTTAACCAATTTCACTGAATTAAACTTTAACACCCTTCCCGTTATTTCCTCTATCTTTCATGCAAATTAGGCGCCACTTTGATTAAAAGCGACGGAGAAATAAGGATAACAAACACACAAACAAACAAACACACAAACAAACACACACCGTTTCCAGATTTATAGTAAGATATAGGCCTTCCAATGGTACAATAAATGTGTACTAAGTTCCCAGATGTGTGTCCAATATTCAAAAAATATTGCCGTCCAATATTTTGTGTGCGGTGCAGAAAATGTGCAAGTGAGTACATACGCAGAGAAGGTCAGTTCGGGCTAACTTATTTAGTTTTTATCAAAACAGTCTGTTATATAAATAATAATAATAATATTGAATGTCTTATTTTTATAGCGAGTGCAATATATTCTTGTATCACCATCAAAGCCATTTAATATTATATCAATACTTACTAGTCTGGCAACCCAACATTCTGATAAACTTCCTGTAAAAACAAATGATAATAATAATATTAAAAGTCAATGATCCCAAGGGTAACTGGCCTCGTACATGAGTCAAGGCTACAACCAGTTACTGTGAAGTGAGGTAGCCAGGCCTCAGAATTGAATTTTTAAAATTGCAACATTGTCAAACACACTTTTTAGTTTTGAGTCACCCTGGGGAGACGCTAGGTTTGATATTGATGACATCAACCAGCTTAACAGTATCTAATACATGTGAAGTGTAAAGCAACTTTTAAAAAAGCAACTAGCTTAATCATTTGATTAAAAACAAATTAATTTAATATATTGGTCTGCTTTTAAGTTGCTTTACACTTCACATGTATTAGATACTGGTATAAGCTGGTTGATTTCATGATCAGTCTGTATTAGCCACAGTAGCTGGTCACTAGGCATGCGCACGTTACACGGTTACGGTATACGTGTACATGATCTAATTGATTAAAAATTACGATAACGTTTCTAGAATTAAATCGTTTAAAATTCCTAAATGTAATCAGGTAGAAACAGCCCCATATATAACAGCGTATGTTATCGGACCAGCCAGCGGAAGCATTGCGGTAATAACCAATCAACAAGACAGAAAGTCCCTTCAGGGCCACGTGGGGAAAAAGAGTAAACAATTATCGTAGATCACTGTATGATACAGGTACACCTTATTTACACGCCCGCCTGTATAGAATGACTCGTGTCACGTTAGAGAAATTATCTTTGATTCGGACTAGCGACCCTTTTTTCGGACTAGCAAAGCTTTTCATATTCGGAGTAGCGACCCTTATTTAAATTTCAAACTAGCCAATCTTATTTCATATTCGGACTAGAGACCCTTATTTAATTTTCGGACTATACTCTATTTGGCCATCTCGAGACAGTGACGTAACTGAACAGGCGCAGCTTTTACGCACGCGTGTGTATCTTCCGCCTTTCAACGCTCGTGTTTGTACGCCAGCGCCGCGAATATGCGCGCGCGTTATGTGATGCAATTAGTAGAATACGCGGTTACGTCACTGTCTCGAGATGGCCAAACAGAGTATAGCTAACCTAATTACAATGTACCTATTCGGACTAGCGAACCTTTACTAGGATTCGAACTGGTGAACATGATTCTTTTTTTGGGAGTGGCGAACCTTCGGACTGGTGAACACATTTTTGGACTAGCGAGCCCTTTTACATATTCGGACTAGCGAATGGTAAATTTAGCAAGCCTTCCGACTAGAGAAACTTCGGATAGGAAGTTGTCACCAATAATTCACATACCTCTGACAATTCTTCGTCCGATTCAAACAGTGGATCAGATGGCGGGTTGTCATCATGTAGCTCCAAATTAAACATTCCCCCTACGGCGCCTGCCATCGTAGATCAGGGAGGAATTTATTCTATCAGTCTTGAAGAATTCTACAATTTAAAAAAAATAAAGATTGTTACAATATGAAATTTGGACTTGATCCTGTTACATGGTTTTACAGATCTGATTGTTATAAATATACATGGGCAGATGAAGATACACTATTTTCATTTTCAAAATCCTCACCGAGCATAACCCAATAGAGCTGTCACAAAAGGCAATGTTTAGCTAACTCTTAGTATTGGTGTGGGATTCTTCAGGTCACTGCAGATGTAGCATTCATAATTTACTACATTATTTGCCAATGAAGAATAAACAACACAGCCAGATAGTTGAACTTTTATGAAAGAAATTGGTAGGGTGTTGTGACGCGTGCAAAGAGAAAGTGCACTGGATCCAATTGAATTTGATACAGTCTAACTAAGCAGTAAACTAAAATATAGAGTGCATTGAAATATCTAATTGCACTCCATGTGCTGACCCTCACTACACAGTACACTATGTTTTATGTTTTGATTCGTTGAACATGCAGCACAGGTTTGCTGATTTTTACTGCAGGTGTTAACAATGTTTGTATTTGTTTACAAGTATTCACAAAATTGTGAAGTTTATTTACATGTAATATTGTTGTGCATGAATCTTAATAATAATAATAGGTTTATGCATGTTTTAGTTTTGAAAATAAGACAAATCAAGGAACTTGGGCAAAGGTTGATATGCTCACAATTAGCACTCTCGCAACAGAGTCATGCCCAAAAGCGGGGCTGGAACTTTATTATTCACACATCAAAACCAGCTCACCACCATTAAGAAATCTAATTTACACACAACTTTGGGTCTCGGAAAAGGTGAATGGGACACAAAACTGAAGAAGTTTACAGATAAGGAAACTAGCCAATAGTATTGGTTCCCTTGTTGTGTCTAGCCTAAAATGAGATACTATAGTTCATTCAATACTAATATTTAATCTGCAGCATTTGCTTATTCTTAAAAGGCATTTTTTGATTCGCATTGGTGGGCAAATGTCATATTTGCTGCTTCATTAACAGGATAAACACATACATTTCACAGGTTATTCCTAGTCTCAATAGCTACCTTACATACCTATGGTAGGGTATCAATCAGTGATAGATAAAAAGAAGGGAACCAATTTTACTCATTTTAGTCACCTGAAAAATCCTCAGTTTTATGCACCACTCACCTTTTTGGAGACTCAAAGGTGTCCTTTGAGCGTTCAGAAAAGTCACATTAGAATTGTGTATTTATGACTAGCGAGCGAAAACACACAAAACCACTTTCGTCAGCCATGTTGTGAATTAGCCAGTAAAGATGAGCACTTTGTGAAAATATTTGTGTCAAGTGAACATTGAAAGATATTTGAAACGGATACGCAATTCTAGACAAATTTTAGACACGCTGCATATAACGTATCCGGTACACATTAGTATTTCTAGAAAATGACGGTCCAAATGGATGAATCGTGTGTAATCCCTATGTCGTATCACCGAAAGTGGCGCGGTACAACGTGCTTGGATCATTCGTTAAAAAACCCTATTACACAGTTTTGCCATCTTTAAAGACAATAAACCATGTGGTCAATTGGTAATTTTGTCTTTCTGTGTAAGGCTACTGGATTGATTTTCACCCGAATACGTACGACAGCCCTAGTTGTCAAGAACCAGGTGAGCACTAAATGTTAAGTTAAATGTGTCCGTGAAAAACAGAATTTAGACATTCGTCACATTAGTCTTGCTTAATTTAGAGGGCACAGTTTTGGTTCCTCTTTACTTTCCCACCTTCTCAATTACTACATACCAATATTTATGGAGTCATTTAGGTTATTTTATACTGTATACATTGTGATTGGTGGCGGAATGTGTCCATTACAGAGAACATGATATGCCCCCATAGACCTACTCATGTTTTCAGTCCCTGGCTGCAAAAATGTAATACAAATTAACAATAAATAATGGAATGCACCTCAGAGTCCTAAAAGAAGTGGCGAAGGAACCTCTCACAGACATCTTCAACAAATCTCTTAGAGAAGGAGTACTGCCAAAAGACTGGAAGATCATCAGAGACCAACTCATGGAATTTCTGAATTCAAATAATCTACTAAGCGAAGACCAACATGGCTTTAGAGCCGGAAGATCATGTGTCACTCAACTGCTAGAAATCATGGAAATTTGGACCACCATGCTAGATGAAGGAGGCGGCCTTGATGTTGTAATCTCGACTTCAAAAAAGCATTTGACAGCGTCCCACATCAACGACTACTAAGAAAAGTAAAAGCGAACAGAATTGATGGGTCATTGCTTAGCCAAAGGACAGGGAAAATGCTCAAAAGCGCAAAAGCACCAAAAAAAGCACCTTTTGCCCAAAATAGCACTTTTTGCTCAAAAAAGCACTTTTTCATCACACAGCATTTTCTTTTCAAAATTGTCTAAATATTTAACAAATAATGTCCATCTACCTAAAAATCAACAAGTTACATAACTGTTGAAGTGTTTATTCTACACTTAGTTTAGTTTGAATGAAAAATTATGGTTTTGACAACGAAAAAAGAAATACGTCAACATGGAAACATGGAATATAATCGCTTTTGGATTATTTTTAACGCATTTTATGGCATAATTTTGGTGAATAAAAGCACCTTTTACTAAAAAAAAGCACCTTTTACCTTAAAAAGCACCTTTTGCTCCAAAAAGCACTTTTTCCAAAATCAAGCAGCACTTTTAGTGCTTTTAAAAAGCGCAAAATCCCTGTCCCTAGCTTAGCCTAACTGGAAGAAAGCAGCAGGTGATTGTGAAAGGAGAGCCTTCTTCATGGGCTGATGTACTAAGTGGAATTCCACATGGAAGCGTGCTTGGACCAATCCTTTTCGTCATCTTCATAAATTATCTCCCTGATGTCGTAAACACATATGTCAGGATATTTGCAGACGACACAAAGATATTCACTCATATTAGACATACAGACCCAAGATGACTGTGACAAACTCTGAAACGACTTGGACAAACTAAGCAAATGGTCAGACAAGTGGCACCTGCAATTTAATGTATCCAAATGTGGCATCATGCACTATGGTCAACAACACGAGTCCTATGTACACATAGTATGGCAGAAAATAGCGAGAGAAGAAACCTGGACATCCTAACCGAGGAGAAAGAGTGAAAGACCTAAGAGTAAAGTTCGACCCAATGCTTACTTTCAGCAAGCATGTGGCAAGGAAGACTTTCAACTACATGGATGAGGAAATGCTCAAGATATTGTACAAAACACTCATAAAACCAAACCTGGAGTACACCAACAGCATCTGAAGCCCAATACCATCAAGACATCCAAAGAATTGAGAGATAACAGAGAAGAGCTACCAAACTAGTGAAGAACCTACGAGTTTTGAGCAATATGAGGCAAAATACTTTTGGTTATAACTTTGTGAATATTCAGCCTGCAGACATGGTTGAACCTAGTCCTGGTATACCTTAGTCCTTGCAGTACCCAAATCTATGATTTGGGTACTTGTTTAGGCAAATGTGTAAGGTGGAACCATACCAAAAAGACAAGGCTATCATGTGACTAATTAACATAAATAATTAATGTCTAAATTCTGTTTGAACCTCGGTAAGGGCCGCGGAAGGATGAAAGGAAAGGAAATAATTAATTGCCTACACTTTGGAACCCGGTAGTATATTTTAACAGAATAAATCGTATTTTAACGGAATAAATCGTATTGAAAACTGGAAACCATCGCAAACTATACCTCATTCTTACGCTGCCCTTACTTGGCACTAAAATAAAAGAGAAGCTCTACTACTGAACACATCTAATATTGTTCCATGACCGACCAAGTGGTAAGTCGATATTTGATCGATCAACAAAAGTGATTGAAAACGCACTGGTGCACGCACATAGAAACGATGCATTGCATGCCATCGTGCATATATTAATGCTTCGCTGGGGTGCGCCGGCGCAGTGGTCTCAATGTGGCCTCATTACATGACGTCATTGTTCGGGCATGCTTCGATATCGCTCGCGACTGGGCCGAATTCTGGCGAAGTACCCATCGGAAAACATCGTTTATTCTCGGTAGTTTTGAACATGCGTGTTGTATTTTATTTATTATGAATGAAAGCAAAGATGGCCGCCCACCATACTAGCGAAAATCTGGTGCAAATCAATGGAATATTCGGTCAGTTTTGGGAGGTTTTCTGCCGATTTTTTAAAAACCAAACTGTAACAAATCATTAGCGATTCGTCTTTTACAACTAGTCATAATTTTTTTTTTATGAGCTGGTCATTTGATGTGACGATCTATCGCTTGTTCTGATTAAAGTAATGTGTGTAACATCAGGACAAATTTGTTGTTTTCGGGGGGTTTGGGATATGGGTCATTCCATGAAGTTGGGTACACAAAGTGTGACATGGGGGTCAATATTTGAAATTCATTTTATTAGAATTCAAGTAACATTTTCAAGTGCTATAATATGTCCCATTGCACGGTCATATATGCAAGCGCTGTCAGCGTGAATTTCGTTCTGTTGAACCGACTGCACATAATCACAGCCTCGATCTGAGTCCCGATGATGCAAATTTACAATCAATGTAAATGTATTCTCACGGTCACGGTTGTTGAATTTGGCGTACTCACTCCCAATAACTGGAGTGAAACTCAGCATGGAGTGTGTCCGGGGTGCTGGGAAATATGTCTTTTATAAATTGTTTTTGACTCGATACATTTAATTTTATTCGAGACAGAGCTGTAGAACATTATTATTGGTAATATTTTGAACAAAGAAGCTTTTTATAACGAGCAAGTTTGCAATAAAGTGTGATTTTGTTTACTTCACCCATCACCATGCGTAAAGCAATCTTTCACTCCAGGGAGTAACTTGGAGCAGCCGTAATTGACCAATCAGGTGCCAGTATTCCATTCTGTGACATCATTGCGACCGTGAGAATAGATTTCCTTTCTATGTAGCACGGTAAACAAGTATGTATCAGTTACTATCACCAGACAATACTAGAAAGAACTTGGGATTGACAAAGAGGCAGTGGACGTCCTATGGCTGCATACACTACAGCCGTCGGTTTCATATATGATTGAACATGCAGTGTATTATATGTTATTTTTTAATGATTAATGTTACCTTACGTTACGATGAAGATCATGAATATTGGATGGGATCATGGGCATTCATGCCTCACATAGAAAGGAAACCTATACATTTACCTTGATTGTAAATTTGCATCATCGGGACTCGGATCGAGGCTGTGATTATGCGCAGTCGGTTCAACAGACTAATGAATATATGCAGTACGAAATTCACGCTGACAGCGCTTGCATATCTGACCGTGCAGTCTGTGTGTGTAAACAATGGCGAGTTTACACACACTGCAATATGAGATCGCGCGTGCTCACTACACTGCTGCACACACGAAGTCTACGTTACAGCGGCAGTTCTTATTTTCATTTTTTTACCACCCGAAAACAACAAGTTTGTCCCTGATGTTATACACACATTACTTTAATCAGAACACTTGATAGATGATGTTACACACATTACTTTAATCAGAACACTTGATAGATCGTCACATCAAATGACCAGCTCATAAAAAAAATGTTAAGTATGATTTTTCAGCCAAATTTCATGACTAGTTGTAAAAGGCAAATCGCTAACGATTTGTTAGTTTTGGTTTTAAAAAATCGGCAGAAACCCCCCCCCCCCCCCTAAACTGACCGAATATTCCATCGATTTTCACCAGATTTTCGCTAGTATGGTGGGCGGCCATCTTTGCTTTCATTCATGATAAAAAAATACAACACACATGCTCAAAACTACCGTGAATAAACAAAGTTTTCCGATGGGTACTTCCTTCGCCAGAATTCGGCCCAGTCGCGAGCGATATCGAAGCATGCCCGAACAATGACATCATGTAATGAGGCCACATTGAGAGCACTGCACCGGCGCACCCCAGCGAAGCATTAATATATGCACGATGGCATGCAATGCATCGTTTCTATGTGTGCCTTACACTTACAGGTGAATTATCATGATATAAATGAAGGATATAGTCTCATCCATTTCATATAACCGCATGCCTGTATTACCATTGTCAGGATAACAATTGATAATACTAGCACAATCATCACTGATCATAATCATTCATGTCATAAAACGAATTAAGCTTATTTGACATTCATTTGACTTGTCTCATATTTTTAGACCGCCTCTAAACGCCAAATTTAAACACTTTTTAGACGTCAAAATACGTTAAATTACCATCTTACTAGAATTCAAGCCATTGTAGAACTACCGAAAGAGTGAAAATATAAGCCTTCTTCCTAAAGTCCATGACAAAAAGTGGGAAAATCAGAAGATCTGTAGTGTATGCGAAATCTTTGTGAAGCAGCCGGGCCGGTGTAACAGCGCCACCAATGGTGATAAAAATACAACTGAAAAAAAACGTGCATTTGATAAAAGTATACATGTCCATCATATATTTTCAAAATATTATATAATGGTAAATAAGGTTTAATTATTCCAAAAATCCCGTATTTTAATCTGAATTTATATTATTTATTAGTTAAGCTTTGTAATAATAAAGATATGACAAACTAATGTGATACACATTTGGCTTGACCTGCTATGTATATCAGATTGCAGCATCATCTAAACTGTTGAAATTCCATTACGACAATATTCCCGCGACTTATTTTATACACAAATGAATGGGACTCTATAGAAAGCAACCAAATCATGTATTTCGCAAGATCTCACAGACATGAGACACATGAACTTGTATTGTAGTATAATTTATATACAGGGTGTGTGAAAATATTAAACTGACGCACAAGTTATGGTACAGTGTAAAACCCGAGAAAAGTGCTTCCCGTAAGACATTTCGTGACCCCCATCGTGTTGGAGCATGGATTGGTATAGGGTCACGCGTTATGAACTCGCCTCCAAATAGGGTGGTGCCGTTACAATTACATTCTCATTCTGTCATATTCCTCAAATATTTTTAAAACCACAAAAGCTATCTCAACAAATTTGGTATTATTTTAAAGCCCTACTAACAAGCTATCTGCCTGCAAAATGGCATTGGTATAGCTAATACAGAAATGGAGATACATCTGTTTGAAATGTGAGGACCAGGTGCTGGAAGGGGTAGTGCCGCCGGAAGGGGTAGTGCCGCCGGAAGGGGTGCCGCCGCCTGTACAAACTCAATGGGGATAATCCCATGCTTTGTTCTTTTTACAATAACTAGTCATCCCCTAATGTTGAAACACCATTCTGGTCCCATTTTAAAGGATATTTAGTAGTCTTTAAGTATGTGGTTCAACAGACTTGTCAACTATTTGTAACAATTAATTAATTATGGATAATCCCATGATCATCAGCTTTCTTCCTATTCGCTACACAGTCAACATGCGGAATAATCAACCTTAATTTACCGGATTTATAAAAATGACTATAACAGAAAAAGTTTTCAACCTATAGCAAAAGTATACATTTTTGGAAAGCTTGTAACTAGAGGTATTCAGAAATGCAGTTTAGATCAGGGAAGGGTTCATCCTTAAACAAATATTTCTAAAAATAGGCCTATATAAAATAAAAAATGGAGATATTCACTAGCCGGTATAATTACCATACCGACGTAGTAACTTTGACAATTATATATCATCTTATGGGTAATTTCATAAGGAATTCAAATATGTAAAGTAAATAATGATAGGGTTAGGTATAAAAATATATGGATCTCAAATAAAAAAATAAAAAAACTCTGATATTTTTCCGAACATATCCGATCATACCATTTTAGTTCTTAGACTATAATAATGTCAATGGCATATTTGGATTTCTCCGATGCAATTTCCCTTCAGAAAATGTACTAATACTTTTACCACCTCAGGGGGCCCGTTTACAAGCAAATATAAATGTGTAAAGTTAAAATCATGTCGCGAAAGCCAAAATCTGTGTGTAACGCGAAAGGAGGCGAGCTTAAAACACATGACCATTAGACATGTGGAGTATATAATTGTCTCCTCGATAAGAATATCGCTGTTGGCAAATTAAAATCGTGTACGTGTTGTTAGAGTGAATCTAGAGTGAATTTGTCGCGCAAACATGACAGGTTATTTTCACTCTTTAAAGTAAAACATAATTTTGAAGTAATTAGGAATCGTATCGCTCTGTAACTTAGATTCCAATGTATCAGTGGAATGTACATCAGTGGAATAGAAAGTAATGCTTCCCATCCTATGTCTATGAATGACCAACGATTGCAACCATCATTACATACCATAACATCATGCGCTGTAACATCAAGCTCTGCAGCATCAAAGTTGCCCCCCACGAACATGACGAAGTCAATGTAGGCCTACATCAGTGGAATAGAAAGTAATGCTTCTCATCCTATGTCTATGAATGACCAACGATTGCAACCATCATTAGGGAATGTTCATAAATACTTTGGTGGGCGGTTGGATAATTATAAGGGGCGGCCCAAAAAGTGTTGATACTCTGCAAAGGGGGGTCAAAAAAGTTTTTGAAAACCCCAACAGAGAGGGGGTCAAAAAAGTTTAAAACACTTTATAGTTTCCAAAATTTTCTGGGGGTTTGCCCCCAAACCCCTGCTTTACCTAAGCTGTATGCACATTATTTATGGAACGTTCACATAAATCAACGTAAAAATAGCTCATTTTTTTTGCGCGCTATGCGCAGATGTCTACGGCCACGGGCCTATTTTCATGTACTAGCCCACCTAAAAAAGAATTAAGGGCAAATTCATGTCAATAGCAAACATATTAAAATGGCCTATTATAATCAACGAAACGAAATAAGACGAAATAAGGCGAAAAGAGGCGAAATTACCGAATTAGGAATTCTACCCATACCGAATTAGGAAGTCTACGTTGCATCATAAGGTAGTACTACCACTCTTTCGTCGATTATCACTTTTAAAAAGTGATAATCGACGAAATAAATTTATTTCGCCCCTTTCCGGTAGAAATACCTTCGTTTCGTCGATTATCACTTTTAAAAAGTGATAATCGACGAAATAAATTCATTACGCCCATTCCTATTCACTTGCAAACTCAAATGCAGTTTTTAAGTATTGCTCCCATCAAAATGCATCTACCCATACCACAATTAGGAAGTCCCCGTTGCATCATAAGGTAGAAATACCATCGTTTCGTCGATTATCACTTTTAAAAAGTGATAATCGAAGCAATGTCATATTCAGCATACAGCTATCTACTGAAGATAGCAATGTCATATTAAGCATACAGCTATCTACTGAAGATAGCAATGTCATATTAAGCATACAGCTATCTACTGAAGATAGCAATATGACATATTAAGCATACAGCTATCTACTGAAGATAGCAATGTCATATTCAGCATACAGCTATCTACTGAAGATAGCAATGTCATATTAAGCATACAGCTATCTACTGAAGATAGCAATGTCATATTAAGCATACAGCTATCTACTGAAGATAGCAATATGACATATTAAGCATACAGCTATCTACTGAAGATAGCAATGTCATATTAAGCATACAGCTATCTACTGAAGATAGCAATGTCATATTAAGCATACAGCTATCTACTGAAGATAGCAATATGACATATTAAGCATACAGCTATCTACTGAAGATAGCAATATGACATATTAAACATACAGCTATCTACTGAAGATAGCGATATGTCATATATTGAGCATACAGCTATCTACTGAAGATAGCAATATGACATATTAAGCATACAGCTATCTACTGAAGATAGCAATATGACATATTAAACATACAGCTATCTACTGAAGATAGCGATATGTCATATATTGAGCATACAGCTATCTACTGAAGATAGCAATATGTCATATTCAGCATACAGCTATCTACTGAAGATAGCAATGTCATATTCAGCATACAGCTATCTACTGAAGATAGCAATGTCATATTGAGCATACAGCTATCTACTGAAGATAGCAATGTCATATTCAGCATACAGCTATCTACTGAAGATAGCAATGTCATATTAAGCATACAGCTATCTACTGAAGATAGCAATGTCATATTAAGCATACAGCTATCTACTGAAGATAGCAAAATGTCATATTCAGCATACAGCTATCTACTGAAGATAGCAATGTCATATTTAGCATACAGCTATCTACTGAAGATAGCCATGTCATATTAAGCATACAGCTATCTACTGAAGATAGCAATGTCATATTAAGCATACAGCTATCTACTGAAGATAGTAATGTCATATTAAGCATACAGCTATCTACTGAAGATAGCAAAATGTCATATTCAGCATACAGCTATCTACTGAAGATAGCAATGTCATATTTAGCATACAGCTATCTACTGAAGATAGCAATGTCATATTAAGCATACAGCTATCTACTGAAGATAGCAATGTCATATTAAGCATACAGCTATCTACTGAAGTGTACCTATATTGACCTCTAATGACTCATACGTGACCTTTGACCTCATTTAGGTGAACCTTCCCAGGGGGATTCGCAAGTCGTGACTTGCAGTATTTTTAATTATTGAGATTTGACGTAAGATTTTCTTCATAATTAAAATTACCCACCTAAAGCAATGCCGGACTAAGTTCCTTAATCATCATCACGACAAATATCTTATAAACTGACAAGGCTAAACAAGCTACCTGTATTCTGTGCCTGTAGGCCTACAATACATGGATGGATTTTTGTGATTCTACATGAGAACTATATTATGCGGATTTAAAGGCAACACCAATCCAATTTTCTTGGATTCCGATGGTGTTGACGCGTTGGTACATCATTGTATACTTTCAGGTATTGTAAGGCGGGTTTCGATAATCTGATCGATTTCACTAAACATGTGTTCAGCCAATATCCTTGATTCCAATGCGATGAAAGAGCAACCCATCAGCCCATTTCAATAGCGTCTTTCCAAACAATAGACACACGATAAAGGAGTTGACGTTCATTTCAATGTACAGTGATGCTGCATTTGGCATATGCTATAACTAAGTTTAGGGACTGTGTTTTGTTTTGCCTAATTGGGGTAATTAGCACACATTTTTCATTTAGCAACAGTGGTATTTTAATCGGGGAGGGTAAATACTACACGACTACATCAATCGCATGCTCCAACACGATGGGTGTCACAGAAATTATGTTAATGAGCTACCGTTTCCTCTACCAAATGGTATAGCTTTTCTTATGAGTGGTATTGTTTTTGTTTTCTGGTTGGTATAAGTGTTGGGATCGATTACTCACTACTCTCATAAAATGAAGAAACGCATTTATCATATTATTTAATAGTACTGGCTGAAAGAAAATTATGCAAACTTGGATGGAAGTGTTCCCGACTACTCTTACAAAATTGATCATTTCTTCGATCAAGGTTTTCTTCCTATTATAGCGAAACAAAATGTATTCTGTTTTGCCATTTGAATTGTTCAATTCTGACACTTATTTATTTAGATAACCTGAAGTGAAGCGTTTTCAAATTCCCGAGTGCCACCATATACTATGAGGCTTACTGTAAATCCTGTTGTCCTGTAGACTGCACGGATGTGCGAAGCATGTTGAAATGCACCAATGGTGGCGTGTAGCTTTAGAGCTGCCTAATGACAAATCACTATGATATTGTACCTTTCCTTCTTGTATATTTCTTTATATTATTATTCAGAGACAGCTAACATGCCACTGAAGTGGTCAACTTTGGAATGATTTGCAGGGTTGCCCTAACCACAGATAGATAAATGAAATTGAATAAATACAAAATGACAATTAAGTGTTTCATTTCGACAGAACTATCTTTAATCTTTGAAGAAAAATACATAAAAAAATGAAAATAAATGTTTATCTTTTCATTCCATATTCTACAATGGAAAGAAAGACAAGATCTCAAAGCTTATGTAACTCTGGTTTCGTTTTTGGAACCTACAAACATTTAAATCATCTGGTTTGTTATGCTTATAATATGCTTATTATTACCAATTGTTTGCTGCAAACCTAAGCAGGTCTAGGCTATTATTAACTTTTCAACAGGTACCCTTTTCTCCATATTATATCCCATTATGCGCCATCTTGTGTCGCGACATATCTGTGCTCCATCCTCCTCCTCATTGGCACGTTTGACGTTGATGTTGTCATGCAGACATTCAGTCACAGATATATGAGGAGACTGTCAACAACAGCACCCCCATCTCTAGGTTAAATTATATGTGCATAGTGTGGGATATTAGAAGAATAAAGGTTTATAATGATTTACATTGATATCCTAATACATTATCGTTTATGATATTTAGGTCTTCTGCACAACAATGTAAATCATATACATTATTATTTGTTATTGCTTAGACACATATTGGTTACTATAATTATAAACATTCCTGGATCTATAAAAGAATTACGACACAATGGACAATGTTACCAGGTGGTTCAGTTCCGGTATAGTCTGATTTATATAGGACCTGAATTCCAGAGACCCCTTTGCTCATAATTTTTTTGACGGGGGAGATGACGAGCCCGTCATTTGAAACGACGTTTCTAAGTCGTAACCTTTTCACAAACCCCTAAAATTCGCGGCATTTGCTAATATTAATAACTTGCATTAATCATCTTCTGAAGCGATTTTGTTGTAAAATGTAATTGATATTGTTATAATATGAAGGTAAGAGGACACAGTAAGTTATTTCAGCTATTTGGATGCCATTTAGTAATATACTAAGCTATTTGGATGCTATTTTGTATTATATTATATGATTTAGTAATATACTGAGTCACTGAGTCCACGGCCACGGCACGGCCTCTTTGTTCCGTGTTGCCTTGGCTCTCGCAATTAGCCCAATGATTATGGCGAACCCTAGGCTACATCCCCCAGTCATCAATATTACCGTACGGACGCTAAAGCTGTACAAATATCGGAGCCTGCAAGATAGCGACATAAGAGGGCGGCTGAGAGTTACAGTCTAGGTGAACCCTTCAATATGATTAGCCCAATGATATGGCAACAACCCCTCGACCTTTGCCATGCACTGTTAGTGCAATGCAGTGCTGTAGTGCTGCGTGTGTATGAATACATCGATGGTATGGACGGCCGGAGACATTTTGGAATATTTCTTGAGACATTTTGGACGTTGTTGTTTGATACTGGATCATCAGATTTCAATTCTCGTAGGAAATTATATACTGGTATGTTATTTTTCAAGCCATATCGGTGTATAATTTCACCAAGAATATGTAATCTAAAACCATCATGGAATAATACAACGCTACGGCTTGAATGCCTTTGTTTGATTGACTGAGATGAATACCTCATCAAATCTCCAAATAACTTGGTAAATATTTCAAAATAAATAAGAAAAATACTTGTTGTAAAACTTGAACATTGGCCAAGGTACCAAATAAAAGTGTACACCCTCCTCTATTTAGTTAAAAAATCTGTAGATTCTAACTCTTCTCAGATTATTGGCTAAACTATTTTAAAAATCATTATTCACCTCTAAAAAGTGTCAACAATTTGTTTAAATCGCGACTGTTTGCGATGCGTAGTATTCCCAATGACTATGTATCGCTAGAAAACCTGTCGACTTCAGCCCCTTAAAAATCCACATTTATCAATAAATTTTATTTTCTGTCATCGATTGTTTTTATAATACACATCATTTGCGATAAATTCTGGAGTTTCATAATAATTTAGTCATGACTTCGACCAAAAAACGGCAATTTCACAACGTACTTTCAGGGTGGAAATGTTGGCGTATGGTATACATGCGTTGTGCAGAGATTTCCGCGTAGCTGACGGCCTGCAGATGGGTCAGTGTGTTGTATACGTACACTGCGTGCACTGATGCCCGGGACTGATAATGCTGAGCATGTTTAGCAAAGTCTAAAACCGCCGCAAATAAAATGGATAAGCCTATTTTCATTTTCAAACTTTAAACAGAAGGTACCAGTCTTTCATAAAAAAAGTTTTACATAACCTATTTCTCAATGTGTCCTTATAATATTTCTGAATGATTCGGTGTCCACCATACAACTTTAATTACCCCAATCCAACTTCTTCATCAATGTTAACCATACGTCTTAAAGGTTGTTGACCCTATTCTAGATTTAAGGGCATCATCAGTGTAATGAGAAATGGGACCTTTCATTTGATATCAAAAACACTTTTGAATCCCTTAGAGTTAAATTGTTAGGAAACATAGTAGCAACGCTGTTTGTTAATGTCTGTTCTTGAACTTTCAACAGTCTTCTATCTCCCCCGTCCAGTTTTTTTTAAATACCTTGTTTTTAATGTTTTATGTTGGTCAGTAAATTATGTGTGTTGTGGATAATGACAAGGAAAAATCAGGTCCTACAAAATGGGACTTTACCGGGGTACTGTCAGCTTACTCATCATCTATAACATGTCTTGTTCAAACTTTCAACAATGACTCATGTGTTTATCCTTACTGCGTTTCTCTACTGAACGTTGTATAGGCCTACTGCAAATTTACTGCAACCTGTATATTCAGGTTCTCAAACATATTGTAAATGACACACACCAAGGTTGTGTCTGTTTGAAAAATACTACAAAAAATGGTACAGTGACTCGAACCGGCTTCCATCACATCCATATTATTAAAAGGTATACAAAACCACTGGTTATCATTAACAAATAATCAAATAACATGCGATGCGATCAAGCAAAATGAGTCTGAAGTCAAAAATATGACATTTTTTAGATTTCCATGAAATTGAATTGGTCATAAGCAATGCAACTTTTTGCACGAAACTCCATTAACAATGTACAAATACTCTCAAAGATGAGCAATTGAAGGTTTTCAAAACAATCAAAAATAAATTATAAACCTTGTTTGGTTATATCTAAAAATCATTATTTTTGACTTTCTGACTCGCATCGCTTGTTCACATCACATATTTCTAATCATCATCAGTAATATAATTTTACTAAAGTGAACTCAAAACCCTATCATAGGACCCTATCATAGGCCGAGTGCACCAATGACGGGTAGCTGAAGAATAGCGCTACCTCGCTAGTAACTGAGGCGTAACCCAACATTTTGAGAGCGCCAATGCGGGGTAAGCTACTAGGCTAGTAACTGGCGGGTAATTTACGCTAAATGTTATACCCGGGGTGTTCAGTGGTCATTACAAGAGGGGTATCATGCGTGTCCAAGAAATCACGTAATTAGGTTAGTTTTTCAAGCTGGGGCACGTTACGTACGTAAGGTGAATAGGGTATCAAAACAAGCCACATTAAGAAAAAAGGTATACTTTTTACTTTTTGGCTTTCGTATTTAGGGTCTTTATTTGCTCCATGTCACCATGAGGATTATAAATAGCCATGACACATGGGCGAGATATATTTCTAAAATTGTATCCACGCAATTGATCTGATCAGTTTGGCATTTGTTTCATAATACTTTTAGCTTATTAGGGAAGGAAAAAAGGGTTAGAAATGTGTCATACGCGGTAAAAGGTTTAAAATATACACACTACTTGTTTAGGGTATCAAAATATTTTGAGTACTTGTTTAGGGTATCACAATATTTTGAGTATTTGTTTAGGGTATTTGAAATACTGATATTACTTGCTTAGGGTATGTAAAATACTGTGCCATACATGTTTAGGGGTGCTTTTCCAGATCGCAGGCCGACTCCACGTGATTCTTGATTTACACTCACCTATGACCTAGCGAGTGACGACACGTTTTTAATCAGTCTGGATTACACTCGATTTTGTGATACCCGATCATCGCTCTAATAAGCTGTTTTTTTGTTTTAAAATACTAAGGAAGCATTCAATAATCATCAAAAAAATTGCACAAAAATGTACTATTGGGGAACTCTTTTTATAAGAGGTTAAAGTTGGGACCATAAGAGGAAAAATCCCAAATTACGATATTTGAAAGTTTCAGTAAGACCTTTTTTCTGCTGGGACACTCAATAGTTCATCAGCCATCAAATTATATCAGGGACATTCGATTGTCCCTGATTATATTCAAGCCTTCCTATTCATAGAGATAATACTACCTCAATAGAGCACAATACAATTCAATACGGATTAAGCCTGGCCAGTTATTTCTGATAGACTGGATATTATACAGTGCGTTTCAAATGAAAATAAATAGCCTTATCTAATGTACAGGCTTTATCTTCGCTAAAGGCAATATGGTATATTATAAAACAAACAGTTATTATTAGTTCACAGTATTGTTTTATTTTGAGTTTATCCTTTTAACAACAATAAATAAATGTTTCATAATACAACATTGTTCAAGTTTAGTGTATAATTTAAAAATACATTTTCATGTTGATGAGGCGATTTTAATTTTGAGAAACAACTGCAAATCTTTACAGTGTTGATAACATGTACATACAAATAAATTTGATTTGATTTAATTTGATATTAATTAGGTGTGTGTTTTGTGCATAAGAGAACGTATTAAAAACTTAATTTTTAAATATATGGATATCTGTCATCTATTCGACACTTATTGTCTGAGCACTTCAATGGGAATTTATCACACACAGATAATAGCAACCATGTATGTTAACAAAATTAGTTATATGTCATGTCAATAAAAAGTTGACGTGAAATCCGTTGTTGAGAAATGGTAAAGTTAGGTTATTTTCTGTTCGCAATTTGACATAGGGCCTTATACATGTACATTTCATACCATACATAGTTCAAATGACAAACCATTCTCGCACTATTTTAGAAAAAAATATGAAAATGTGCAAGGTAAAAATCTAATGAAAATTATGAAAAATGCTAAGTATGACCGTTACTTAAATACCGTAAAATCTAACCTTTAGCCCGGCAACGCTGCATCATCATTAATCAAAGGATATCAAATAGGATTCACATATCTTCTATATGCATCGTGATACTTTATAGTATGATTACTTCCTTGTGTCGGAATGTAAGCCCAACGCAAACTATAGCATATAATGATTTTGTAAAATTAGAATACTGTATTGCAAGTTGTCAGATTTTAATTGAAATAATAATTGCATGTTATTTGCTTTAAAGCCGGTTGATATTGATATATACACTCAGCAAAAGAAGTTCTTGGACACTTAAATTAAATTAATATTTAATTAATAGAATATATATAATTATATATATGATTATACATATATAATTGTATATCAAAATAAGCAGAAAGTAATCCTCTAACAGCTTAACATGGAATTTAGACATGATCACTCATGCATGGCAGATCCCATTCACTTGACAATGGCAAGAAGATTGCAAAAAATTGGATAATCCCTCCATTCAAATGACTGTAAATGCTCATTTCTTACAATTTCCTTTTACGCACCTTATATCAGTTGTAAGACGCACTATACGACCCCCGGGAGAGGTGCGTCGTGGGTGCGTCGTTTACCAATAATTCTTGACGGAGGGTACGTCAGTGGCAGCCTTTGGTCCGTCAAAAAAATGACGGAGGGTGCGTAAAGGTCCGTCACTTTACATGGGTGCGAATGGGCTGATAGTTGACTGAGGGTGCGTATTTGGATGGCAATGGTCCGTCATTTCTTTGACGCAGGGTGCGTCATGGTACATGAGAAGTCGACGCACCTCGGTAAAGTGACGCACCACTCCCGGGGGTCGTATAGTGCGTCCATTACAACAACTTTGTGCAGCGCTTGGACATTTATTAATTAGGTGTGACGTAGTGCCACTACCTTGCGTCATTAGCATATCAATACAGACCGACCATTCAAAGTTAGCGTACCGTGAAAGGGCCACACAGAAATCACGCGCTGACCTGTACACTCGTGCATGACCTCAATACACTTGCATAGGGCTGTCGGCATTCAAGACAGGCGCACATGGTTTTCGACCAAACTGCTTTCGATCATGTAGGATACATCATGAATATTAAAAATAACTAATGGTCAAGGAAACATTTGGTCGGTGACTTTTAGATGATATTGTAGCTTATGATTGACATAAACAATAAATTTAGGTTGATTTTATGAATGGTGGACTCCCCCGGAGATACACGGTGGTTTTGCCTGGGGAATTCTGGCTTAATTGAAGATGCTCGCAACGCGTGTTATGAATGGGGAATCGACCTATTTTGGGGTCCGTGATATGAAAAGAACTGCCGAAGATATGTATATTAACGGTTGTGCAAAGTTAGTATTTATAATAAATGTTTATATGATTGTAAAGAAGAGATGTTAAGAGTGAATTTTTTCTAGATTGACAAACTTTTGGACACACATTTTTTAGATTTTGCCTAAAGTTTGGGAGGTGAAAGACATTTAGTAGTTATGTTAAAATATGGTATTAAAAAATTCAGCAACCCTCTGTTGCCATGGTAACGAGCCTATCTTGTTTTAGGTCATTTTAGGGGAAAATTCTCCTAATTATACTGATTTCAGCAACAAAAAATGTCAAAGTTTGGCAGAACCCTACACCAAGGTGGTACATTTTTTGCCCAAACTAACTTCATGAATGAGTTGCCCTATCTCTGGTCTAACAACCAACAGATTTAAATAAGTCAGTGTTGCCATATTGATACCCAGTTGCCATGTTCAAATATCACATTTTGAGGAAGTTGAAAAAATCAGATATTACTAATCGACTTCGGGTTGCTACAGTTCCCCTCGAGGTGATTTGTTTTTCTTTGTACTTTGTTTTTATAACAAAGACCTAATACCCTTTGAGTTAATTCCAGAAAATAATGGGGAAACCCGGCACTTACGAATCACGTGACCTGAAGTCACATGATCCAATTTACGGGAAATTGCATAACCGGGTATATATGGGGGTTACCGTGCACCCCCAGGACTCCCCCAAACAACTTTTTTTTAAACTTCCTTCATTGTCCTAAAACATATTCAGTATGTTACCAACATGATTTTAGTATGCTAAGGGGTTATTCAACATGGCGTCAAAAATGGCCGCCAAAAGGTCAAATTTCCTAAAATGACATTGTATCAATCATAATCGGGATCAAAATGTATGGTGAAAGTATATATTTAATAGTGGGACGTATGTATTAGACATAAGATAGGATTCCATAAGATAGGATACTATCAACCAGAAGGTACAATGAAAATATAGTTTTAACAACGGGATGTATGTATTAGACCACTAGAAACTACTATCCAGTATTTTTGCTTTGTAATAACATACTTTAAATCCAAAATGGCCGCCAGAATGATGGCCAAAATTTGACAAAATTCCCTAAATTGACATAATATTAACCAAGATGTATGATGAAAATATGGTTTTTAACAATGAGATGTATGTATTATTTCACTAGTAACTCATATCCAGTATTTATGCTTTGTTAACATACTTAAAATACAAAATGGCCGCCAAAATGGGTCCCAAAATGACTGCCAAAATGGGTCCCAGAATGACTGCAAAAATTGTCAAATTTCATAAAATAGGATGATATCAACCAGAGTGTACGATGAAAATATAGTTTTAACAATAGGATGTATGTATTACACCACTAGTTACTACTATCCAGTATTTTTGCTTTGTATTACTTCAAATCCAAAATTGCCGCCAAAATGGTCGTTGTAAATGTAAAATAGTCTATAAGTGTGTATTTTGTATCACATTCACCAAATGATATGTTCTATAATGACACTAACAATAAATTAATACTGCTTCTCAGGTATTTTAACCTTTGGCCGACATCTTACAGCCCCTAGGCGTTATCATATATTATAGTGAATGTTATAACATGTTAATAACATTAGGGGTATTGGTTTTACATATTATGGTCATTTACAATACAACACAATTTGTTTAGGTCATCTAACATCAACTTAACCATCTTGCAGCCATTTTGGAAACTGAAACAGAATAAAAATTGTCACAGAGGTGGGTCTTATATCTAAATGCAATAGCTTAGCAGTTTAGAACATACTATTTGGCGAATGTGATGCAAAATACACACTCATTTTGGAAACCATTTTGGATTTTAAGTATGTTATCAAAGCATAAATACTGGATATGAGTTACTTGTGGTCTAATACATTCATATACATTCCATTGTTAAAACTATATTGTCGTCATACATTCTGGTCGTTATTATCCTTATTTTATGGAATTTGACAATTTTAGCAGCCATTCTGGGACTCATATTGGCAGCCATTTTGGATTTAAAGTATGTTAACAAAGCAAAGAAACTGGATATGAGTAGTGATATAATAAATACACCCCATTGTTTTATTTTATTAACATTATGTCATTTTACCAAATTTGGCCTTCATTCTGGCGGCCATTTTGGATTTAAGATTTGTAAACAAAGCAAAAATGCAGCATATGAGCTTCTAGGGGTCTAACACATACATCCCATTGTTAAAACTATACTCTGATCATACATGCTGGGCTGATATATGCCAAATGTATGTAATTTTAGCATTTTTGGCAGCCATTTTGGCGGCCATCTTGGATTTAGATATGTTAACAAAGCAATTGCAATCGATATGAGTGTCTAGTGGTCTACTACATACGTCCCACTGTTAAAACTATACTTTCACCATATATTTTGATCCCGATTTTGATTGATATGATGTCATTTCAGGAAATTTGACCTTTTGGCGGCCATTTTCGACGCCATCTTGAATAACCCCTTAGCATACCCAAATCATTTTGGTAACATACTGAATATGTTTTAGGACAATGAAAGGAAGTTAAAAAAAAGTTGTTTGGGGGAGTCCTGGTGGTGCACGGTAACCCCCCATATATACCCGGCTATGCAATTTCATGTTAATTGGATCGTGTGACTTCAGGTCACGTGATACGCAAGTGCCGGGTTTCCCCATTTTTTCTTCTTGAATTAACTCAAAGGGTATGAGGTCTTTGTTATAAAAACAAAGTACAAAGAAAAATAAATCACCTCGAGGGGAACTGTAGCAACCCGAAGTCGGGTAGTAATATCTGACTTTTTCAACTTCCTCAAAATGTGATATTTGAACATGGCAACAGGGTATCAATATGGCAACACTGACTTATTTAAATCGGTTGGTTGTTAGACCAGAGATAGGGCAACTCATTCATGAAGTTAGTTTAGGCAAAACATGTACCACCTAAGTGTAGGGTTCTGCCAAACTTTGACTTTTTTTGTTGCTGAAATCAGTATAATTAGGAGAATTTTCCCCTAAAATGATCTAAAACAAGATAGGCTCGTTACCATGGCAACAGAGGGTTGCTGATTTTTTTTAATACCATATTTTTACATAACTACTAAATGTCTTTCACCTCCCAAACTTTAGGCAAAATCTAAAAAATGTGTGTCCAAAAGTTTGTCAATCTAGAAAAAATTCACTCTTAAGCTTTGTAAAAATATAGGTTGATTACAGCAAAGGTATAATGTGAATGAGTTGTGAGTTCACAAACTCCGGCATACGTACAAAGCCCCTATACCACGTTAGTGTGATGCTGTGTGTGTATGCTCGGATCAATGCAGGATGTCCTCAACTTATTGTAATGCTTACAACTGATAGGTGTATTACCATTGCTTAATGAATGTGCTCAGCCATGCATGTATAAGATGACAAGTCTTATGGGGGGTCCGCAACAAACACTACAAATACAGATACTTGAAGACGCACACACAGAAGTTACTCTAGATGATTATTTATTAGAAGATAAGCACTTTATTCTGACGACTGGCGTGGAGTATAAAGACAGTAAAACTGACCCCTCTCTGTCTTGAAACATGGGATCTTATAGTGCCTATCAGGTTCCGCCTCCCCAGATGGAACCGCCTCCTTTTCTAGACCCATAGGCTTTCAGAGGTATCAGATGGGCCTAAGGCCATCCCCCTCGTCTAGCCATGAGTCTTGATTGGCTGGCTCCATCTTGAAGAGGTAACACCTGAGAAGCCCTCTACGACCCACATCTCAAGTACTCGACAGGGTGAGCCAAGTAATATGGCCAGGACATCTTTGATGACCTTCTTACACATGAATGCGTACATCTTAATTTCATACAGACATGATAGAGAATTATTGTCTGCTTATTTTGACATGCAATTGTTTAATTTATATTAAATATTTATGTGAAATATTTGAACTTCAATGAGTGTCCAGGAACTTCTTTTGACGAGTGTATTTCATTTCTCTGCCTGATATTACAAAACTAAAATATGTTTCACACATCAACGTTTACAATAGCATCAACATGTGTTTATATTTGCGTTTCTTTAAAATAGTCACCTGGCACCAAAATGAAAAGGAAGGGTATTTCTAGGGCATTTCTCTGAAATGTCGTACAAACAGAACTTATTATGGTACCCTTATTATCAATCAATGAACATCTTATATGTCCAAATAATCCAAATGGCAGTTGAAATTTGTTGAAATTATAGACAAAATATCGTTTCTTTTTAGACTTAAGACAGCAGCAAAGACGAAATTCCTGCAAATGATATATCATTTTGAATAAAAGGTATCCGTAAGATAGTTTCCAACATAAACCAAGTTGAGTATATGAAATTAGTTTAAATAAATAAAAGAACCATGCACAGATTCATTTTCCGGAATTCTCAATCGATAGTTAAATTGAAAAAAAATAAAAGGACTCATTAAGAATATTAACAGATCTGTTCTCTTGTTTTAGTTGTCAGTGAATACAATTTATTTTCATTATACGTACCCGGTGTTCTCTCTTCGTCTTCAGAGGGGTAGACACATGATCGTTCCAGGATCTTGAAATACCCCCCTATATGACGGCGTTTCGCGGACAATTTGGCTAATTTGACCCCCTTTTCCGCACAAAAACGCGGGCATTTTGACTGACATGGCTGAAAATAGCCTCCCTTTTCACCATTTCAAGGACATTTTGTATATAGTCCCCCCTATTTGCGCAAAAACGAGGACACATCTGGTTCAAAATAACAATTTTTCCTATTCTCGGGACAATTTGATATGACACAATACTCATTTTATTTGCTTGCGAGTTGGTTCGGCAAGTCATTAATGTAAAGTAGGAAGAGGAGTGGACCTAATACTGTGCCCTGTGGGACTCCCGATACAACGTCTCTTGGCGTCGAAGTCTCTCCGTCGCACACTACTTGTTGGGTACGGTTGCTCAGGAAACCTCTTACCCATTGTAAAAGCTGACCTCTGATTCCATAGAGCAGCATGAACATTATAGCGATTGTTAAACCAGAGCAGCATGAACATTATAGCGATTGTTAAACCAGGGAATTACCCATCGATAGCTCAGCTTCGAGATTTGGGCGAATCACATATCAATGCGCATGAACAATATTCCTAAATGCGTCGATTCTTACATGCGGCCTAACAGTTGAGTCTGTGGTTTGTCATTTGTCAAAAGTTTACGTCTATAGTCTCTGCAGCAGGATTTCACTCACGCACGATGTCACAGCTATGTCGCCCTGCTCGTGAAAACGTCAGCATACATTGTAAAAGAGACAATCTCTACACGCCGTTTCGATGCAGACGGACTCCGTCATGATTCAAGAATACCTATTTTAGGTTCATTTTTTATTTTATTAGGCTTTAATAATAATTTATCTAATACCACGCCTCGGATATCACGACAAACAACATTATTTTATTCACCAATGTCACTTAATTAAAGGCTCTTTCTCCTTTTCTCTCCCCTTTCCCCCTTTTCTCTCCCTCTCTCTTTTCCCTTTTTTTTCTTCTTTTTTTTTTTTTTTTTTACCGCCCCCCCTTTTTTTTCTTTCTTTTTTTTACCGCCCCGACCCCCCCCCCCTGGATCCGCGCCTGCTTAATCACATGTCATGTGTCTTTTCATGTCGTTTTTTGTTACCAGCCAGGCTGTACAACTTGCACAATATTAACATTTGTGTGATTTATCACCTGTGTGTGTGTTTTCATGTCGGTACTTGCTACTAGCCTGGCAGAAGAACTTGTCACAATATTGACATTTGTGTGGTTTATCACCTGTGTGCGTCATTTCATGTAAGTTCTTGTGATCAGCCCGGCTGAAGCACTTGTCACAATATTGGCATTTGTGTGGTTTGCCTTCTGTGTGCGTCGTTTCATGACGTTTCTTGCTACTAGCCAGGCTGAAGCACTTGTCACAATATTGACATTTGTATGATTTGTCTCCTGTATGTGTCTTTTCATGTTGGTACTTATGACTTACTCGGCTGAAAAACTTGTCACAATATTGACATTTGTATGAT
Organism: Ophiura sarsii; assembly: GCA_035610835.1. Classification (NCBI taxonomy): domain Eukaryota; kingdom Metazoa; phylum Echinodermata; class Ophiuroidea; order Amphilepidida; family Ophiuridae; genus Ophiura; species Ophiura sarsii. The sequence goes on along the minus strand of CM069441.1, from coordinate 72,360,999 downwards.
TTGTTTCCTGTATGTGTCTTTTCATGTTCGTACTTATGACTTACTTGGCTGAAAAACTTGTCACAATATTGACATTTATTTGGTTTATCACCAGTATGCGTCATTTCATGTCGGTTCTTGTTATCAGCCCGGCTGAACAACTTGTCACAATATTGACATTTGTGTAGTTTGTCTCCTGTATGTGTCGTTTCATGTGTTTCCTTGTGACCAGCCCGGCTGAAGAACTTGTCACAATATTGACATTTGTATGATTTACCTGTATGTGTCTTTTCATGTTGGTGCTTATGATCAGCCCGGCTGAAGCACTTGTCACAATATTGGCATTTGTGTGGTTTGCCTTCTGTGTGCGTTGTTTCATGACGTTTCTTGCTACTAGCCAGGCTCAAGCACTCGTCACAATATTGACATTTGTATGATTTGTCTCCTGTATGTGTCTTTTCATGTTGGTACTTATGACTTACTCGGCTGAAAAACTTGTCACAATATTGACATTTATTTGGTTTATCACCAGTATGCGTCATTTCATGTCGGTTCTTGTTATCAGCCCGGCTGAACAACTTGTCACAATATTGACATTTGTGTAGTTTGTCTCCTGTATGTTGTCTGACAGCCATACCTGCAAATAAACAGCACATCAAAGCTTTAGTGAATGCTTCAATTTCATGATATATACACCCAGGGAGGCTATGGTAAGGATCGAACACAGAGACCATTAGGACCTTGTTTTCCTATACAAAATGCGTTTAATGGATTCTTTACCAGTATTACCTGCTGGTTTTCCTATACAAAATGCGTTTAATGGATTCTTTACCAGTATTACCTGCTGATTTTGAATGTTGGTTGAGATTGACACTGTTGGTCTTTTTCTTTTTTTTCAGCTGGTTAAGGAGGCCCTATTTTATTGGCTTGACAGAGTCTGAAAATAAAAAAGTGTTTTTTCTTATTTACTCAGCTTTCATAATACATCAAGATTAGACCCGTGTGTTCCTGTCCTTGTGCCCGGAGTGTTAACATTTTTTGGGGACACCCTGTATGATCAGTTCAGTAACAATTAAGAGTATGATTCCCACTTTGGTCACCCCCTTACTCCTGAGATATGATCAGTTTAGTAACAATTAAAGAGTATAAACCCCACCTTGGTCACCCCTTACTCCTGAGATATGATCAGTTCAGTAACAATTAAAGAGTATAAACCCCACTTTGGTCACCTCCTTACTCCTAAGATATGATCAGTTCAGTAACAATTAAGAGTATGAATCCCACTTTAGTCACCTCCTTACTCCTGAGATATGATCAGTTCAGTAACAATTAAAGAGTATAAACCCCACTTTGGTCACCTCTTACTCCTGAGATATGATCAGTTCAGTAACAATTAAAGAGTATAAACCCCACTTTGGTCACCTCCTTACTCCTGAGATATGATCAGTTCAGTAACAATTAAGAGTATGAACCCCACTTTGGTCACCCCTTACTCCTGAGATATGATCAGTTTAGTAACAATTAAAGAGTATAAACCCCACTTTGGTCACCTCCTTACTCCTGAGATATGATCAGTTCAGTAACAATTAAAGAGTATAAACCCAACTTTGGTCACCTCCTTACTCCTGAGATATGATCAGTTCAGTAACAATTAAAGAGTATAAACCCCACTTTGGTCACCTCTTACTCCTGAGATATGATCAGTTCAGTAACAATTAAATAGTATAAACCCCACTTTGGTCGCCCCCTTACTCCTGAGATATGATCAGTTCAGTAACAATTAAAAGTATGAACCCCACTTTGGTCACCCCCTTACTCCTGAGATATGATCAGTTCAGTAACAATTAAAGAGTATGAACCCCACTTTGGTCACCTCCTTACTCCTGAGATATGATCAGTTCAGTAACAATTAAGAGTATGATTCCCACTTTGGTCACCCCCATACTCCTGAGATATGATCACTTCTATATGATCACTTCAGTAACAATTAAAGAGTATATGAACCCCACTTTGGTCACCTCCTTACTCCTGAGATATGATCAGTTCAGTAACAATTAAAGAGTATGAACCCCACTTTGGTCACCTCCTTACTCCTGAGATATGATCAGTTCAGTAACAATTAAAGAGTATGAACCCCCACTTTGGTCACCTCCTTACTCCTGAGATATGATCAGTTCAGTAACAATTAAAGCGTATGAACCCCACTTTGGTCACCCTCCTTACTCCTGAGATATGATCAGTTCAATAACAATTAAAGAGTATAACCCCACTTTGGTCACCTCCTTACTCCTGAGATATGATCAGTTCAGTAACAATTAAAGAGTATGAACCCCACTTTGGTCACCTCCTTACTCCTGAGATATGATCAGTTCAGTAACAATTAAAGCGTATGAACCCCACTTTGGTCACCCTCCTTACTCCTGAGATATGATCCGTTCAGTAACAATTAAAGAGTATAAACCCCACTTTGGTCACCTCCTTACTCCTGAGATATGATCAGTTCAGTAACAATTAAAGAGTATGAACCCCACTTTGGTCACCCCCTTACTCCTGAGATATGATCAGTTCAGTAACAATTAAAGAGTATGAACCCCACTTTGGTCACCCCCTTACTCCTGAGATATAAGCCTGCATCATCTCATCAAACTAAAGGTGTGATGACCATGTTTGGAAAATGTGGCATAAATTACCCTGTATAAACATGTGAAAACTTGCATTATGGGTAAATATGATAACATGAGTATGTAGAGGAATCACTTTGTCAAATATTCTGTTCGATGGTAACATTTCACGGGAGTACAAAAAGGGTTAAATTTTGGCCGTTTTGGTGATGGTGCAATCTGAATTTGTTTGAATTCACGTAGTTTGTGGTCAACGGCATGTGACGTCAATCCGGGCTCACCTATACACCCTGAACTATATGCACCCCTCTCCGTATCTACTACTTTACTAAAATATGGGGCCGCGCCGGTGAATCGCTCACGGAACGGCTCAGCGAGCATAGCGGCAATCGATTACAGGGTAATTACACCGTGAACTTATGCACGCCGCCGCCTCTCCGTACCTACTTCTTTACTACGATCACGGGGCCCGGGGAATCGCTCACGGACGGCTCAGCGAGCGTAGCAGGGATCGATTACAGGTCAATACACCGTGAACTTGAATACGCACGCCGTCTTTACTACTTTACGTGGAATCGCTCACGTAACGGCTCAGCGGGCATAGCGGGATCGACTTCAGGTTAAGTGCCGCCCTGCTATTCTCCCCGAGATGAGCCCGAGAAACCACCCTTACCAAAGTGGAAGGCCTGCACATAGCCATCCAATGGCCTGCATTCTACAGGATTATGCAGGCCATCCACATCATTTGACAGGCCATCCACTAGCCTGCGTGGGAGGATGCTGCAGGCCTGCGACAGGCCTGCGCGAAGCCTGCGACAGGCCTGCATTTTGGCCGAAATATGTAAATTAGCGCAGGCCTGTCGCTGTATGACAGGCCTGCGATAGGCTACAGGCCTGCATAGCGACAGGCCTGCAACACATTTTGTATAGTTATTACACATGCCATCAGCCTGTCGCAGGCCTGCGAAAAGCATGTTGCAGGCCTGTGAATGAAGGCAGGCCTGCAGGCCTGTGAATGAAGGCAGGCCTGCAATCATCAAGGATTTCAATCGCCATATATCCTATTTACATGTATGGTACGTATCCATTTCATACTCCCCTTCCCCGGGCATAAAGCCTGGGGGAGCACTGACATTGGAAAGAGGTATAGGCATGTGCCGCCCTTAAGACCCTCTTTTTCGGCCTCTTCTGCTCACTCTTAAGACCCTCTTTTCAGCCTGCATCAGCTCTAGACCCCATTTTATTGAAAAATTAATCATTTCCATTGTTACTACACAAATTTGAAAAAGAAATCAGTTCTTAAAAGGGGGGTGGGAATCCCATGTGCATGGTTGGACTCATTGAACCCTTTTCTTCAAGAAAATGTATACTTTTATATGGATTAAATGAATAATGAAGTAACAGCAGTTTTACGGTAAGCTAAGCTGATGGTCCACACACCCCTTAAGGCAGTGGCGTATCCAGCTTTTGGAACTGGGGGGGGGGGGCATCGTATAGTTGTAACCAACGAAAGACATGATGTACCGACAAAAAAATGGTAAAAGTGACCCAATTTTTGTCCCGTCAACAGCTGAAAAGTGGGGGTGGGGGGAGGGGAAGGGGGGGTAGCGATGACGTTGTCCTCAAAAACGGCTGAAAAAAATATTGCATGGTAGAAATCGCAAATCTACCAACAGAAGCTCAAGTTTACCGATGGGGATATTTCAGTGGATACACCACTGCCTAATTAAGCCCCTGCTTTTTAAAGAAGAAAAAACAGATGACCCAGCTATTTTCCCCCAAAAATCCGCTCTGCGCGAAGCCCCCATTTTTAGATTGATGGCACACCCCTACCCCCAAAAGAAGTTGAGTGCTCCCCCCTTTGTATTGAGCATTATGATGTAATTCCAGAGTCCAGACAAGGTGCTGATTCTTCAGAAGGGAGGGCCGGGATGGGTGGGTGGGGGGGGGGGGGGGGGGGGTCATAAAATTATCAAACATAAAATAGGGGGCGGTCATAATTTTGTTTAGCAATTGAGATTACAAAAGATTCAAAATGGCATTTTTGCGCGCGCATTCATCCAAATATATCCCCTATATCAGGGGTGGGCAACCTTTTTGAATGAATGGGCCAGATATAAGGAGTGAAAAATTGACTGGGCCGCACCTAACCAAATTTTGTAGCAATGGCCTGTACAGTACAGATGACAGTGGCGTTCTTCATATTGGAGGAGGTGGGAAAGAATGAAAGTCAACCGACAAGATTGTTCAGAGTCAAGCAATGCGCGCGTAGCGAGGGAAAATGTCGATTTGACACCTTTTTTTGCACGATTGAGGTATATTTGGTATATTTTAGCTCTAAACAAGCTACGTTACTACAGAATATTGCAATTTGGTGACACATAATCATGCGCGCGTAACGCGCGATTTTTTTCATCTGTGTACTTTTGAGCGTCATAATTCCATGATTCATCTTGTCAAATGATCAGCCTGACAATGCCAATCTCAACCGACACGACATCAATATTGGGGGTGGAGGGGGGGGGGGGGCGGGGGTGGAGGGGGGGGGGGCGGGGGTGATCGCTCCCTCGCCCCCTCTAGTTATGCCACTGACAGATGATAATTAATGGGGAAAATATACGCACATTGAGGAACATCATTTGTGCCGATAAAATGCTAAGCAGCTAGCTCGTTTTTGTGATGATGTAAAATATATTTATTTTTCTTGATACATCTCGCGGGCCGCAAAAAAAACACTGGCGGGCCGTAGGTTGCCCACCCCTGCCCTATATGGACCGGGTTGGAAGGTTCAGAAGGTGGAGTGGGGGGTCATAAAAAATCTGACAATTAGTCATAAAAGATAATGATGGCCATTGAAATTTGTGACACCCCCCCCCTCCCGAAGAAAATGACAGCCCCTTAGAAAATACCATAGCCCCCTCCCCACATACTGTATACCTAAGGCAAAAACTTCCCCCCTCCCTGACAGACATACTACCTCCTTACACTCCCCCACATCATGTTAAAATCATGCATGTACATTGGAAGTTACCTGAAGTACAGACTGCAAAATTCAGCAATGTAGCATTCATTCCACTGTTAAAAGTAAGCTTACTTATAATAAGCTACTAATTTTACACATTTTAGCCATCATTCTCATAAGTATCTACAGTGTAACCATACACATACCTGATCTAGATAACTATAATTATCTACATCCAAATAAAAATGATAATTCCTTGAAAAGAAACCAATATTTATACATATTCTGAGCAGCACCAACTGCCATCCACTACCATGCATTCCTGCCTGGACAAATTTGAAATGGCAGTTAGGTCATGTGACTATTGCATCCTGCCAGATTTGTTTTGATGGCTAGTTTCAAGGTTGCATAGATTACCCAATAGATCGGTTGTTGACAGCCCATGGTAAAATAAAAAGGTACCGGGTTAGTATCCGATACTTACCGGATACTTATCCGATACCATTTGGATACTTTTTTTGGAAGTTTCCACAAGTATCCGCATGCGGACGCCTTTTTGGGTTATATCCCACTAGCGGATACTTTTGTGGATTATAACCCGATGATGTACCGCTGGATTATAATCTCAACTTAGTCTCAAATATCATAATCCAAAAGGTATCCACAGATCACATTACTGGCACTAGGTCAGAGGTCACAATTTCAACTATATCCCACTAGCGGATACTTTTGTGGATTATAACCCGATGATGTACCGCTGGATTATAATCTAAACTTAGTCTCAAATATCATAATCCAAAAAGTATCCACAGATCACATTACTGGCACTAGGTCAGAGGTCACAATTTCAAAAAATGCAAAATGGCAGTTGGATATATGAACATATAATTTTAGCTGGCAAAAGAATGATGATGTTTTACCATGTTTATGACAATAAAGAAGTTTGGATATGCTTGTGGATGACATACATGTTGCACTGCTGTACTACAGGTAAATTACTATAAGCTATAGCTATTTTTTATTTGCATATCTTACATGTAGCCAATAGAAGGTTAAATGGTATCATGTAGATCCTATAAGCTTACTTATGTTTTGCCTATAATACACTATAGAATACCGTAAGTAAAATGTAATATATTATTAGTAGGCTACACCTAAATTAACTTTGATAAGGGAACCGTAACAGCGTGGGATGTTTATAGCAATCTATGTGACATGAACAGAAATTGCTTAATTATTTTAAATGCATTGAGCAGTTTGAAATGTAGTGTTGCCAACACCAGTTTGACTGCAAAACAAAAAAATTGATACTTTTTGTGATGGGCCATGGTCTAAGGCCTCAGTTGCACCTCAGTTGGTGAAATTTTCAGTTGGCAACACGAGCAAATTAATAATATATAGTACTCCTGATATCAGTACATCAGTGCAGTTTGGATCGGGACATCAAAGCTGGTAATATGGCTTGGTCTATAATATGTCTACTATAGAATCATATTGGATATGCTATGTGTGTTTTCCAAAATGTGCACATGATCATGCATCGCAACTATTGAGGGCTAAAAGTATCCGCTAAAAAGTGGATGATAACCGGATACTATCCCACAAAAAAGGATCCATAAAGTATCCGCGAAAGCCACCGGGTTATTATCCGATGGCATTTTCACATGCAAATTAGGTATCCATAAAAGTATCCACAGAAAGCGGACTAGTATCCGATTATGATCCATAAAAGTATCCACAGAAAGCGGACTAGTATCCGATTATGATCCATAAAAGTATCCACAGAAAGCGGACTAGTATCCGGTTATAATCCACAAAACGATCTACTGAATTTTCAAAACCCACCGGGTTATAACCGGATACCTAACTAATTTGCATATATTACCCACCGGGTTATAACCGGATACCAAATTAATTTGCATGTGAAAATGGTATCGGGTTATGATCCGCTACCTTTTGCGGATTATTACCGGATTATGATCCGATACCATGCTATATTTTCCTATGGGAGGCCTGCCATGGATGGCCTGTCACTTCCAAGTGGACCGGTGGCCTTGTGATGGCCTGCGAGTTTGTTGTGATGGCCTGCAAGTTCGTCTTGATGGCCTGCGAGTTCGTTGTGATGGCCTGCAAGTTCATTTGGATGTATCGATGGCCTGTCACTTGCAAGTGATGGCCTGTCAATGGTACTTTTAGCCTTCCAATTATCATGACAGGCCTGTGGATGGCTAATTGCAGGCTAATTAGGCCATCCACTTTGGTAAGGGCACTCCCCCAATAGCTGCTCATTTGAGTTCCCCGGAACCAACAAGTCAATATAACTATCCTCATTTTAATTTCTCTAATTTGAATGTGCTACTGCTATTAATGTCAACCCGTATCTATAAAATGATCCTATAGGCCTATAGCCGCATTTTAAATTCAAGTGATGGAGGTTTTATGAATTTTAGCGAAATTAAATTATTATTTATAGGGCTCCCTAGCCTCGTTTGTAAGAAGGAATAGCAAAATAATATTCAATTATTTTGTTCCAGAATTACCTTACACGAAGGGTTTCATTTATTAGCTTGGCATTTGTATATCATTTTTTGTTACTTGGTGTTTCAGCCCACTGTATGTTTGAAGTTGTTAACATTTGAAATGTAAATGAATAGGCCTTGTATATAAATGCATCGCGAAGTCGCAGCGCATGACACCATTAACATTCCCGGCGCGCCGACGGCTGTGCACGCACGGGTCGCTATCCCCAGGCTCACACCGTCACCGTATTCTCCCCGAGATGAGCCCGAGAAACCACTCCCCCATAAGCTGCGCATTTGAGTTCCTCTCCCCGGAACCAACAAATCAATATTTCAATTGGGATAAAACCGTAACGGGATGAAACCGTATAGGGATCAAACGGCTTCGGGATGAACCGGTACTGAGATGAAACGGTAGCCGAAATTATTGGGATGAAACCGTTTTGGGATGAAACGACGTGTTTCCGATCAGTTCAGTAACAATTAAAGAGTATGAACCCCACTTTGGTCACCCTCCTTACTCCTGAGATATGATCAGTTCAGTAACAATTAAGAGTATGAATCCCACTTTAGTCACCTCCTTACTCCTGAGATATGATCAGTTCAGTAACAATTAAAGAGTATAAACCCCACTTTGGTCACCTCTTACTCCTGAGATATGATCAGTTCAGTAACAATTAAAGAGTATAAACCCCACTTTGGTCACCTCCTTACTCCTGAGATATGATCAGTTCAGTAACAATTAAGAGTATGAACCCCACTTTGGTCACCCCTTACTCCTGAGATATGATCAGTTTAGTAACAATTAAAGAGTATAAACCCCACTTTGGTCACCTCCTTACTCCTGAGATATGATCAGTTCAGTAACAATTAAAGAGTATAAACCCAACTTTGGTCACCTCCTTACTCCTGAGATATGATCAGTTCAGTAACAATTAAAGAGTATAAACCCCACTTTGGTCACCTCTTACTCCTGAGATATGATCAGTTCAGTAACAATTAAATAGTATAAACCCCACTTTGGTCGCCCCCTTACTCCTGAGATATGATCAGTTCAGTAACAATTAAAAGTATGAACCCCACTTTGGTCACCCCCTTACTCCTGAGATATGATCAGTTCAGTAACAATTAAAGAGTATGAACCCCACTTTGGTCACCTCCTTACTCCTGAGATATGATCAGTTCAGTAACAATTAAGAGTATGATTCCCACTTTGGTCACCCCCATACTCCTGAGATATGATCACTTCTATATGATCACTTCAGTAACAATTAAAGAGTATATGAACCCCACTTTGGTCACCTCCTTACTCCTGAGATATGATCAGTTCAGTAACAATTAAAGAGTATGAACCCCACTTTGGTCACCTCCTTACTCCTGAGATATGATCAGTTCAGTAACAATTAAAGAGTATGAACCCCCACTTTGGTCACCTCCTTACTCCTGAGATATGATCAGTTCAGTAACAATTAAAGCGTATGAACCCCACTTTGGTCACCCTCCTTACTCCTGAGATATGATCAGTTCAATAACAATTAAAGAGTATAACCCCACTTTGGTCACCTCCTTACTCCTGAGATATGATCAGTTCAGTAACAATTAAAGAGTATGAACCCCACTTTGGTCACCTCCTTACTCCTGAGATATGATCAGTTCAGTAACAATTAAAGCGTATGAACCCCACTTTGGTCACCCTCCTTACTCCTGAGATATGATCCGTTCAGTAACAATTAAAGAGTATAAACCCCACTTTGGTCACCTCCTTACTCCTGAGATATGATCAGTTCAGTAACAATTAAAGAGTATAAACCCCACTTTGGTCACCTCCTTACTCCTGAGATATGATCAGTTCAGTAACAATTAAAGAGTATGAACCCCACTTTGGTCACCCCCTTACTCCTGAGATATAAGCCTGCATCATCTCATCAAACTAAAGGTGTGATGACCATGTTTGGAAAATGTGGCATAAATTACCCTGTATAAACATGTGAAAACTTGCATTATGTGTAAATATGATAACATGAGTATGTAGAGGAATCACTTTGTCAAATATTCTGTTCGATGGTAACATTTCACGGGAGTACAAAAAGGGTTAAATTTTGGCCGTTTTGGTGATGGTGCAATCTGAATTTGTTTGAATTCACGTAGTTTGTGGTCAACGGCATGTGACGTCAATCCGGGCTCACCTATACACCCTGAACTATATGCACCCCTCTCCGTATCTACTACTTTACTAAAATATGGGGCCGCGCCGGTGAATCGCTCACGGAACGGCTCAGCGAGCATAGCGGCAATCGATTACAGGGTAATTACACCGTGAACTTATGCACGCCGCCGCCTCTCCGTACCTACTTCTTTACTACGATCACGGGGCCCGGGGAATCGCTCACGGACGGCTCAGCGAGCGTAGCAGGGATCGATTACAGGTCAATACACCGTGAACTTGAATACGCACGCCGTCTTTACTACTTTACGTGGAATCGCTCACGTAACGGCTCAGCGGGCATAGCGGGATCGACTTCAGGTTAAGTGCCGCCCTGCTATTCTCCCCGAGATGAGCCCGAGAAACCACACTCCCCCAATAGCTGCTCATTTGAGTTCCCCGGAACCAACAAGTCAATATAACTATCCTCATTTTAATTTCTCTAATTTGAATGTGCTACTGCTATTAATGTCAACCCGTATCTATAAAATGATCCTATAGGCCTATAGCCGCATTTTAAATTCAAGTGATGGAGGTTTTATGAATTTTAGCGAAATTAAATTATTATTTATAGGGCTCCCTAGCCTCGTTTGTAAGAAGGAATAGCAAAATAATATTCAATTATTTTGTTCCAGAATTACCTTACACGAAGGGTTTCATTTATTAGCTTGGCATTTGTATATCATTTTTTGTTACTTGGTGTTTCAGCCCACTGTATGTTTGAAGTTGTTAACATTTGAAATGTAAATGAATAGGCCTTGTATATAAATGCATCGCGAAGTCGCAGCGCATGACACCATTAACATTCCCGGCGCGCCGACGGCTGTGCACGCACGGGTCGCTATCCCCAGGCTCACACCGTCACCGTATTCTCCCCGAGATGAGCCCGAGAAACCACTCCCCCATAAGCTGCGCATTTGAGTTCCTCTCCCCGGAACCAACAAATCAATATTTCAATTGGGATAAAACCGTAACGGGATGAAACCGTATAGGGATCAAACGGCTTCGGGATGAACCGGTACTGAGATGAAACGGTAGCCGAAATTATTGGGATGAAACCGTTTTGGGATGAAACGACGTGTTTCCGATCAGTTCAGTAACAATTAAAGAGTATGAACCCCACTTTGGTCACCCTCCTTACTCCTGAGATATGATCAGTTCAGTAACAATTAAAGAGTATGAATCCCACTTTGGTCACCTCCTTACTCCTGAGATATGATCAGTTCAGTAACAATTAAAGAGTATGAACCCCACTTTGGTCACCCCCTTACTCCTGAGATATGATCAGTTCAGTAATAATTAAAGAGTACTAGCGGCGTACCCTCGCTACGCTCGGGCACTCGCTAGCTGAGTATTATTATCTAAATTAGACACCTTCATGATTTGTAGCAAAATGGGCATAGATAATGAGTTCAAAATTGTAGATCCCTGAATTATTTTTTTTCATTTGAAATAGACTTTGTTCACAGAAATTGAGTTTTGTGATATCTTTGAATCTCGGACCCAATTTCAATACCCCATTTAGGAGGGAAACAATGTTATAGTTACCCCATTTGTTGGAAGTGGCTCTTTTTACTTCAGGCTTTTCTTCCATCTTTTCTAACTTTCATTTCATTCAGCCAGCATGCTTATATAGGCTTTTTAAGCCTGGCCGAGCATTTTGTTGTTGCTTGAGCCTGGTCCCTTCAGGACCCAAGCGTGTGTCCGTACGGACCGACAGTTTAAACAAACAAACACTAAACAAACAAACAACCCCCCCCAAAAAAAAAAATGTGCAGTACCAACCCCATATAGTGTATGGTATAGAAGATAGTGTGCGGTTAATAGTCATCAACATGATCAAAGCGTATATAGGCTATTGTGCAATAGCAAGAGGTCCTTGATACTCAGGTGCCCTTAATCCTAATATCGGTGCCACGGCGCCCTTAATATTCCAGGGATCTTAATAAGGCCTACTCAGAAACGCTAAATATTATTAGGTATCCCATAATAAGACATGAAATAACCACTCTGGTATAGGCCGATCGACCCCATACATCCTTAAAATCCAGTTTATCACAGGTACCCTTAATATTCCATACTCCAGGTACCCAGTGTACCCTTATAATCCAGACAGGCCTATCCACCCCATGCGTTCATACACATGTGTAGGCCTAGATTTCACACCGCCCCCCCCCCCCCCCCCCCCCCCACCCTAAAAGTCTCCATAGAACACGCTGTATTAAAAATAAATTTAGGTCCGCGACGCCACTGGGTATTTTTAGTGGTTTTATTAAGTTTTATGGTGGGTCTTTCATAGTTGGCGGGTTCTCACCATGATCACTTTTTACCCACCCGGTTCAGTGTTAAAGCCATCCGTTTATTTTATTTTTCAGCCTATTGACATTAAATTATTTCTCCAGTAGGACTATTTCTGCATGCATATTTTGCACTAACAGTTCCTTGTTTATTTATAGGCCTATCCCCATGTACATGTATATGATATCACGGTTTTCTGGCCTATCTACATGATCTATGTTTTTATATAGCGCGCCCTGCCCGTGGCCCGCATTGTGGATGGGTCCGCGATGGGACTGAGGCACTGTCGTATAAACGCATTTTCCATGTCACTATTAACACATGTTATCCTGGATGCAGGCCTACCAGTCAGCTGCCAACGTTGAGTGAGTCTATTGTTGACGACACGATTTTGTTTTCCCTGGTAAAGAGGATGTCAATCACGTGCAATTCATATGGCAAATGTCAGCCTTATACAATGCCAACAAAATATACATTTAAATCAAGTTTAACGTCATGTGACTGAGTGGATCTTCACGAAGGGGGAATAATAAAATATTACTCAATTATTTGATATGCTAAAGTCATGTTCGCAGGCACATTTCTGCTTTGAAATGCTATTTTAGCCGTACATGTTTTCTGTTCATTCTGGAAAAGAGGCTTACCAAAGTCCGTGTTCTTGACCCACTTATAGAAGAAAATAAACAGTATAGCCTTGTATTGTAAGGATCAACGGTATATCCTCCTACTACCAAAAAATGGGAGATGTGCAGTGACTCTATCGTACCAAGAATATTACTTGCAATATTATATATATCAGCTTTATTGACCCAGTCTCGTCTGTAATAGTCTACGGTGCATACAATGTACTTGTTTGTATAGACGCGCCTCTTTTGAAATGCTAATTAAGTGGCGTGACTGTTATACCAACGCTGTGAGACGTACACAGTTGGAAATGGGGGACGCCGTGTGTTTGTGCACGCAGACACATACGTAGACTGCGCGTGCAAGAGTGGAAGCAGAGTAGGGGGGGTCTGGTAATGTGAAAATTGTACAAACTCCGTGTTCTTGACTCACTTACGGTCATTTTAGAACAAAAACATGGGTTTTCATAATGTACATATTATTAAGTGCCTGCTACACTACTTTTTATCAATCTGCAATGAAAATTTATTGGTAAATAAGTGCTTCGTAAAGTACATAATTTCGGAGTTTTTTCAGTTATAAAATACTTTCTGATGCTAAATTATTTTATAAATTTAAATTCAGATGTTATTAAAATAGACCCTCTCCTTCAAAATCATACCAAACACGGCCTAATTGGATAACGAAATATGGTAAAAATCGAAGAAAAAAAACACACCTATTTTTAATAAAAATGTGGCAAAGTGTCTGTGAGCTCCTGTGTGCGGGAAAACAAAACAAGCCCCTTTTTGCGTGCTTGACTACTGACTGCCTACGGTTTGCGCCTTATACGGTTTGCGCCGGCCTTGCTCCCAGTTCCTTCAAAGGGGTTCCTGTATACCCTGGCTATATGATTGACTTTTTGTTGTTGTCTCATCATGCCGTTTTCTTGTACTATAGGGTTTGCACTATGGAGCAACGGATGCTTGCCGCCTTTACTCTACCACATAACAAACTACGCTTTGCGCCACTAACGCGTGTGCACCTACGCGTGTTCCGGTATCACCCGATTACGCGTGCGCCGTTAATCGCCCGATTACGCGTGCGCCGGCGGCAATCGCATGAATACGCGCGAGCCGACAATCGCCTTACGCGAGTTGTGTGCCGGCCATCGCCATGGCGTGCTCAGCGTATACGCGGCGCGTAGCAATAACGGGCTAAAAAACCTTGAATTTCACGAAATCTAACCCAAATTTAAAAAATCAAACATAAACTGGTTCGTCGTGGGACCGATACGCACTCGCACAGAAAGTTTAAAGTCAATCGAAGGTTCGGAAAGGGGAGAACATCTCCGTACAAGAATCGGCAACTCCGTATTATATATAAGATGAACCCCACTTTGGTCACCCCCTTACTCCTGAGATATGACCAGTTCAGTAACAATTAAGAGTATGAATCCCACTTTAGTCACCTCCTTACTCCTGAGATATGATCAGTTCAGTAACAATTAAAGAGTATAAACCCCACTTTGGTCACCTCCTTACTCCTGAGATATGATCAGTTTAGTAACAATTAAAGAGTATGAACCCCACTTTGGTCACCTCCTTACTCCTGAGATATGATCACTTCAGTAACAATTAAAGAGTATGAACCCCACTTTGGTCACCCCCTTACTCCTGAGATATGATCAGTTTAGTAACAATTAAAGAGTATGAACCCCACTTTGGTCACCTCCTTACTCCTGAGATATGATCAGTTCAGTAACAATTAAGAGTATGAATCCCACTTTAGTCACCTCCTTACTCCTGAGATATGATCAGTTCAGTAACAATTAAAGAGTATAAACCCCACTTTGGTCACCCCCTTACTCCTGAGATATGATCACTTCAGTAACAATTAAAGAGTATGAACCCCACTTTGGTCGCCCCTTACTCCTGAGATATGATCAGTTCAGTAACAATTAAATAGTATGAACCCCACTTTGGTCACCCCCTTACTCCTGAGATATGATCAGTTCAGTAACAATTAAAGAGTATGAACCCCACTTTGGTCACCTCCTTACTCCTGAGATATGATCAAGCCTGCATCATCTCATCAAACAAAAGGTGTGATGACCATGTTTGGAAAATGTGACATAATTACCCTGTATTAGCCCACTCCTAAAAAGCTCTAAAAATCAATAATCAATAAATAAGGAATTGACTAAAACTAAATCCTCTCAAGTGGATGTAGTAGGCACTTGACCAAGTTGACCTAAAGGAATCAAGGCAATTAACATTCAATCACATGCAATGCAGCATTAAATTCACATCTAATGTATTAAAATCTGCTTATAAACCAATTTGTAAACCAGTAATTTCTCTGATTTTCTATCCAAAGAATCTCTATGTACTACTAATAATAGTAACATTTTCAATCATTATCATTCCAAACATTCTAAACATTGACAGTGGTAATAATTTGAAAGCAGTATTATTATTAAAACAGTAAATGAATTTAGAATCAAACAACTAAACTCAGCGTTGGGATTTCTCAAACCAGCCTAAGTTTAAGTTACACGCCAAACAAATCCATAATCTGATAGTGGTCTAGATAAAGGGTTCAACAAAAGAAAGTATACCACTTTGTTTATGTCATTTTGAGTAACTTTCAATTTGTTTTTGTCCAAACAGGCTAGATAGGCATTTAGATGAATCTTTTAGGCATAATTTGATACCAAATTTGCCCCCTAATAACAAAGATAAACCATGATTAGCACCATTTAAAGGAAAATATCCCATTTTCAAAAGTCGCATTTCCAATACACAGCACGAGAAGAATAGGCCAATTGTTAACACACACATACGCCGTATTTATCCCGTACTGATCACCGCGCATATCCCTCAATGCGCGGGCTAATTCAAATGTAAACTGATGCATGGGTGAAGGATTTGAAAGTAAAGGAATGTTATGGATGGGGAGAACATGGACAGATTAACCAAATCTTCTCGCGCTGTGTATTGGAAATGCGACTTTTGAAAATGGGATATTTTCCTTTAAATGGTACTAATCATGGTTTATCTTTGTTGTTAGGGGGCAAATTTGGTATCAAATTATGCCTAAAGGATTCATCTAAATGCCTATCTAACCTGTTTGGACAAAAACAAATTGAAAGTTACTCAAAATGACATCAACAAAGTGGTATACTTTCTTTTGTTGAACCCTTTACTATAAAAGTGCATGCAACTCGTTTAAAATAAGATGTTAGTACGAAATATACACATTTCAAATAATAATAAATGAATACATTTGGAACCATATCTGTGTGTGTGATCACCCAAAAAGTTTCTGAACAAAAAATATCCAAAAGCCAAACATTTTCCAAACAATCATGAATGAATATTTGAATTTTGAGCAAAATGACTTAAAACGTCAGCATTAGCACATATAGAAATTTAAAAAAAAAAAGATTTGCCATACCTGATGTTTCATAATAAGAATTAAAAAGTAAATGACATCCAAATTAGGCCAGGCAGTGATAGGCCGGGAGCCCAGAACATTTAATCAGCTGAGAAGGTACAAAAGGTTTGATGGTATGAGTAGGTCAGTTAGGGGTCAAAAGTCAATAATTTGTGTTGCGGCCGGGTCGCATCCTGTACGGGGACCCTGGGTGTCACGATTAAGGGGCAGAAAAATGTGTTTAATCAGCCGAAGAGGTACATGGACTAAACTGGTTGGATATGATTCCTTAGAGGGTACTTGTAACAACGGTAGCAATGACAGCAACTTTTGCCTGTACGGGGCCCCAGACAGTAGCTTTAAAGGGCCCCCAAATATGGTTTTAATCAGCCGAAGAGGTACATGGATGAAACTTTTTGCATTGGAACTATTACACATTGGGGTATACAAAATTACCAATGACAGCAACTTTTGCCTGTACGGGGCCCCAGACAGTAGCCCCAAAGGGCCCAACTGATTTATTCAGCCGAAGAGGTACATGGATGAATCTTTTTGATTTGGAACTAGTGCATGGTAGGATATAAAAAAATATCAAGGACAGCAACTTTTGCCTGTACGGGGCCCCAGACAGTAGCCCCAAAGGGCCCACAAATATGGTTTTAATCAGTCGAAGAGGTACATGGATGAAACTTTTTGCATTGGAACTATTAGACATTGGGGTGTACACAAATACCAATGACAGCAACTTTTGCCTGTACGGGGCCCCAGACAGTAGCCCCAAAGGGCCCCTAATATGGTTTTAATCAGCCGGAGAGGTAAATGGATGGATCTTTTTTATTTGGAACTATTACATTATAGGATGTACACAAATACCAACGACAGCAACTTTTGCCTGTTCGGAGCCCCAGACAGTAGCCCCAAAGGGCACCAAGTGCCCCAACTGATTTATTCAGACTAAGAGGTATACGAATTAATCTCTTTGCATTGGAACTATTACATGTTGGGATATATTAAAAAAACCAATGACAGCAACTTTTGGCTGTACGGGGCTCCCAGACAGTAGCCCCAAAGGGGCCCCACATGTCCGAACTGATTTATTCAGCCAAAGAGATACATGGGCGACTCTTTTTGAGTAAGTATTACATGTAAGGACATACAAAAACGCCATTGGCAGCAACTTTTGCCTGTACAGGGCCCCAGACAGCAGCCCCAAAGGGGGATTTATTCAGCCAAAGAGGTACCTGATTTAAACTTTTTGCATTGGAACTATTACATTGTTGATGTATATAAAATGCCAATGACTGATAATATTTTCTATACAGGGAGGCCTTAACAGTAGCCTCAAATGACCCAAAGTTTTGTTTTTTTCAGCGGCGACCTCGGAGGTAAGTGGATTGAATCTGCCCCCCCCCCCCCTATAGTGATCAACGTCTTTAACTAGTAGTTTTATTTTAGTAGTAGTACACTTTTACACATAGGGTGAACAAAAATACAAATGACCACACTGTGGTTGTTCGCAATGATGGAACATTCTCCCTCGTACTAAAAGAGAAATTGACAACATCTCTCACTTTCGTTGTAATCTTAAGACTCCCCTTTTTCCATGCTAATATGAGTTTTGTGTTGCATGCGCTATGATCTAGATGGAATAGCGCCTTATAAATATTAATTGTTATGTTAATGATATGTTAATGTTATGTTACATTACGTTATGTTATGTTATGTTTGTATTTAGGGTCTAGACAATAATAGCCTCAAAGGGCCCCATGTTTGTTCCCTAACTGGTTTATCCAGTCAAATAGGTATGTGGATGAGTCATCTTGCATTGGAATCATTAGGAGGGTAGGGTGTGCAAAACCTTGTTACGTACAATGGTCAAGATTAGCCCAAAGCACCGTATGACCCATACAGTCCGGATATAACTATTGTATCAACTGATCGCTGAAATAATTAATGAAGCAGTTTTAAAATATACTTGCATTTTGTAACTGAGAAAGAAAGCTAGGCTCATCACTTTCACTAGGCTCATCAAATCGTAGGATAAATGTACAGAATTTGTTCATTAATCTTGCATGTGCCACTGTTTAAGGTGGGGGGATCAACCAAACTCATCAAAGCTGAGTCTGTACAAATATCAGTATATAATGTTGTTTGCTGGCATTCCTTCTTTCATAAATCTGAAGTGTACCTCCGCTGAATAAATAGGAAGCCTTTGTACAGAACAAGTTGAAATCATTTAAAAGTATTGTGTAGGCCTATTAACCTTAACAATGTGATAGTTCAAAGGCAATAATTCCCGACTCCTTTCATGTGTAGGCCCTATTGGATCTTATGCATAAAGATTCAAAAGATCCATGTATCTCCTTGGTTGAATACAACAAGGGATGTGGGCACTTTAGGGCAACTATTTGTGGGGGCCCATACTGGCATCATCTTCTGCCATTGGTATTTTGAGGTACCTTAATATGCAATCAATTCATGTAATAATAATAATAAACCATGCTTATTAAGCGCACTTCGTCGCAAGACCCCAGTGCGCTGAACAAAAAAGTACAAAATATGAACAAAGATACAAAACATTATAAAGTCATTTGCTGAAAAAGGTTGAGTCTTGAGCGAGCTCTTGAATTGCTGCAGTGATGTGGCATTTCTAACATGAGATGGGAGCCGGTTCCAGAGTTCAGGAGATGCATGAGAGAATGATCTTTGGCCGTAGGTGACCTTTTTGGCTGAATAAATCATGGGTGTGGGGCCCTTTGGTGGGCTAAAGCCCCATCCCATACAGCCAAATGTTGCTGTCACTGGTAATTCTGTATCCTAACGTGTTATAGTTCCAATGCAAAATGCTTCATCCATGTACTTTTTCTGCTGAATAAATTAGTTGGGGATTTGGGCCTTTATTGTGGCTCTTGTATGGGGCCCTGTAATGTTGCTATATTTTGAAAATAAATGGAAAGGATTTATTTTATGAAGCAGCCCTACTTCCAATAGTTGCATACTTTTATTTTGTTTGCATAAGGTTGTAAATATCTCTCTCTCTCTCCCGCGTCACATTTTATTGTCTTCATAATTATAATTTTGTGCTATTATGTATTTTTGTATGAAATGATTAGTATGTTGCCAAAAAACTAATTATAACAAAGCTGCTGCCATATGTATTTTTGTATATCATAGCCTGCAATAGTTCCAATACAAAAAGATTAATCCATGTGCCACTTAGGCTGAATAAATTTGTCGGGGCCTTTCAGGGCTACTGTTTCAGGCCCCATACGTAAAAGGCGCTGTTGTTGATATATTTGTATGGGGCCTGTCCTATTCTAAATCAAAACTTCTTTTGCTGACTATATCAGTGGGGGCATGTGCGTCCTTTGGGGCTACCGTCTGGAGCCCGCCTATCATGTAATAGTTCAAATCTACAAAGATTCATCCACGTATCTAGCCTATTGGGCTGAATAAATCAGGATGATGGGCTTTTTTGGCTACTTTCTGGGGCCCCATACAGGAAAAAGTTGCTGTTATTGGTATTTTTGTATCCTAACATATGTATTTTACATCTCTTTTAACAGATTTATCCATGTATCTCTTTGACTGAATAAATGAGTTAGGACATGTGGGGTCTGTACAGGCAAATGAGTTGGGGCCCTTTGGGACGGGCTACTGTCTAGAGCCCGATACAAGCAAAAGTTGCTGTCAGTGTTATTTTTTGTATCGTTACATGTAATACTAATACTATTAGTAATTTACTATTCAAAAAAATTCATCCATGTACCTCTTTGGCTGAATAAATCAGTTGGGGCATGTGGGGCCCTTTGGTGCTACTGTATGGGGCCACACACAGGCAAAAGTTGCTGCTATTGCTATTTTTGTATATCCTTTCATATAATAGTTCCAATGCAAAAAGATTCATCCATGTACCTCTTCAGCTGAATAAATCAGTTGGGGATGTGGGGCCCTTTGGGGCTACTGTCTGGGGTTCCGTTCCGTACAGGCAAAAGTTGCTGTCAATAGAATTTTTGTATAACCTATCATGCGATAGTTCCAAATCAAAAAGTTCCATCCATGTATACCTCTTCGGTTGATTTAAACCATATCTGGGGGCCTTTTGGGCTACTGTCTGGGGCCCTGTACAGGCAAAAGTTGCTGTCGTTGGTATTTTTGTATATCCTATCATGCGATAGTTCCAAATCAAAAAGATTTATCCATGTACCTCTTCGGCTGACTAAATCAGTTGGGCCCTTTGGGGCTACTGTCTGGGGCCCCGTACAGGCAAAAGTTGCTGTCATTGGTATTTTTGTATACCCCAATGTGTAATAATTCCAATGCAAAAAGTTTCATCCATGTACCTCTTCAGCTGATTAAAACCATATTTGGGGGCCCTTTAAAGCTACTGTCTGGGGCCCCGTACAGGCAAAAGTTGCTGTCATTGCTACCGTTGTTACAAGTACCCTCTAAGGAATCATATCCAACCAGTTTTGTCCATGTACCTCTTCGGCTGATTAAACACATTTTTCGGCCCCCTTTATCGTGACACCCAGGGCCCCCGTACAGGATGCAACCCGGCAGCAACACAAATTATTAACTTTTGGCCCCGTACTGACCTACTCATACCATCAAACCTTTTGTACCTTCTCAGCTGATTAAATGTTCTGGGCTCCCGGCCTATGAAGTCCTCCACTGTCAACTTACCTTGTGATAGAGATCAGGGTAGAATGATACCTTGTGTAGAGATCAGGGTAGAATGATAGCCCAGGTCTTTGGGCAGTGTAAGTGGTTGAATGGTTTAGTGGGGATATGCAAATTAGTGAGATGGGTTTCATTGAGTGAGTGCTATTATCCACCTCAACTGCAGTGTTGCCAATGCCAGCTAGGCCACAGAATTGGGCTACAAAAACCTGGTGTTACGGTTCGTAAAAAGTTGGGCTACCAATGTATTTTCAAATTTTCCATATATTTTCTATGGGCGTGACGAATATGGGCTACTTTTTGTCGTAGGCTGCAGCCTAGAGGTCACTGGTGCCGGGGTTTGGGACACATTTTGATGGCAATACTGCTCAACTGTTTGTAAGTTGCCATGCGGATGCTTGATGCTTGGAACACAGTACAATACAATACAATACGTATTAGGCCTGGCCAGTTAGTTCTGATAGACTGGATATTATACAGTGTGTTTCAAATGAAAATAAATAGCCCTATCTAATGTATAGGCTTTATCTTCGCTAAAGGCAATATGGTAATTAAAACAAACAGTTATTACTAGTTCACAGTGTTGTTTTATTTTGTGTTTATCCTTTTAAGAACAATAAATAAATGTTTTCATAATACAACATTGTTCAAGTATAGTATATAATTTAAAATACCTTTTCATGTTGATGAGGCGATTTTATTTTTTGGAAGCAACTGCAAATCTTTACAGTGTTGTTAACTTGTACACACAAATAAATTTTATTTTATTTTATATTAATTAGGTGTGTGTTTTGTGCATAAGAGAACGTATTAAAAACTAGATTTTAAGTATGAATATCTGTCATCTATTCAACACTTATTGTCTGAGCACTTCATGGGAATTTATCACACACAGATAATAGCAACCAAACATGTTAACAAAAGTAGTTATATATGTCATGTCAATAAAATAGTTGGGGTTAACTCCGTTGTTGAGAAATGGTAAAATTAGGTTATTTTCTGTTCTCAATTTGACATAGGGCCTAATACATTTTTTCAATCGACAAACCATTATCGCACTATTTTAGATTAAATATGAAAATGTCCAAGGTAAAAATCTAATGAAAATTATGAAAAATGCTAAGTATGACATTACTTAAACACCGTAAAATCAAACCCTTAGCTCGGCAACGCTGCATCATCATTAATCAAAGGATATCAAATAGGATTCACACGTTCTGCAAATATCTTCTATATGCATCGTGATACTTTATGATTACTTGAATGTATCGGAATGTAAGCCCAACGCAAAATATAGCATATCGTGATTTTGTAAAATTAAAATACTGTATTGCAAGTTGTCAGATTTTAATTGACATAATAATTGCACATTATTTGCTTTAAAGCAGGTTGATATTGATATATTTCATTTCTGTGCCTGAAATTACAAAACTAAAATAGGTTTCACACATCAACGTTTACAATAGCATCAACATGAGTATTTGCGTTTCTTTAAAATAGTACACCTGGCACCAAAATGAAAAGGAAGGGTATTTCTCTGAAATGTCGTACAAACAGAACTTATCCTTGCACATAATTTGCATTCAACATGTTCAATGAACATCTTTAACATGTTTAACATGTCCAAATAATCAAAATGGCAGTTGAACTTTATTGAAATTATAGACAAAATATCGTCTCTTTTTTAGACTTAAGACAGCAGCAAAGACAAAATTCCTGCAAATGATATATCATTTGATTAAAAGGTATCCATCCGTAAGACAGTTTCCAATATAAACCAAGTTGATTATATGAAATAAGTTTAAATAAATAAAAGAACCACAGATTCATTTTCCGGAATTTTCAATTAATAGTTAAATTGAAAAATAATAAAAGGACTCATTAAGAATATTGACTGACCCAATATTAACAGATCTGTTCTCTTGTTTGGGTTGTCAGTGAATACTTTCATTATACGTACCCTGGTACCCGGTGTTCTCTCTTCGTATTCAGAGGGGTAACACATGATCATTCCAGGGTCTTGAAATACGCCCCCCCCCCCCCCCCTATTTGACAGCGTTTCGCGGACAATTTTGCTAATTTGACCTCCTTTTTCACAAATACGTGGACATTTTGACTGATGACATGACTGAAAATAGCCCCCCTTTTTCACCATTTCAAGAACATTTTGTACATATTATTTGCCCAAAAACAGGACACATCTGGTTCAAAATACCCTTTTTCACGGGGTATTGTCTCGAGACAATTTGATATGACACATTGCTCATTTATTTTAATTTATTCTTCGTGGACATAGCCTCCCAAAAAAGCACCCCTTATTTTTGATATCGCTGAAATAGCAAATGACCCCTTAGTTTTGGGAATATGTCAATGTTGACTGAAACCACCGGGGTTCTGACACGGTTACAATTATCCGTAATTTGATTTGCCCCTCACCCAACGAGTTTGGATGTTTCTGATCATACGTAGGCCTGTCTCTATACTATTATAAATAATCATGGATAAAAGGTAACATTTAAACTACTTCCCAAAAGCTAAAAACAATTTGAAACGATTTTAATTTGCCCGTTTTACCATCTGATTGATATTCCCCCCTCCTTCAAATAGGAATCTCTCCCTTAAGGAATAACCCGTTTAGGCCACAAGGCTTGTTATTCCGTTTTTCATATTAGGGATATTCATAACTAATGAAACGAATAATATAGGGAGTAGGGAACCCTATTTCAAATAAAGGATAGCGAACCAAAACATTGATCAATTGTTCAACGGGGTGTGCTGCGCCGATGAAATTATATTTTACCAAACTGATATCGTATTTAAAATGGAGTTTTCGCTCGATTCTTGTGAAATTGACGACGCAAAACAACCCCCACCGTTAATTTTAGACGAGTTTTAATTTATCAAAACGATAGGCAAAAAAACCATTTGAAATTGAACTCAAAACTCGACGTTTGAGGCTCAAATAGGGTCGCAGACAATAATATGAAAGTAGAACCTACGGATCTGAACAGAGGCGTGAGATGTATTATACAACGCACATCCCATCGACAATTAGTATATAATGTGAGTGCCCACCCAAATTAACTTCTACATCGTGGAAACGATATATTTAAAACACTTATAAAGATAATCAGTTGATTGAGGAAAGTTATAATTGTACCACAAGCCAATTCGTCATTCGGGAATAGAGACCATTCTTGACTTCTGAAACTTGTTTATGTAACCCTCTGATATTCCAAATACTCTTACATTTTGTTCCATGATAACTGAACAATATAAACAAGCAATGTTAAAAGTAGATGTTCCGATTCCTGACCCGACTTTCAACTTGATATTTTCTATTTTACATGAAAGGTCATCCTTTAAATTGTTGCATTCCAAAGTTTGAGTTGCATAACTCCAATGGTTCTATTTTTAGAAGCGCTAGGTCAAAAGACATGTGCCCATTGAGTAGTATACAGACTGGTTGGTGGTTTATAACCACCTTTGGCAGTAATTCACCACATTTAGCCTATAATTTCCAAATGAAACAAACATTTCTGGCCCCTAATATTTTACAGACATAATGAGAAACATATGGGGATTCTTCTGATACCAAAATATCTTGATGTGAAAAAAAATTCATAGCCCCAAAAAGTGATCGAGTCATATACCTTTAACACTGAACCCATTGGTTTGTCATCAAAGCAACACTCAATCAATGAGGTAGACCGTCTTCTGTCGATTAGTAATTTTTACTCACTGTGGCCGACCATACAACCTCCCTATATTATTTGACGATAAACACCGGATAAACACCTTTGTTGGCCATTTAACAAGTTTACAGTTACCATACATTAATTTTACTATATATTATATCCCTCCCAAGGACACCAATATCATCAAAAGCCTCAAATATCTATGAAATGTATCGTGTACCATATCATACATACAACATGCTCTTCGATGTGTATTTTGAATTGAGAATTGAATGTACACACAACTCGTAGTCAGAGTGTAGTAGACACAGCACGTCGGCATTTTCATGGAAAGTCATCGTGTCAATATTTTTAAAAACGCAATAAACACACCCAACTTTAAACCTTAATTCCAAGAGTTCCCCAACAGTCAATTTTTGTGCATTTTTTTTGGTGGTTGTTGAATATATACTTCCTTAGTATTTTAAGACAAAAAACCAGCTTATAGAGATTGATGCCTTGGTCATTACACCGATCGACAGCTCTATTAGTATTATGCTCTAAGAATTAATCGTTAGTAAGTTATGCTACAGTTAGAGCATAACTACTAAGGAGGTAGCTTACCTCCCTATTAAGTTACCCGTGATTGGTGCTCTCGGCCGTTTGTGTTGTAGACTGGCAATCAGTCATGAAATCTATTAACAGCACATACCTGTATCACTGATTGCATGAGTTACTTTTGTTGTTGTATAAGTACATGATTTATATAGGTGATGAAAAAATGTGTATGTGTTGTTTCGAGAGAAATTAGAAAAATCAATGCACGCATGCTGATGTTGATGAGTGAATAATGGCACTATCCTGTACGTAGTAGGGGGATCGACGAGTGCTATTGTAAGCATTTCAACGTTTGCACCAAATGTGTGAATTCTCTAAAAACAAAACATCGCATGCACTGACATAATTCATACACGACAATACAAATGTCAATATCTAATCAAATTAAATTACATTTATAACAGATCTGACATGGTGTATTCGCTGACAGAGTGCACGTTGTTAGTCACCATTGGTTCAAGCCTCTGCTCATACACCTGTTCCCAATTATGATCTGCCATAGGCTTTGTGTTATGATCATTTCGATCAGTGGTTTTCGTGAAAAAGAAAGAGTAAACCAGGTGACCTGAAAACGACCATATTCTAACGTGCACTACATAGGCAATTAACCCTTTTGTGCATTGCACAATTAGATAGAAAACGCTTAAAAGTTAGACCTGGTCTAAGTGGATTTTAGTTTTTGTGAAAGCACACCTTTAATTATAATTCCTTCTCAAATAAGATAACAAATTGTAAAGATTCGGATGCAAAGTTCAAAAATAGCACAAAATATCTCATGAAAATGCAGAGGAAAACAGATTTTGAGGCATGAATAAATTTCACTTAAAGGCCTTTCCGGATCTCAAGTGTTTGCCCTGGGCAAAAATCACATGACTCGCTACATACCCGAAACTCCGCGTACACATAATATAAACCCATGATGCAATATAATACCGAAGTGAGACCGGCTACAAACAGCAAATATGAACGAAATCCATGTCTAGAAATGTTTCGAAAAGTCAGTCTATTCATGTCAATGAAACCAGGGTTACAATAAAAAGCAGCTTCGAATCAATTTTTGGGCGAGAACCCCATCTTAAAAACATACAAAAACTATAAATATAAAGCATTTTAACTTCCGATTTATGGAATAATGTTCACGAAGGATATTTCAATGTATTTCTGTTGTCATATTGTTATACAGTGCGCCAGTGGCTCAATCAGTAGCGCATCCGACTTGTGATCGAAAGGCCTGTGGTTCGAATCCGACCGGGAACCTATTTTTTCCGTTAGTATCATATTACATTTAGCAATGTTGGTTTTGTTTTAATCGTTCCCCCATAATCTTTGTGGATCCACACGAAACTTTTCACTTTATTTGGAATGATTATCTGACAAATTCAATGAGCTTTTAATTTGAATGTAGGCCTAGGCCTTTACTTTTACTTGTTCAGCGTTGCGTAAATTGAATTATTGAGATCACAATAAGCTGTACACCCCGGGGTACACCCAAAGGTCAATTGTGCCATTATGAACAAGTCAATGGTCCTTGAATCGATATTCTTATTTTCCGTGTACATGTACGGTCATACTCTTGTTGTATCAACATTATTATCTGTTTCAGCTTCGTTGAAATACCGGGCGTGGAATCATCATTTTGTATCTAAATTATTTGTGCGGTTCGCGGGTTTCGCGGTTGCAAGGCGAATATCCAAAGCACCCGTTGGAAATTGGATTCAGACAAAAATGAGAATGACATCTGAAGCGTTTTATCAGCTGAGACAACAATATTTTGACATTAAAAATGAAAACCTCCGTTGTATTATGAATGAAAGACACATTATAGTAATTTGTTCTATGATACTAATCCTCCCCAAAAACGTATGACATAATTATGATACCAATAGGACATTCCTTTTTTAAGAATTTGGGGATGTTTGATGTTTTCATTTAATAGCTGTGAATTGTCTGATAATTTTGATTACAAATGTTTGCTTGTTGGTTGTTGGTGTGTTTGTTAGTTTGTTTGTTTGTTTGTTTACATGGTCGATCTTTATAGAGACACGTGGGATCTAATGGGATCTGACTCAAGCAAATTGCTCGGGACAGGCTGAAAAGACACGCAGGCTGAATTAAATTAAATTAAATCAAAAAGATTGTAGATAAGGGTGAGGTTATAGTGTTATACAGAGCGATCATATTTAAAATGCAACACGAAATACCAATTTCGTGATTTTCGACCTAGTTATGGTTTTGCCTAGTTTGATAAGCGAATAAAGTAATTATCGTCATCGATGTTTTCACGTTTTGTTTAAGATTCTGCCCTTCAATCCAATGGTTATCTCTATTTCAGGATAATTTGGCACGTGCTCTTGTGGACGAATTCTAAACTTTGTTTGCATTGTATTCAGCCCATTACTGCATATAACCATGACATAACAGAGAAGATTTCAGTGACTTTTTAGAACCTTTTATTTACAAATTGGTAGTGTATGAAAAATAAATCAACAAAAAAAGGAATATAATGGAAAATAAAAGAGAGATTTCCCTCTTCGCGCAGGTGAAATACAAATGAAATTATAACAAACACAAATATTTGCACCAACAATAATTTGCTTTTGTTCACCAACAAGACGAAATGGGTGTTACCTATATTGATTTTATATCATTTAGTGGTACAATTGTCTCTGGCATGTCTGATGAAATGTCCATTCCGCTACATTTATCTTACAAGTATGAACAACTATATTTTCATAAAAAGTCATTGTGAGAAACAGTTGACAATCATTGACATATTTGATTACGGAGTGGATTGTAGGGGAAATGCGGGAGAGTTGAGCCACAAGGAGAGTTGAGCCACCCACTATAACTCGAAAAGTAGTAACTTACTAAAATATATATTGGCATATTGTTATATAGCATCAATAAGACATTCTCAGTGTTAAACTCTACTGTCATGTGTGCTCAGTATCAAAGATACCTTTGAATGATAAATAGACAAATAAATGTTTTGTCTTTTTTCCCATAGCAAGACTCAGATTATAATGGCGGTAATTTGTGTATTGAAGGGGGTATATATGACCATTATTTTAGAGAACTATTGTAAACTACCAAAAGTTCTACACCGGACAGGATTGGGTTATTTACAAAATGGTCACCATGAGGAGAGTTGAGCCATTGGTCATATGGAGAGTTGAGCATAGGGAAAACATGTAGTAACATTTTGATTTTTGGACTAGGTGAAAAATGTATAATAAATTAGAGAAAATGTTATTTTGTGCCATGATAATAACAATTGAGCACCATATTTACTTAAAGGATTAATAAATCAAAAGTTGAAAAAATATGATTTTGTTTTTTTCACCAGCCATTGACTTATCATGCTGGCTCAACTCTCCTGAAATGGTGGCTCATCTCTCCCATACTATAGGGAGAGTTGAGCCACTTTACCAATTTTTTTCAAACCTTTTATAATAAATAAGCCTTAACTGCTATCCCAACTGTTATTGTTTCACAACGAAAACAACACTCTAAAGTTTTACTTACACTAATTGTTTACAGGTTTGTACTTTTCTTCCGCATATGGTGACACAAAATATAAAAATTGGCTCAACTCTCCCGCATCACCCCTACTTAATAAATAATAATAATAAATAACATTTTATACCGCGCCTTTGCCTAGGGATACAAAGCGCAAAAACATGAAAAATACAACAGCAAAAAGAAAAACCAAGGAGAATTAAGGAAACAGATGATTTTTGAGTTTGGACTTGAAACATTGTACACTAGTGGCATTTCTAATAGTTACAGGTAATTTATTCCACAAACGTGGAGCCACTACTGAGAAGGCTCTATCCCCAGCAGATTTCTTGGTGAAAGGAACGACAAAATTTATACTGTCAGCAGAGCGTGTTTTCATATTGCTTTGAGGTTGTTTCTTAACAAGACAGTCTTGAATATACTGGGGACAGAGCCCTTCCAAGGATTTGTACACAAACAGCATTGTCTTATACATAATACTTATGAGAACTTTCACATACCAAGCTCAAATAAATTGGAAAAGACAAACTTGTTTCCCAAATTGACAAATAATAGCCATGAAGATTTCAACAATGGACTGCTTATGTATCTAAAGGCTAATAATCGTTTTGTATAATTCGAGCCCGACAAATAGTAATGGTAACCCAGGAATGCTTGATAATGTTATTCCCACTTATGTCCCATACACAGCTGGTGGAGGATTCTCGTGGGAAGTTCGACAGCATGTCGACAAATCAGGATCTGTCACAAACCAAGGTGTCGGGAAAAGCCCCATGCAAATAATATGAGGCATCCTGTATAGGCTTCTGAACTCTAGAAACCTGGCTACTCAAGCTGTGGGTCTTATTTGACAAATTAAACATATGCCATGGAAGGTTCGTCAGTTAAAAAATAGTTTGTAACGCAAAACAATTATATTTTAATGATATATTACCAATTAGTAGTATTTTTAACATAGCAAATATTTACACGACTCATAAATATTTGACTTTCAATGACAAATGGATGAATGACAAATTAAATGACAAATTAAAAGAATAATTTTACTCAATAATTCGTCATTTAATGTGAATGACAAATTAAAATGACTAATCTTAATTTGTTATTTCATTGATAATTAGTCATTTAATTTGTTATTTCAATTGTCATTTGTTAATTTGTCATTAAAAGTTAAACATATTTCAGTCAAGGAAATGTTTGTTACGATGAAAATTAACTAGAAACACTCTAAATTGTTCTTTTAGCATCACAAATAAATGTGTACCATTACAGAATATTTCTTGAATCACAAACCTGCCATTTCTTATGACAAGTTTTTAATTTGTCAAATAAGACCACATTTTTGATGAATTAATACTCTCTGTGTATTGGGCAACGGGACCTCGAGGACCCATGCATCAAACAAGTTGCAATGGAACTATAGTTTGATCAGCTCCTATTTGGCAAAGCCTGCTTCATATTCTTACAGCAGTGATGTACAGATGGACGCGAGCGCTTCTGAAGGCAACAAGCATCAGCAGCGAGGTTTGGCGAAGAAATGGAAGGCACTTGAAACATTTTGTATCCAATGAGTATTTTATAAGCATTATTATTATGATTACTGATGAATGATGACCATAATGTATCGTACTTTTTTGTTAATGTATATGTATGTATGATTTTTGTAATTTCTGTCTGAGCACTATATATATATATAAAAAAAATGAAAAAAAATGAAAAAATAAACGCTCCTTTTGGAGCACTAAAGAGAAAAAAAATCAGCAGCGAGGTTTATATAAACGTACTGTTCATGCACATGAGGGCCGCGTGCGTGTGGCCAAAATCGTGTGTCTGTGACCTTAATACATACGCGTGCGTAAGAAGCTGCGCCTGATAAGTTACGCCACTGCCCAGGAAGCAAAATAGAGTATAGCAAGGGTTTTCCCATTATTACCGGGACCATCACCAACTATAATAATGTAATTCTGAATATCATTGGTAGATTTTTTTGGTTGACGGCGCCAGTGTGGTGATGGAAGATTACGGTGCCCATTTATTTACGTCATCAGTTGCAAAAAGATATAATGTACACTTCAACCCTACTTCAATCAATTGGGTCAAATCCGGTAACCCTGACCAGTCGTGGAGAGCTGTAAGGTTCATCAATTGATTTGTCCTCAAAAAGGGTTGACAATGTCATGGGATGTCCCTTACGAAAGTTGGGCGGAAGCCACTAGGGCGGTCAACATTAATACAGGGGTAAAATTCAAAAAATAGGTTTCGGAAAAGTATAGATTGACCTATCTGATAAGCAAAAAGGTCAACGTTCACTACATAGGTCAAATGTGAAATAATGCTTCGATTTTGATGAAAATGATTTCAATCATTCATATTTGGTTTCATTATCAGGATAATTTGGTAGGCCTATGCATTTATTTTCTGATCTCATTTGGATGGACCTTATTGACCTTTGTCTATTTGGCAATGCCACTACCATGACTACTACAATGCTATAGAGGGAACATAACAGCAAACTGACCTAATGTGATGCCTACTAATGAGGATAAAGACCTATATGTGGTGACCTTTGACCTTTTTCCTAATTAGGTAGGAATACATGTGTACATCGGGTCTCCAAATCGCTTCCCCTGGCTCCCCTTTTTAAGGCTGGATTTTCATTAGTTTTGTAGAATACACCTCGACAATCTCAGTTTTTTCAATAATGATTTTAATTTTAGACCCCCCCCCCCACCCCCAACCCCCACCCGACATAGGCCTAATACTCGGATTATACCTCTTCACATGTGTAAACAAGACTTTGCCCAAGAATATTTCGCAAGTGTTTGATTACAAACGTGAATGTTACAACATTTTAATACACTCGGCGTAAAAATTCACATTTGAAGCTGCAATCTGTGCTTTTTTTAGGGATAACACCCTCGGTCCTGCACACTTTTCCCATGGAGGCTAATGATTGTGCATGCCCTTAGCATGCGTATAACTCGAAAATAGAAAGTCAAGATAAGTCTGACTATATACTTTTTATGAATAATACTAAGACTGGACTTATTATCATGTATTAAAGGTATGGCAATTATCTAGATTTCCACAGTTTTTGAATTTTACCCTGTTTTAAGATGATATAGCCCCTTACATCTCCCGCTCATGCTTTTGCGAGGGACACTGTCGCATACACTTTTTTAATTAGATCTTTTAGATAGGATCATACCAATGGTGATCTAAACTTCGCTCCCCAAAAGCATGGTCAAGAAATAATTGAATTTGACCACTATTTGACCCAACTTACCATGCGTACTGACTATTTTGCCAGCCAAGCGGCGTAACCAGAGGGGGCGGGGGGGGGGGGGGGGTATTGACTGTCTGTCGGTCGAGATTGGCACTGTCGGTTCATTTGACAAGAGGAATCATGGAAATATGATCTATCTATCTATCTATAGATGGATAGAAAAAAAATCTTATGGTTTGTTTATGGCTTGTTTGCTGACTGGTGGAATTTCTGTCGGGCAGGTATTTTTTTGTGAGTTACCTGCCCGATTGGCTGGTTGAATAAATCTGAAAAGTTCCAGCCCTAGAAATAATGAACTTGTAAATTGGACAACCCTTGAATCATTTGTATGATTGAGGAAAGGAAGAGAACAATTAGTCGGTTTGGAAAAAACTAGACAACATAGCCGATATTATACACCGACCATAACACCGCGGTCCAATCACATGTGATTATCTTCGTAATGAAATTATTATAATTATGGGGTGAAACAAGAACAAACAATCAAACACCCACCCAACACCCCAACAAACAAACAAACGACAAACAAACCTTTGTATAGGTAAAAATGTTAAAAGGTTCGCGTACTGTGCAAATTATTTATGCAAAAGACAAAAAGTATAAGTTATAGATACAGTTTTGACATAAGAATTATTAATTCCGAAAAGAATACTGCTTCCGTGTCATTAACCGCGAAATCAGTGAACCGCGCCATTTATTAAATTTTAAAAATACAAACGATTCCATTTCAATTTTTTAAAAGTTTAGAACATAGCCGTATCAAGAATGTCTATTGAAAAACATTAGCCGATTGATTTCTTTACCAACAATTGGGTTTGCAATCAATCGATTACAACACTTACAACATGTACAAACTGCAGTACGTGCGTGCCAGTGTCTCATAGTATTATTGACTGGTCAGTGGCGTAGCTAGGTTTTTTTTCAGGGGGGGCAAGATTTCTACAATTTTCGTAAAAGGTTGCCCCAAAAATTTTCCAAGTCAGTCACCTCGTGAATTTCACGTAAGTGGGGGGGGGGGGGGGGGGGGGGGGCGGTGAAGTCAAAAAAATTCGCACGGTCAAAAAATTTCGCACGGACACAAAGTTTCCCAGTCAAAAATGCACTATAGTCAAAAAAAATTGGCCAATCCTCAGGGTTTTAAGCAGTTTTTTAACAAAAATGGTCATTTAATTTTAAAAACCAAGCTAAAATGGTCATTTTTAAATGGTTACCCCGCATATAAACACTATATCCAAAGAGAGGGGCGGGGGCACAAAGGGGGGCGGGGGCACAAAAACGTTCTGTCAGGGGGGGCAACTGCCCCCCCTGCCCCCCCTGAGCTACGCCACTGTGACTGGTACCAGGAAGGTGGTAGGTATATACGGGCAGGCAAACTCATGTGAAATCATTAATAATTTTACATTCCAAATTAAAGTAAGAAAATATGGACAAACAATAAGTATCAGGATCGGGTTCATGATAGATAATATACGATCTCAACAAACAACTACTAACAAAATCAAAATAATAATGGTTGCCCGTGGTAGGAGTCGAACCCGTGACCGCTGATCCAGAGCCATACGCTCTTCCACTGAGCTAGCCGAGGCGACGGTAAATAATTTGAAACAAATCTATATATTGTTGACCATACCCACTACCCGCTACATTCGAGGAATAAAATGCCTTAAATTTCGGTTATTATACATTTTTATCAGATGTTCTCGCCCAAAAGTTGATTCTATTTCGTAAAAGAATTTAATTATGATTGAAATGTAATGAATAATCCTACTTTTGGAAATAATTCTAGACCATTTATTTTGTTCGTACGTGATCTCAACGCAAGGTTTGTCAAACATATCACAGCCAGTATTATGTCACGTGATTTATCATACATTGCACCATGGGATTTTAGATGGACAGTGTCGACTCGGGTTCGTATCGTGTCATGTGACTTTTGCCCAGGGCAAACACTTGAGATCCGGAAAGGCCTTTAAACCAGGTCTAACTTTAGACCCGGTCTAACTCTTTTGTGCATACGGGCCTTAATGTCCTGCACAACTTTACACGCAAATACGAATGAGATCTAGTGGAACCAGTGGTATGTGAGAAGATCCCATAACCATGTAAACTGGCGATAGATAGAAAGCTTCATTGTGGCCAAACAAGAGAGGTGTTGCTTTCAATATATATACTAATACTATACACAAAAAATTGCTCTGCTGCTGTACTTTATCATCCAATATTGATTACTCGCAAGATACCCATGCTAGATGCGATTTGTAAATAATAGCGTTTAGAAAAACACAAATTATACAAATAAGTTACTTAATTATCACATTTTGCACCAGAACCTTTATCGGATTCAAAATGCAATATTCATGATTCTTTCATAGTAATTCATGATTTTATGATATCCTTATTTTCACAATCAGTGTGAGAGGTGCATACAGTAGCAATTTGATCAATGGTTGATGTACTATTTCCATATCTGCTCCATACACAGAATTATAATTTGACATATTTTTCCATTTTTAAAAATGCCTTTAAGGGGGGTGTGGACTCACAGGTACAGCCTCCGTAAAACTGCCGTAACTTCTTCAATATTCATTTAATCTTTATAAATGTATACAGTTTTTTGCAGAAAAGGGTTTAATGAATCCAACCATGATAATGAAATTGACCATTTTGGAAACAAATTATAAAAAACACCTTTTTTGACCCATTTTAGGTTTGGAAAAGATAACTCAAAATATGTTTTGTTAAATTTTGTCATACTAGTTTTATGATAATCCTGATAACATTCCCCAGGAGCAATATATCTTATTTTTTATTTTTTGAGTGACAGACCAAAAGGTGCCAAAAAATGTGACTTTTTACCGCCAAAATCATGAAAATCACCATTTTGGGGGGAATTGTTTGGCACTTTTTGGTCTGTAACTCAAAAAATAAAAAATGAGATATTAAAAAAAAAAAACACTCCTGGGGATGTTATCAGGATTATCATAAAACTACTATGACAAAATTTAACAAAATATATTTTGAGTTATCTTTTCCAAACCTAAATTGGGTCAAAAAACATGTTTTTTATAAAAAAATTCCAAAATGGTCAATTTCATTATCATGGTTGGATTCATTGAACCCTTTTCTGCAAAAAACTGTTACATTTATAAAGATTAAATGAATATTGAAGAAGTTACGGCAGTTTTACGGAGACTGTACCTGAGAGTCCACAGCCCCCTTAAGGGTAGTTTTGAAAATATTGACCAAAAAGTGATTTTTTAGATAAAAAAAACCATTTTGTTGGCACTTTTTGGTCAATATTTTCAAAACTAAAAAATTGTAAGCCAAAAATAAAAGTGCTTCCTAGATAATTGACTTTAGATGATTTTGGTGAAATTTTGAAATTTTTAATCAAAAACTGATTTTGTTAGGTTGTCTGAAAATTTTTGGCGCAAAAAAACGTGATTTTTGGGCAAAAATGTAGAAATCACTATTTTTGCAGTTACCCTTGAACTACAAGACTGATCAAGGGTGTAAAAGACCACACCTAATAGTTTAGGGATCAATCCTCATTGCTACAAAACTGTCAATGAGTTAGTTTAAATATATCCCCAAAAGCTAATTAACTCATACAAAAATATTTTAACTCATTGCCAAATTTATAAAAACAATCCTTTTGACCGCGCCCTGTTATATCGCTACCCCCTGAACTACCAGCCTGAACAGGAGAGTGCCAAAACAGTAGCCCCTTGAACTACAAGACTGATCAAGGATGTAAAAGACCACACCTAATAGTCTAGGGATCAATCCTCATTGCTACAAAACTGCCAATGAGTTAGTTTAAATATATTGTCATATCCCCAAAAGCTAATTAACTCATACAAAAATAATTTACTCATTGCCAACTTTATAAAAACAATCATTTTGACCGCACCCTGTTTTCACTACCCCCTGAACTACCAGCCTGAACAGGAGAGTGCCAAAACAGTAGCCTCCTATATCAATGAAACCATTTTCAATTTGTTAACTAGAACCTTCATATCCCAATGAAGCGAACTACCCATTGCATCGTTTATACATGATTTATCGCTTGTATAGACCTTCAACCCTAGCCACATATAATGATGAAGGAAATCATCATATAACTTTAAACCTCATTCACCGATGAAGAAAATTAATCTTTAATCTTGACGCCAAATAAACTGATATAGCAAATTATTATTCAAGTGTGCCGCCTCATAAACTGATGAAGCAAATTATTATTTACGTGACGCCTCATAATATACTGATGAAGCCGCTTATCCTATAAATTTGAACCTCCTTTACCGATGAAGTAGAATATTATTTTAAGCTTGACGTCTCATATACTGATGAATCACTTAATATTTTGAGCTTGACGCCTCATATACTGATGAAGCAAATTATTATTTGAGCTTGACGCCTCATATACTGATGAAGCAAATTATTATCTGAGCTTACGCCTCATATACTGATGAAGCAAACGCCTCATATACTGATGAAGCAAATTATTATTTGATATTGACGCCTCATATACTGATGAAGCAAACGCCTCATATAATGATGAAGCAAATTATTATTTGATATTGACGCCTCATATACTGATGAAGCAAACTATTATTTAAGCTTGACGCCTCATATACTGATGAAGCAAACCATTATTTTAGCTCGACGCCTCATACTGATGAAGCAAACGCCTCATATACTGATGAAGCAAACGCCTCATATACTGATGAAGCAAACGCCTCATATACTGATGAAGCAAATTATTATTTAAGCTCGATGCCTCATATACTGATGAAGCAAATGATATACTGATGAAGATGAAACAAATTAAGATGAATAATATGATGAATGATGATGATGAATGATGATGAATGACGATGACGATGAATGATGAAGCAAATGATATACCGATGAAATGCATTATTATTTGAGCTTGACGCCTCATATACTGATGAAGCAAATTATTATTTGAGCTTAACGCCTCATATACTGATGAAGCAAATTATTAATTAAGCTCGACGCCTCATATACTGATGAAGCAAACGCCTCATATACTGATGAAGCAAACGCCTCATATACTGATGAAGCAACATTTTATTTTTTATTTTTATTTTCTCAAGCTCGACGCCTCATATACTGATGAAGCAAACGCCTCATATACTGATGAAGCAAATTATTATTTAAGCTCAACGCCTCATATACTGATGAAGCAAACGCCTCATATACTGATGAAGCAAACGCCTCATATACTGATGAAGCAAACGCCTCATATACTGATGAAGCAATTTTTTATTTTTTATTTTAATTTTTTATTTTAATTTTCTCAAGCTCGACGCCTCATGTACTGATGAAGCAACTTTTTATTTTTATTTTTATTTTTTAAGCTCGACGCCTTATATACTGATGAAGCAAACGCCTCATAGACTGGTGAAGCAAATTATTACTTAAGCACGACGCCTCATATACTGATGAAGCAAGTTATTATTTAAGCATGACCCTCATATTGATGAACCAACTTATTATTTAAGCTTGACGTCTCAAATACTGATGAAGCAAATTAATATTTAAGCTTGACGCCTCATATACAGATGAAGCAAATTATTATTTTAGCTTATAATGATAAAGCAAATTATTGTTTTATTTTATGATGATGAAGCAAATTATTATTTAATGTTAACGCCTCGTATACTGATGAAGTGAATTAATATTTAAGCTTGACGACAAATCTACTGATGTGCCAATTATTATTCCGCCTTGACGCCTCATATATGATGAATTAACCTATCCTATAGCCATGAAATAACTCGAATCGGCACCAAAACCATGTAAACCCTACCAGAAACTCTTGCCAATCCATCAACCAAAAAAGGGTAGTGGTGGGTGGGCTTTGATAAAATCCTAATTTATTTCCCACAGATTAAATCATACCTCTCTTGCTGTCAAACATCACCACAAGAAGGCTAGCCAATCAATATGCAAATAACCATGACCTATAATCCTCTATTCAAATTTGGCTCCACCAACACAAAGGCCATGTCACCCATCACAAGAGGGGGTACTTGTACTTTAACAGCCATATCCTAGCCTTTACCAGAGACAGGTGGACAGGTTGTGTATCATTGGTCTAGATCTAATTTCAGGTTAAAATGTAGGGTCCATTCTAACTGTTATTAGATCGACACAATTAATACACAAACACAAAGATATGCAATATCGGTGATGTTTATTGCAGAGATGCATAGAATCAAAACTTGTACATCAACATAAATGGCTCAAAGGCCGAGGTGCCATTCCATAACATCAAGATCAAGCGCTCTGGCACCTCCTTCCACCCTCTCCCTGTACTAAAAGTCCTCCGCATAACTAAGGACTACTACTACAATTTAATTATGCAAGCATATGTGGCCATTCAAAAAGTTGAGAACAACTAAGCTCCATGATTTGATATCCAAACTGCTCAATTTAAATATGAAGCTTAACCAGGGTAATGTATTTATTTTAATTTGTTCACAGAATATATGAATATGCATCATTATCTTCAACTACTAAACTGATGAAGAATTACTTTATCATAATTTTGAACTATGTTACTGTGAACTACGATTTACTTTAATATATGTATCAAGGCATGACCACTGCTTCCCTCATGACATTTCTTTAATTTCCTGTTACTATCCACTTCAACTGCTCGACTGATGAAGAGGCTCTGCTTTTATGAACCTGAGCTATTTGTGCTACTCTATTGTCTATAGCTCTTCTTCATGTGTTATATTATTTACCAAGTATGATGTGATTCTGCTGAAGGTATTGGTCATATGCATCATTTAATTGATCATTGATTTTTTCTGCTGACCTATTGCAGTTACCCTTGAACTACAAGACTGATCAAGGGTGTAAAAGACCACACCAAACCAAAGTTCACTTTGGCCCCAACAACACCAAACCTTATTATCAGCCTTAGTTACTGACAACGCTTCCATTTAGAGTTTGGTGTTGGCCATCACCACTTGTCACCTTACAACGCATTTTCTAATTTAATTTGATATACAAATTATAAGCTATTGATAATATTCATTCATGCGAGTTTTAAACCCCCATGTTTTATGATCCTGACCATCACCTTATTATAATCTCATAAATATCCCTTCGCATTTTATGGAACCATCATATTCAAGCCCGGCGTGTATCCTACATGTCCGCATCTTTTGTTTTGAGTTCGGGAAAACGGACTGAAGCCTATACATCATTTGCGATGTGCCGAGCCATTGGAAACTTGTTCTTACATGGGCATTGCATTGAACGAACATTGGAAGTACTGCTTTGTATTTTTAATTATCAGTGATGGAGTCCTCAAGTGCAGACTGAGACTCCCGACTTGTCTCGAGTCCCTTTTTTGAAGGACTCTGAGGTGAAGGACTCGGACTGAGCACCACTGACACGAGAACCGTATCCGCGTGTCGTCCGAGCTTAATTCTGTATGCAGTAATTAAATACTTAATAATTAGTCATCTTATTCAGGACTATCATCAATAGCTCAGAAACACTCTCACCAATCATCCCGAATACCACTGAACCGTATTGAAGTATGCTGTTGAAAATACCTATAACCACTAGAAGCCCCAACCCAAAACACCCCAGTGTAGGGAATCTATAAGCCCGATAAACACTATCCATGCGCAAAACAAGACTATTTAAGACTTAAATAATCCTTGGTGTTTTTTGGTGTCAGTGCCTTTGACAAAATCGTAACAATCCAACAAAAGAGGATCCTGACTACAAACTTATTGTAATATTCCAGATGGTAACATTGTGTAAAAGGCAACGTATGTGTGATGTAATCTGGTTCAATCCACCGTTCTCTAAGAACATATCTACCAACGTTGGAAAGGAATTCTCATGCACCGAAAATGTCAAGACCATCGCTGAGCGCGCACAAAACAAGAAGATTTTGAAACCTCCAGCTACGTACGGACACAAACGATCGCCCAAGAAATGCAAAGGATAACTGCCCCCTGGATGGTAACTGCCTTGTGAAAAACATCGTGTATAAAGCTATACTGTCCATCCAGCATCATCCCCGGTTATGCAGTACATCGGACTTTGTAGCACTACCTTCAAATAAAGGCTAGGCAAACACTCAGTCTTTCAAAATGATTCAACATCCCTTGCATCCGAACCGTCAACAATCATATGGAATCAGAAACGAATTGTTATCCGCATCAAATGGTTCCGTCCGTTCCGTTCCATATAACCCGGCCTCAAAACGCTGCAACCTATGTATATAGCCACGGAGAAGTTCAACATCATGACTACGCCCAGGATACAAACTTTAAACAAGCGTTCGGAACTATAACCTATGTGCCGACACAAACGTAAACATAACCCAATGTTTATGAAATAACGTAACTTTTTTTCTGGATGGCCATAATATTTTCCATGTCTACCAGCTCATCTACCTATTGACTCTTGTTTCCAATATTATATGGTCACAGGTCACTGGTCACTAATAGGTATATCAAATGAGGTTGGATCGTTTCAAAAAACCCTTAAAATCGTGATACGTGTCTCTATTTTAAATAGAAGTTGTCACAAAAACATAACATATTTGGTATCATATTAAAGACAATTTATCCAGCTACCGAATAAAAAAAGAAATAAAAAAAGAATTAAAGCCACATGTTTAGCAACAGTGAAGTTATCAATCTAAACGTCGAGTGAGTCAAGGGTGGGAGCGGTGGATGAGGAGCCGGTGGATGAGGCGCCCATAGGTTTCTACACAAAATAGTGGAAAACTAGAACTTTTGAAATTGATGCCATTTTAAAATTATACATAGGAAAGTTTTCAAACTTCTCATATGTGTTAATAACATGTGCCTGCTACTATGAATAATAATATTGAATTGTTATCTAGACATTCTCTACTAGAATATGATGTTCAATTCAGGGAGTGTTTTAATGTAAAAAACACACAGTTTTATTCATTTTATTGATTAAACAATGGCCAAATCGCAGTCTCTCTATTTCATTTGTGTGACTCTTCGGTCCTTTTCTACCCTGGGTAGTAAAACATTTAACTAAAAAAGCCAGAAGTGTTTCTTCACAGAAATGTTCATAGATTTATGAAAATTTTGCTATTTAGACCTATTTTGGACCACCCTGTATTTAAAATAAAAGGAACTTTAACGATATTCGTGTAGTTCATTTTGATAACTATTTTCTTTTAAATCAAATAGTCCATGCTAACTTAATTTCATAGAATATTATATACAAACCTTCATTTTATGCATTATTTCATCATAATTTTAGACACCCTGTACTTTTCCTGTGAACATTTTGGGCAAGTGATTCTTAGCAAATTTGGTAGCACCTTCTGCGGTTGGTCTGATTTTGGTGACTATCTTCAGCTAAACCCTAAATGTACAAACTATCAAAATATTTTGTGAGGAGCAAAAACGATCAACTTTTTTATGTTCC
Organism: Ophiura sarsii; assembly: GCA_035610835.1. Classification (NCBI taxonomy): domain Eukaryota; kingdom Metazoa; phylum Echinodermata; class Ophiuroidea; order Amphilepidida; family Ophiuridae; genus Ophiura; species Ophiura sarsii. The sequence goes on along the minus strand of CM069441.1, from coordinate 72,319,116 downwards.
ACCCTATACAAATTTTACACACCCTGTATAATTTGATTCTTTTTTGCAAAAATTAAAAATCTTGAATCATCAGCTTTTCAACGATATATAGTTTGTGGGTCATTAAGTATGTAAAACTTAAGTTTTGTCCCGTTTAATCAGATTTGGTGCATTCCTCAACATTATTAGAAGTGAAACATTTTTTTGGACCAGTTTGTGACTTCTGACCATATTCCTTCATTCAGTTGTGACTGATAGTGATTACATAATCCAGGGATTAACTTCCACCTTTACAACCCATTTGGCCTACGGATTATCCCCATCTTGGTGATTAACTTTCATCATCACCTACTATAGATCTTGTTATTAACACTTGCATATGTCAATAATTGTTACCCTGTAATTTTGAATATATTATTTTATAATTAGATACGCGTCAGTCTGATTATTGTCGCCGACCTGTATGGTTAGTGGGCATGAAACTGCCAGTTACCATGTATAATTATTGGAAGTGACTATATACACTCCCGTCTTGTAGCGATTTTCTATAGACTATATACACGACGGCTTATACATCCTCGTAAATTCTCGCGTGATTCCTGTTCATAGGGTTTGCGACTGCCGGAAAAACTGTAAGACCGTCGTGTACGAGATAGACTTGGGACCAGTCCTTATGTGACTTCACTTCTTGATGTCCGTTTCGGGAGAGCCCGAGGGCCGATTGGGTGGCGTATAGGTGGATGATTGGTAAAGTGAAGCTACATTGTCCTATAAATAATCTAATTTATCAAAATAAATTAATTACTATTTTGGGTGCGCTGTGAAAAGCAGAGTGCTGTGGCTTGTGACTAAAATACGGTAAAATACCGCCCACCCCCAAAAAAAACCACACACCACACACCACAACAACACCTAGGGTATTTTAGTCTTAGACTACGGCTCACACAATGTGACATTAGGTCTACTCGTGAAAACATTGAACACGTACAGTAGTGATTGGAATTGATGATATCGATTTCCTTTGTGTAAAACGGAAATGATGTTAAAGTTTATTGAAGTAATTGTTTAACAATCGATTATTAGTGCTTAGAGCTTTATATAGGGCCACATAAAAGTAAACATGTTTAGCGTCCCCCGCCACCTCATATTTTTTGACTCGCTTCAATTGTCTTTTGTTTTACTTCTTTATTTACGGTCATAACCTTTTTTCAGTGTTTCAGCAGGGAGGTGTATATAGTAATAACATCTCTCTGGTTTCAGAGTTTGAGATTGTTTGCTTTCACATCCGACCGTTTAGGCCCGGGCGTTTAGGGGGGGGGGGGCGTAAGAATAAGCAACATAGTGGTGGGTCATTACATTAATCGCTTTTGTTGTGGGGGTGGGGGGGCAAAACAATTGACGATGATAAAGAAACATATTGGGACACATTATGTAAGCATTTTAAAACAAGTTGTGTTGTGACCAACCCCTTTGAATCACAACATATTTAATAGAGGCATCCTCGTCAAGGTTCGCCAAGGTTTATTAAAATCGCTATATAAATACAAGGGCGATTATGTACTAAAAGTTTTTTAAAAGGCCTCCTCCTATTTTGTTAGAAAGTCTATACGCTAAACATGTTCTAATATTTGTATTTGCCTAATTTTACCCACACACCTGCACACGGGCCACTTGAGCTTCGACATCGCTACACGACTGTCTGTCGTCATGTATCACTCAATTTAGCGTTCAGGTTAAGACCGTCGTGTACATAGTCTGTGCAATTTCGCCACACGACAGTCTTTATACTAAATTTGCATCTGCGCATGCGTTAACGACTGTCGTGTATATAGTCTGCGCAATTAAGCTACACGACAGTCTTGTATATAGTTTCGGCCATAATTATTTGTCAACAAATACGCCCTTCTTAGTAATACTAGGATTTGAGCACTTTTGATACGGGCAGTGCATCACATGATAATTATTAGTAATAATACCAGATGAATAGAAATTGAAATATCATTCCCGAGACTCTTGTTAAGTCATCCATGGGAATCCTTTTCTGTTACAACTTGAAGTGGTGGATCCGGTATTAAAATTGACAACCAACGAAAGAAAAATGAATCTGAAGACCAACCAAATTCTCCAGCCTAAGACCCGTAGAAACAAAACTCCTTCCATGGAAATACAAGAACAGTAGTTTAATATTATGGATATATGCACCTGTTGCTGATGCCGATTCCCTGGAAACATTATTTAATATCTAAATTAAATACGAGCTATGTACCAGATTCTGATAGCTTCCCAGCACATAAATTACTACAACTATTTAATCACATAAATCCCAAGACATTTATAATTGACCGAGTGAAGTCATAATTCCCGAATTATATCAAAAATACAGTCAATATTATTTAGAGATTAAATTATTCAATAATGCCGGTGAAAAGGACCTGTTTTATTAATCAGATTTGATCCCTGTAATTGTACCATTGTTATAAGGATTACAGAGAGAACGAGAGATGTGTTCCAATTAAATCATAATATTATTTCATGGAAACTTTAGAACTATAATGCAATGGAAATTTTTCGTTAATTGAACGAATAGACTGCTAGAGTTAAATAGATCGAACCCCATAAACGATTGACACCACTTCTGTTAGCCATCCCGTCCCTGCTTCTGGTAGCTATCCGGTCCCGCTTCTCGTCATACCTCCACTCCTGCGTTGCTCCTGCTTTGTTGTTGTTGATTTTGTCTATTGAATAATTAAAACTACACAAATAGATGTGAATGTGACACCCAGGACACAGTCCTCAATGCCCGTTAACCCTAACCCCGGTTTAGGATTTTTGACCGGGATCACAACTTTCGGGGAAAAAACACCAACTAAATCTCCGGGAACCTGCCGGGATTCGATCCGGGGACCCTCCGTTCTCAAGCCCCACCTTCCCACCACTAAGCCACGGCCCTCAGCTACACATTCGTGCAGTATACTGCACTCATAATATATAGGCTCGGTTGACTACGTCATTGAAAACCGACGGCGCATGCGTTTGGAGAGGGACTTTGGATTAGCATTTTTTAGCACTCAGGGGGGTTAGGGTTAATAGAACACAAAAAAAACCTTTTTTTTTTACCATAACCCTAACCCCGGTTTAGGATTTTTGACCGGGATCACAATTTTCGAGGAAAAAACACCAACTAAATCTCCGGGAACCTGCCGGGATTCGATCCGGGGACCCTCCGTTCTCAAGCCCCACCTTCCCACCACTAAGCCACGGCCCTCAGCTACACATTCGTGCAGTATACTGCACTCATTATATAGGCTCGGTTGACTACGTCATCGAAAACCGACGGCGCATGCGTTTGGAGAGGGACTTTGGATTAGCATTTTTTAGCACTCAGGGGGGTTAGAGTTATAAATAAACTATTAATAACCCTTAATCCAACCTTGACCTCCACTGACCTTTGACATGGTATGTGGCCTTAATATAATTATAAATATTAAAATAAAATATTAATAAATCAATCAATCGATCAATCAATTAATCAATCAACCAATAAATCAAATTAAAATGCCAATTAACTAAATTAACTAAAATTCCAATAAAATCACTAAAATCCCAATAAATTAACCTACATCCAATAAACCCAAATTAACTGAATTGACCCAATTGAAAATTTAAATAACAAAATTCCGAAAATGTAATCCTGGACCGAGCTAAATTACCAACCCATCACATCCCTAAATGTGCTGTTGGTGCTCTACCACACACATTATTCCTACATTGGTCCCTTTGTCACTCAGGAAACCCCTCACCGACACTGCAACAATATAACCTATGTTTAACATATGGACGACCCCCCCCCCCCCCCGACTTGACCTCTGGCTCTATGATTATAGCTATGGACCAAACCAAGCAACTAACGGAACCCTTTCCCTGGACTTCATAAGACCTCCCAATATTTCCACCCCTGAGCTAACCCCTCACAACCACCCTTCATCCCTACAACCTATTTAATAAAGCACATCACCCATCCCCAAATATCCCATCCACCAGTAAGTTGCTCGATTGAGAAGGGGTGAAGGGCTTGACACTGCTGTACCAAAAGCACATTGCATGTACCAACATTCTGCACTCAGTACACTCTGCACAACATGCATTGCTCAACGATTTTTTAACTGTAAATATCACCAAAAGTTGCACCAAAAATTCAACAAAATTTACACCAAATAGATAATAACATTATTGTTAACCAAACCTATAGAAGATAGATAATGGATGGCCTAAACCATTGATAAAATCCTAATTTATTTCCCACAGATTAAATCATACCTCTCTTGCTGTCAAACATCACAACAAGAACAGGGCCTGGACACCTATTGTTATAGAACAATACAGGTCAGCGACGTCATGAATATACAATGAATAATCATATCAATGAATATACGTCATTTGTGAAGTCGAAAATGAAAAGTACCAGACCATAGTGGACACGAACGGCCGTAATCTTTGAATCTCCGTTGATTTCAATGTTATGTCGGAGTGTTTTACCTAATTTCATACTGACACGACCTGAGTGATAATCAAACGGTCCCCGAACGATGCCCTGGCGCTGTTGAAGTCAGAAATATCATCGTTCCCTACAGTCCGAGCGTTTCCACATCGAATTTCACCTAGAATATTCGTCACACGAACCTATGTCCGCCATCGTCTGAATATCGAAAAGGCCCTCTGGAGAGTCAAGGGGACACCATTTTTTTTCTACGCATGCGTCCGATCGCTTTGGATTTGTCCACTAAAATTGTGGACAAATGTCTAATGAGTATGTGCTGCATGGCAAGTGACACAACTTCTTGTAATGCGCTAATCAACCGTAGATCTAACCCCCGGGCTCCGGCCAGTTTGGGGTGGAAAAGCTCAAAGTCAGGAAAAGTTCACGGTAAAGGTTCAGGCGTTGACGGTTCCGATGGTATATCACAGATAGGCAAAGTGGGTATATCCAGTGACAGTTGTATATCCCTTGGTATATAATATTTAATTTTGACTAAAGCAGCCGACATTGGATTGATGATAACATCCAGAAGTGGTTTGATGTGATAATAATACCGCCGTGAGGAGCCGTGTAGCGAGGGGCCACGCCGAACTATGATCGAGAGTGACCAACCAATAACGCCGCAATGCGGACCCGCTGGCGCGGCGGGCCGGCACATCCAACATGCGCGAATCAGTGGCGTAGCCAGCTTTAAACAGGGCCATAGGGAGGGGGAGGGGGTGGACTTATCAGACAGTAATAACTGCGACTAGTTGTACCGACGAAAGGCATGATGTACAGTCAATAAAACTATACGGTAGTGCCCACATGTTGTGGGCACTACCGTATACACTTACTTGCAACAGAGTGACGGTGGAATCCGGGGGCCGACTATACGACCGTAACAGAGCAACAGTAGAATCCGGTGTTTAATTTTTTTAAAGTTGAGTGTATTGTTAATATAGTCCCGGTTCTGAGCACTTCTCTAGCCTGCCCGGCCTAGAGACTTTGCACCGTGCATATGCTAAAACCATCTAATGATTGGACGCGTAGCAGCATAAAGTATTATGAGAAAATGTGTACATATCTCCTAAGATTCTGGAGATTCGGAGGCTACCATCCCCGCTACCATCGGACCGGGCTTTCAGTTGACCTACGCATAGGAGCATTGTCGAAGCGAGAATGTCCCCTGTAACCTTTTTCAAGATCTTTGGCACTGAAATTAAAATTTTGGTTCATTATAGAGGGAATCCACTTTACTCATACGTGCCCGTAATCACCCTTCAAAGGTACAAGACTTGATCGCGTCTATCAATAGTTGTCTGATTGCCTTTCCACATATATTTCGACATGAATATTGCGTCTCCCAATTCGTTTATTAAAGCTAGCTAAATTTGGTACAAGAACTAACTTTCTTGAAATGAAGTTGTACCAAAGATTTTCTAGAAATTCATCGGTTGTACAGATTTTAAAAAAATGGTAATCATGGTAGATTTAACATTGGTAACGGTCTCATTTCTCATGTTGTACGATTGGCTATGGCCTGTTTTGGAAATGTGTTTGCTTTGTGTATCCAAATAGCTTACAGTTGTATATTATTAGCCTAGCTATAACAAGCTATAAAAATGACATCTCTGAATGTATAAACAAAGTGTGCGAAAGGAGAAATAGTTGGTTGGGCACACTGGTAAAATGGTTTTACAACAAGTGTTGCTATCATTATCAAAGTGAACTCAACTTCAATCACTTATTTATCGAGCAATAATATATTGTTTACGCATTTTAATTGTTTAGATTATAATTATAAAGTTAAATAAATCCAGAGATAAATGATAGATAGAAAAATAGATTAACAAAAGAATAGAAAAAAACTATAAAAGCATTGGTGGCCTTTATAAATTATAAAAATGGACATAAAAATGATGTTACATACATCCACAATCAAGTTTTAAAAAAAGAAGAAAAAAAAGAAAACAACAACGAATACACGGAGATTCGAACCCGTGATTGCCGATTGCAAACGATATGGCCAACGTATGCACGCCACAGAGATCGACGAGTGTAATTGTGTCAGTTTTATTATTTAACCATTGATTCTTTTATTTATAACGAACGGATTTTTATCGTGCCATTTTTGACATTTTGAACCATATTTATATGTTACTCTCGCACAAAATGTGTTTGTAATGTGATTATACTCCTTATTTAGGAAAGAATGGTAAAGCGTTGACATTTCGAACACAATAAATGGCATCTTGTATACTGTTTATACGGTCGCTCGACTGAACGTTGTGTGACCTGTTGCATTATTCATGTTACGATCTGTTTATGTATGCTTTTGTTATACTTCTCAATCGCTCATCGCCAACTCTGTACAAGAAACTTCATGCGCTGTCCCAACGCTGTCGTTAGAGAACAATAGAAAAGTCCCTTCGACTCTCCAGAGGGCGTTATCTGCGACCTTTGACTGGGTTCACGGGGTTAATCATATTAATGAGCAAATATGCAAATGAGCTAAGTGTCCCCTCCTATTATATATACTCCTTGACAAGAAGGCTAGCCAATCAATATGCAAATAACCATGACCTATAATCCTCTATTCAAATTTGGCTCCACCAACACAAAGGCCATGTCACCCATCACAAGAGGGGGTACTTGTACTTTAACAGCCATAGCCTAGCCTTTACCAGAGACAGGTGGACAGGTTGTGTATCATTGGTCTAGATCTAATTTCAGGTTAAAATGTAGGGTCCATTCTAACTGTTATTAGACTCCCAACAGAGAGACATAGCTTATCTTGTTTGACTAAAGAGAAATCTCCCAACTGTCCTGGGGTTGTTTAATGAGTTGTGGATGTCATATATACCTAGATTGTTCTTCAGATGGTACCCCATCCCCCCCCCCCCCCCCCCCCCCTCCCATGCACACACATCAACTTTATTGGTTTCCTGTACTCTTTTTAGACTGTTGTGTTTTGATTTGGGGTGGGGTTTTTTGTTTGAAAGATGCATACACCATATCCCTGGTATTTTGGTATGCAACAGAATGAACAGATGCTTCAGAAAATGGTTACAAAACATGATTCTTTCTCTTGGATCGCCCCCATTCCATTTCAATGGAATTTTTTATATAATAAACAAATAAATTCTACTTCAACCATAGTTTTACTAACGAATATTGGCCATATTAAATTGAATATAATTCTAATCAAATTAATTGAATATATGACATATTTAAAACTTAAATTGAATGTAAAATTTATTCATTTCTATATTTCTATATTTACTTATTTACTTTTTATCTACATAATTATTCATTTATTTATTTAATCATTTTTTATTTATTAATGTTTTCTCATGTTTATATGTTTTAATTTCTTTATTTTATAAGTAATTTTTAATATTTTAATTTTTAATATGCGTGTATTTATGTATTGATTCATTAGTTTATTGATTCATTTATTTTCTATTTAAAATTTAATTTTCGATTTATATTATTATTTATTAACAAAATTATTCAACTATTTATTTAAAAGTATTTAATTTTTTTTTTTTTACTCATTTATTTATTTCTACATTTATTTATGTATTGACATACCGTATATTTAAAACTTAAATTGAATGTTAAATTTATTTATTGGCTTATAAACCTATTTATTTCTATATTTATTTATTTATTTATTTATAATATTACTTATTTGCATAATTATTCATTTATTTATTTAATCATTTTTATTTATTTATCTATTTGCTTTGTTTATTTGATTCAGTATTTTGTTTATTATTTTTATTTATGCTGCCAAAACCGTGTTTATCACTAAACTATGGCTGTAATTTATATTGCTTTCTAGTAATGCCATGCAAGAATATTGCATAATTATTAGTCTATGCGCTAATTTTAGCAACTAAAAGCCGTATTTACAAATGTTGCTATTTTTGCTCTTTCTATTTGCCTTATATCGCAATTTCCTTTTGACCGCCAACTTTCCATTTGAATGGAATTTTTATTTAAGGTGTTTGGTGCACGTAAGAACCTATTGAATTTTTTTGCTAAGATTGCGTATAAATGCAGTTCCATTGATGTACAACTCATTTCTAAAATAAAAAATAGGGGTCACCGACTTCGTTTTTCCACGAGAATGATTTTAAAAAACACTTTTTTCGAGCAAAATAACACAGAGGTCTATGGGAAATATGGATTTTTTTTACACGTTTTGCTTCATAGCAAAAAAACTAGATTGAAATGTTATGCCGGATTTTTTTTAAAAGATGCGCAAGTATATGGCCTTTTATTTCTTAAATAAAAAATGGGGGTCACCGACTTAATTTTCCCACAATTTAACGAAAAGTGTCCTTTTTTTTAGTGTTCAAAAAAGTGCTGCCGTGGAATACCGCGTATGACGCGAAAGAAAAGACGCTTTATTGCCTGCGTATTTATTTGTACGCGTATTCACACAAACGCCCACCGCGCGCACCCACCCACTACACACACACTCCCTATTAATTCATGACAATGATAATAGCGTTACCTTACCGAGGGCGCTTGGGTATCTCCCTCCCATGATCACCTTATTTTTTTAGGTGTCAATCCGTCAGTGCTAATGAATATACGGGGTATCCTAATAATAAGTTGCACTGTTCCCCCCCCCCCCCCCCCCCCCCACATCGGTTCAGATTTGTATCATAGGCGTAAATCCCGGGGTGAAGATGGGTGTGTGAATCGTTGGATCATTAGGAACAAAGCCTCTCGCAATTACTATTCATCAAGTGAACTTGATTGTTTACATTTAGCCCAAGATCACAACGTGGCGTATCCAGGGAGAGCATCAGGCCATGCCCCTCCCCCCCCCCCCCCACACCAAAGAGTAATAAAGAACAGAAAAAGGAGGACGACGAGAAAAAGGAGGGAGGAGGGGGGTAAGTACCAGAGTAAGGATATAGGCGGCGCAGATGTGGTGATGGGAGGGGTGTGGTGGGGGTACGGAGTAAAGTGTTAGGTAAATTTTCCCCATATTCAAATTCTAACTGAACCTTAGATCATGATTGTTACGTTTGCTCAAATCCAAATTACTTCAAAGACTTGTTTCATTATCTTCTTTTCTTTCCGTTACCGGTGACGTCGGAAGCAACAATATTTAGGGTGAGATGCTTTATTATGTTTCAACCTGTATAAAAAATGTGCGCGATATACGCGCATAAATGTTCAGGTTATTTTAACTAAAATGGTCCAGAAAAACGTTCCTGAAGCCATATTGTTCAGCTTGAAAATAATGAAACATTGAAACTATTTCGCAAGTGCGCAGAAATTGACAATTTTAAATGTCAACACTAAAAGTCATGAATGATGTTTGTTTGTTTGTTTGTTTTAACGGTTGGTCCATACGGACACACGCTTAATTATAAAGGTTTATGAAAGTTTATAGGAAGATGTCATACCACATTGATTAGTTATACCTGTTTACTCCGCAAAGTGTGACAATATAGGGCTGGCCTACTTTGCAAAACAAGACTAACCCGTGGTTTTTCCATATCATTTTTCTTTGTAATTTTTCTTCACGCTCTCTTCTCGAGAAGTATAATTGCAGGTTCTGATAGGTCGGCAATAGGCTATATCCAACATAATTTGCTGAGAGGGTACTGCATTATCGTATGCTGTTTGTGCAATCGTCCCAGCAATCGTCTCCTAATAGTATTGACTCCCTGACGACAGAATAGTCCTCTAAAACGGATAATTTTCAATGAGTTTTCGGCCGGTATCCTTCATTTTGAAGATTCCGCACGAATGTTTTAACGTTACACGCTTATATGCGAGCAATCTTGCGCATGGTCAATTTGAAATATGGGCGCGTCTCACAGTTCACGCAATCGTGAATTTAAAGCACGCGTAGTGAAAAGAATGTCGCTTTCAAGATTTCGACAACATTTCAGCTGAAAGACCAAACCCCTTAAATTGGCTGCCAGATACTACTCATAGTCAGTGGTTTCTCTAGTTATGCTTGTCATCATGCCAAGGAATATTCATGGTAGGGTGTGTCTGCATGCCTGTTTGCCTTGTGGACAAACATAGGGTGAGGAAAGGTTAGGGCTGTACAAAAGTATGGCCCTACTCCATACGTCATGTCAATACCCCACCATTGCAAAATGTCCGTAGCCAATGAAGGTGATTACTGGTTGTGGCAAATGTGTTGGGAAATGTTTTTACATTGCCCCCAGCCCCCTTCACCGAAAATGACACATCTTGCAAAAAACTGCCGCTGGACATGGATGTTAATAATTTACCATTATTGTGGCGTCTTCTTGGGACCTGTGTTCCTGCTCTTTAAACGTGCCGGTTCTCTACTTATTATGTTATAGACTTGACAAGACCAATTTTTGTATGGATGATTTTCTTTATGTAACAGAAAAATTGGTAAAATCATATCCAAATCTGAGAATATGTTGATCATTATATTTTCCTAACTTGACATGTTTGGGACATGTTTGCATTGTAACAATTATTATTACAATTAATATACCTTCCCACTATTTCAAGAAAGCAATTCTGCTTAAATTTGTGAAACACTTGCACGACTGCACATTCAAGTTCACAATCAGTGTGTTTTTTCCCTAGAACTTATTTGCCATATATATATATAGCAGTAGCGGATCCAAGGGGGGGGGGGGGGGGGGGGGGGGGGGGCTGTGCCCCCTGGTAAATTTTGTAAACAAAATAATATAAAGGAGAGGGAGAGAAAGGGGGAAAAGAAGGGAGAGAGAGCACAGGTAAAGGGGCCCCACCATCTACATGTCACATGGTCATGGGTTGACAGAATACCGGCGGCTGTCCCCATGTCGCGAGATGTCGTGTGTCACATTTTGAGACTATTTATCAACAGTAATAAGTTTAGAAAGGCCTATTTTCTGCTGTGGTCTTATATTTGCGGTACCGTTTGTACGGCGATAATATTAATTATGACGTTACTGTGATGATGATCGAGAAGCCTCCAAAAGTATACACCAGATTGCACCAAATGGGTTGGAAAATTGAAAAAATGTCCACTTGTGAGGAGGGGGCACATCCGGTTTATCCTTGGTGTAATTCCGCACGAATGTCCGGGCACGAATCTTGTATGTTCTGCATGTTACTTCCTCTAAACATTTAAGAAGTCGTAAAAAGCACGAAAATCATACTTAGAAAACGTAAAAAGCACGAAATCATGACTTTAGAAAACGTAAAAACCACAAAATCAGACGTTAGCAATTTAAAAAGCACAAATCATACCTTGGCAATTACAAAAGCACGAAATTTGGACATTTAAACATAAATTGCTTGCGAAAAAGGTAGGCTTCATAGCCATTTACTGTAATTACACTGTTTTACATGTTGATTTGTTTTGACGCTGTGCCAGGCAGGCCATTGTTTGATATTTATCTTATGCGACATTCTTCTGGAACTGTGCCATCGCCATCGTCAGGTATTCTTCTGTGACACTGTGCCAGGAAAGCCTATCTCATCAGATAATGTAGGCCTTCATATTACTTCTGTACTTCAGTACTTTTAAAACCACATAAACCCCCTACAATCGCCGCCCCCACCCTCCCCCACTGCAACTACACCAACCAGGTGGATTTATAATCATAACCCTCCCTAACCAAATCCCGCGGCTACTTCATTAACTCTTAACCCTATCCTAAAACATTTCCCATGGTTTTACCCCTCCCCATGCACACACCCAAACCAGTTTGATTTATAATCACAACCCTCCCTAAACCATTTCCTGTGGCTACTTCATTAACCCTCGGTCCCTTAGATTGTTTGGCATGCCAACTTAAAGTAAAGAAATCAGGTTGCTTCATTAACCACCGCAAATGCTATT